>JAPQRQ010000019.1:28460120-28496828 GCA_037367365.1 Apogon talboti | reverse complement strand
CCCCCCAACCCCTCCCGTTGTCTGAGTATGAGCTGTGTGTGTGTTCTGTGAGCAGCATCTCAAGATGATGACAAGGTATGGGCAGCTCTCGGGACTAGCGGCCAGCGCTGGCGTAGGCTCCGTCCCCGAGACGCACTCGCCGCTATTTCCCAGGGATCTGTTGTCAGCGCCAGCCCAGATGGGCTACAGGTCACGCCTGGTAAGGAGATAGACAGACTAATGTACATAATATATATATATATATATACATATACATTTATCCATCTCTGAAATCAACACGGGCAGGCGTAATTTAAAATCCTGAACCGGGGAGGAAAAACAGGAGAGTTTATTGGTGTGAATCTGTGAATATGTGTGTGTGAGGAAAATGGCAAAAGGGCAGAAAGAGCAAATCAATTGTGGGATCCTTCCTGTATCCCCAATGGATGGTATTAGTAAATATTTACGTTGTGATGTTTGTTCAATTATGAACGCCTACTCTGTCTTTAGTCTCTGCCAGTCAGACTGTTATCAAGGGAATATCAGGGCTTTGTGTGTGAGTGTGTGTGTTTCTGTGAGTAATCCATTTAACGTTGGTTGTATTTTGTGAATTCTGTCGGCGTCTGCACTATTAGCATTTTCCTGTTTGTATTTTTACTCTAAATGATGAATTACCTTTCAGACTAAATGAATACGAAACAAATACTAGCAGTGGAGTTCGACCGTTTGGAAACTTTATATAATAACTGAGTTAGGACAGGATTTTTTTTTTCAATACCATTAGTGTAATATATAAATTACATTTGATAACTATTAATTCACATCTAATCAGAAGTCACATTAGCAGAGCAACACCTTAAATAGATGAAATTGCTTTTTTTTCCACTGGAGTCACCATTACTCTGCCATTCACAGAGAAAACATTACTCTTTTATTCTTCTTTTTTTTAGATTACTCTGGGGGGAAAGGGAAAAGAGAGGGAGAAGGGGAAAAAATGACAGGAGAAAAACCCAGAGCGTTTAGGCAAAAGCGTTATAAGAAAATCCCCGACTCGCTGCATTAACGCAACATGAAGCTGTGGGTGTCTAATCTGCTGTGGGCTCTTCATTGGTTCGGCTCCCCTTCAAACTGGCTCAGATCCACACCCCGGAGCCTCCCGGAAGCCTCCATAACCCACTGTCATGCTGCTGACTGTACCCAGGGGTTTCCGTCAAACCCTGTGTATGCAAATGCAGCAGGATAAGCAGCACTGAAGTACAGCCACGCTGAGCTGGGCTTCAGAACAAAACAAAAAAACATTTTCTTTTAGTTTTTACTTTGAATTCTTACAAGAGTTCAAACACATGTGTCCAGTGTTTAGCTGTTATTACACGTCCAACACATAAAACAGCACTTTCTGCCTTTGCCCCGTTTTTACTCACAACAGCGTTATCTGCTGTTTGCATAAAGCTACTGGACCATAAATTATTTGTTGAAACCATTGGAACTAATTAGCTGAATTTATTACATGAATATGATTGACACGTTAACATATTTGATGCATCTTATCAGCACTGATGAGACGGAATAACAGAATTTAAAGTGATTACTTAACCAGTCCGTTCTGGGGTAGAACATGATGATCAGATAACTGCAAATTCAATTAAATTCAACAACAAAGGCTTTCCAATGAAGATAAAGGAAAAAATATAGCAAATCAATGCAAAACATTGTTATGAATAACCGAGCGACTATAGCATCCATGTGGTTGTGGCTGCGGCTAAAAGCTTTGGCGTATACTGGTGTATTTTTGTGGTTTTTGGACATGTGTTATTGGTGATGAGGCGTGTTCCTGTGTGTGTGTGTGTGTGTGTGTGTGTGTGTGTTTAAGTGCATATGTTTGTGTATGCGTTCTAAAATGTGCTCGTGCGCGCGCATGATTACACTGGTTAAAAAAGACCATCGTTATAGTGATTAATGGTGCCTTCATTAAGCACAGCAAGATCATTTGCATACATTAGATAAATGTGCTGGAAGACTCGGATGGCTTTGGCTTGTAAAGCCTCAAAAGCACCACTGATTTTCTATTTATTTATTTATTTTACCTTTGTGATAGCAAAAGGAAATGTAATCGTGCAGCTGCAGCAAAACATTTCTCAGTATCTAAAGCTGATAAAGTACGTCATTGTTTTTTAAAAAAAAAAATTTTTCTTATTTTATCTCTGAATCACTCAGTATTGTACCGCATGGAATTAAAGTAACAGTTTTAACACATGAATTAAAAGCTAAATGGATTTATCCTGTCGCCCGGAGCTAAGTTTACCTTTACTTCGCCTGCGTTTTCAGTTTGCTTCAATGCATTTGTGTGTTTATTTGCTGCAAGTGTCTGTCTTCGTTGTTCCATGTTGTTGGACAGTGCTTTTAAAAGAGCCTCCAGCAAATTAAATCCAGAATCCATCAGTGTTAAAGCACACACTCACATTCACAGGAGACTAGGTTCAGCATGCAATAATGAAATTTAAGCCGATATGTTCCTCTTTTTCCGCAGTGTCAGTTTACAACATTCAGATGACCAGGCAGTCCCAAACGCCAGGTCACTTTAGAAACAGCAAATAAAAATTAAAAGTGAACAGAAGAGAATTGTAAATTATTTGGTGTTCCTACGACTGGAATCTATTTTTTTTCTTTAAAGCCTACACATGTGAAAAGCTGCAGCGTGCCGTGCTTCAGAGCTGAATGTTGTTAATTTGTAGAAAGCTTCACTGATTACCCACTGCAGGCAGCTGCCGTTCCCTACGAGACACAAGGCTTTGTTTGACAACTCCAATCTTTTCTGTTTCAACATGGAAAAAAAAAGACGTTCGCGCTTCAAACCTGGCTGATGAGGTTCATCATCACACATCAAAACAACAAACTGACAAAGAAAAAAGCGAAGGAAACGTGTGTGTGTGTGTGTGTGTGTTCAGGAGACGTGCATGTGTAACATTAGCCAGTTAAATGTGTGCTTCGGTGTACGAGGAGTCGGCTCATAGTTAGAGGTCATCTCTATTTCATAACAATGATTAGCTCCTTCCATCTGCTGCTCGCTGCATCTCCCCCACCATCCCTACCCCCCTTTCTTTGATTGCAGTGTTCTCTATATCCAGGAAATTAGTTCATTTATGCTCCACAACCCTGCCGTCAGTGAGACACAAACAGGTGCAGCAGACTGAAGGATGCCACAGAGGGAAAATGAAGCGTAGTGAGACAAACAGAGATGCAGATATGTGCAAAATACGGCAAGTAAGACAATAACAATCATGCCTCAAGTACAATGGCGGCTGATTAATACGGGCCTGGCAAAAGCGAAATGCAGTCACCGTGTTATATTTCACTAATACAAAGTAATCTGTGGAGAAAATGAAAAGAATTAAAGTGGGGATTAAAAATGTTGGTGCAGAGCAGGTTCAGTTGTCTTTTATCATTTGGTTCTGTTGTTTTCAACAGTAACATGGAGGTTTAATGTGTCAGGTATTAAGCCATATCACATCAGATACTATATATATATCTATATATATATAGATATATATATGAATGGTCCATATAGTTATGACTGCAGCATGTCCTAGGTATTTCTACGCAGTTACACATCAACACCGATGGTTCAGCTCGTGTGTGTGTTGGACATCATGTCATGTTTGCACTTGATATGAGCACATGTGGTGTGTCAGTTACAGCGAACACAGAGAGAGAAGGGATGGGGGGGGCCTGAAGGGTTCACATTTGTTGGAAGAGCTGTGTGTGTGTGTGTGTGTGTGTGTGTGTGTGTTGGCCACCAGTGCTGCAGGGAGGGCCTAGTGATCAGCAGCTGAGCCTGAGTCCCGCTGGGAGCATCACCGCAGAATGGAGCAGGTGTCTGCAGGAACACACACACACAGACACACACACACACACACCACTGTAAACCTGTCTCTCTCTCTTTTCGCCCAGTGTCTCCGTCTCTATGAGTCATATTTTTTCCATTTATCTGTGTCTGTGGCACCGTTTAGTGTGTATTTCATCACACGTTACCCTGTTTTTGATGATTACCTATTTTCATACCCGCTGACGCGGTCGGTTGATGTTGGAGATGTGGATGTGATCCATAAATAACAGTGTAACCCCCTCGTACACTGCTCACACTACCGCCAGCGTCTATGCCCTGCCAAAGGTCACCTTTCTGTTGTTCAGGTACTTGAACCTGGAAGTAATGACCTGTAATTTGAGCAGTGTATGATGGCGTATGACAGGTCACTGAACACACATGTGCACACTTGGCTTCTCCTCACAGTCCTTCACTGATACATGTCAACTCAACAAAACAAATGGTGATAAATTACAGGAGATGGCTGAACATTTGCCTGTTTGACACCACTATTTTAAAATATAAATGTAAACAGATGAGTGGCAACCCAAGCAAAATCTTTGTTATTCCAACATTGACTGAAATAAGTAGATTAAGAGAATTAAAGTTAAAGTTATTCAATTTTCTGTAAATTGTAAGTAATATTTTACCCAAACCAAAGAACTTGCAATGATATAATACATTTTAAATGTACATAATGAAAATAGTCCCTTATGCCAAAAGTAACAGAAAAGACCAAATGCACACAGACACATATATTTTTTAGTTTATGAATTACAAGTTTCTATTCAGTGTCCAAGGTTAAAACCACTGGGGCTGTAAATAAGTGGCTTCATCTGTACAGCTCAATAGGTCGTCGAGAACCAAAAAAAAAGAAAAATCTCACCAAAATAATCGTACTTGTGCTGTTTATTTTTCTCCTTTAATTCAGAAAACAATCCCAGGGCTACACTCACTGGCTTGGTAGAAGAAAGCTTTTAATTTCAGGAGACAAATCGCTGCCTCTCTTGGACAATGTTCTCACATCCAGTTGCAGTTGTTTCATTCGGCTTAAATGGATAAATAGAGAGAGAATAATGAAGACTGGAGAGAAAGTCATTGTGTTTTCACATTTGGAAGGGATTTTTTTTTGTTATGTTTTGTGTTGGTGCATAGACAGATTTACATTTTTTTTTAAAAGCTGTTGTTTCAGGCTGATGCTATCTTCAAACTGTAGCCTGAGGTGCTTCATGTAACACAATACCTGGTAGATAAACTGAATTAATTATAAAAGTGACAGTGATATAACATCGTGCAGCAGATATGTCAGTCTTATAAACCTTTACAAAGGAGGTATTAGTACGTCCAAGCCCCTGACTGACCCGTATCTGTAATAATCTCAGATGACTTGGCTTAGTCGTCTCTACTGACAATACACACAATTTATAATGCAAATAAAATCTTCTCTTAAAAGCACTACTCAATCTTATTTTTCCC
Organism: Apogon talboti; assembly: GCA_037367365.1. NCBI lineage: Eukaryota > Metazoa > Chordata > Actinopteri > Kurtiformes > Apogonidae > Apogon > Apogon talboti. The sequence continues at coordinate 28,491,511 of JAPQRQ010000019.1, read as the reverse complement.
CTTAGATTATATGCTGTGTAGCTACTCATTCCAGATGTCGTATAGAACATTTTGGAGGTAACTCCACCTAACAGACATGGTGTAGCAGCGCTGACGTTTTGCCGACAGCATCATCGTCATCGTCATCATCCTCGTCCTGTTGATGCTGAGCTGACAAACGCTGCCAATGCTTGACTGATCGTCTGCGTCTCCGATCCTGCCATGTTGATGAACAACACTATTTTTCCCCCCTCTCCTCTCAGAATTGATAGTTTCAAAGCCAATGTGTTTTTATCGATTCACTAATTGCCGGGGATGAGGCAAAGTATCTGCTGTCACCATGAATAAATGATGTACGGCTGACTTGTGCATTAGCGCCGGGTCCGGAGGCTGAGGTTACAGTATTCACCGACCGATGGCCTCCACTCACTGCGTCTAAAAACCAACGCCTTTCTGTTCACCAAGAGGGCGCTGCATACAAGGAATTTATGAGCTAATGGGGAAAGCGAGGCCTCTGCATAAGGCGGGGTTAACTGCAAATACATCATCATTATCTGCCAACTCTTAACTCCCATTAATAATACATGCATACAGCATTCAGATTGAAACAGTTGATTATGGAGTCTGTCTTGAGCCAGCGCGTTAGTAGCAAGACTATAAACTAAGCTCATTTAAAGGACTAGATATTTTTGTCCTTTTTTTGGTTTTTGCTTACTGCTCTAGAGAGCCGATTGACATTTACTTCTGAGTTTGTGTTACATTTATCCTACTTGGCATCATTTAATATAACATGAGCAGCTGTACATTTACATATACACTACTCAGCATCACTGATGACTTTTATTGTCAGGTAGAAAATAACTTCTTAAGCTTTTTTGTGTTTTTCTAAAGATTTTTTTCCATCCTTTTTCTCTTCAATTGGCTTCAACTACACAAAATAATTGAAACATGTCTCTAAGCATGTAGGCATTTAACTAGAACCCGCTGGAGGTTTTTTTTTCGTCTTGTTTTGCATTGCCCACTTGCTTTTCTTCAAGCATGAGAAAGGGCGGTTAAGCATGAAGTGACATTTCCAGAGCTGGATTTGTGCATTGTGGGCATGTTTTTTTTCCCTTTTTTATTTTTTGTATTTTTTTTTACTGCCTGTAGGCCAGCCCTGTGAAGAACTCTGGATGTATCTCATTTCCAAAAGGTTATTCCTCATCAAGAGCCAAAGTTGCAGCGTTTATGCAGATCTGATAGTCAGACTTTTTTTGGATGAGGTTTTAAAACGTCATTACAAATGGCAGCTGCCAGTGTTCAGTGACAGTTTCCACCTGAGGTCTGAGTTAGACAGAAACTGTGAGACCCACAGTTCTACAGGGAGATACATGACTGCAGCGACGATGAAAAGAAATAAAGGAAATAAAAGGCCTGACAGTGAGCAGGCGTCAGAAGAACGTCGAGTGGGAATCCCTGTGTGTATGTGAGTGTCTGTGTGTGTTTGGGTGGTGGCGGTGGGGTTGTGATTAAAGCCTCCACCAGATGGACCACAGCAGTCGCCCTGTGACCATGGTTGTACCCCGACTGGGATCAAACACAAAAAGAGCTGCTGTCCCCAAAGCCCACCTTTACACACCCCCGTCCACTGACCCCCACCCCACAGACCCCTTTACTGATTTACTTCAATCACACACACTCGCCGCAGTTTAAACCAAAGCTCAGATAGAGAATTGTCAGAAATAAACATGCTTCTCTTCTATAGACTAACAGACTGGAGTCTCCTCATACAGCCACCGGATGCCGTTATATTTGTATGAAGTGTATGAAATTTCACAGAGAGGCTAAACTTGTGAGCTGCTGCTGGCCCGCTGAAGTTGAATGTCACCCCAAGCTGCGGCCCACTCTGTTGTCCAAATGGACACTAATCCACCGGTCTCCTGTTGAGAATACGCCGTCGCTGCCAGAACACACGCCAGACTCTCCAGCCAATGCATAGCTAAGCCTCTGTGGGCACGTCCACAAACCTTCTCCTGTTTGTGTTACCGCCTCGAACACCCACCGTTATCTCCACAGCTACATCAACATGTTTGGCTAATGACGAAGTCCCAGTGGTGGATGTAAAGATATAATACTTACTATATTTGATTACTGATTAATATCAGTTCAACGCAATTGGAAATTAATTACTCTGGTCTACAAGTAAAATGCTTCCAGAATAAATGTAGTGAAATTTTACCAAATATAGGTCATTAATAAAGAAAAATTAAGTGAAGTATTGGGTTAAAGTGTGAATATCTGTGAATTAATGAGAGATTTACTCAAAAGAAACGTTCCTTTTCAAGACACTGTCTGCACTTTCATTCACATTCATTTTTCTCGTTCATTCTCATGGACGAATTATACAAGTATTCTATAAATGTACATATGTAATAACACTTTTCTACCACCAGCACTTTTGTCACTTGTTTTTCACTTCATCTTACAAAAGTATGTGACATTTACCCCATTAAAATTAATTTACCAACACCAACTAGTGTTCTGTACTACCTGTACTATCTTATGATTATTAAAGCTAAAGTAATGAACCTGAACGTCATGCGGAACTGAAAACTAAACAATTCTGTCTGGCTTTTACTTTTTGAGCCGTTACTTCTAGTCGATCTCAAAAATGAAGTAAATGCGCGACATTAGTGGAATTAACAGTTATTACATTTTTATCACATTAACAATCCGACATAACTGTTGTATTTAGGCTGTGACTAGTGATAATTAAATAAGTTGGCTATGATTGGTCAGAGCTGAAATAAAATAAAGTTACATAATGAACATTTACAAACCGACACAGCAAGCTATAGATATTATCCTGTGGCCAATACCAATAAATTATAAAATGTTCTTCTATCTCTACTGTAAAGCACAACTAAAGTTTGGTTTATACACAAGTCTTAATTTCAAGGGTTCAGTGTGTGAGATTTAGTGACATCTAGTGGTGAAGTTGCAGATTACACACGTCTTAATAGGACCAGTGTTTGTTTTCACTGCTTTGGTCTTTTTACTTTAAAGGGGTAGTAACACACTCACACATAGTAAGTGATGGTAATGTACCATAAAGCTGTACACCACCCGCGATGAAATGTAAAAAACAATTAGAGGGAATTACTGTAATAAGATGGTGGAGTCTGTGAAAATGGAATATTACACTCCATTTCTGCAATACTTTCCTCCAAAATGCTTTAAAATTTTACGCTGAACCTTTTAATAAAATAAACTGAACATGTATAAGCCAGAAGGTACCCTAAATGTTGCATCAAACAAAGCGGTTATCTTCGATGTGTTTTGGTTAGTGTTTTCTCCAACCGTGGAGCGTGTTGCTGTAGAGTTTACATAGATTGAACAGGCGTTCACCGTTTACTCCACAGATACTGAGACAGAGCGTCGACACTGAGCTTTCAAGCAGCCGCTATCACGTCTCTGCAGTGCAAAGTCGACCAAACAGCTTTAAGTTAAAGTGGAAGGAAGTGGCTGTGACAAATGCAGTGCAGACTTGTTCTGGGATCAGCGTGAACAATTTCATTTCTGATCTGAGGAGTTTGCAGCTGGCAGAGTGACACAGTCAGGGGTTAAGCTGAATGAATATCATGGAGAGGCGTGGATGTAGGAGGGATGATAAGACGGGTTTAGTTAAGTTTTACCAAAGTACTTTGTCTTTAATATGTGTGTATTTAGAGCTGGGCAGTAAATAGGTCCTTTGATAGTGTTGGTATCTATACTGTTGTTCTTATATAAATATCTGTGTAATCTCCACTCCCTAATAACTGTGTACCTTCACAACATTAAAACTGATTTCAGCATAAATGGATGGAACACTAATATTCATTTAGAATCCATCAGTTAATATCACACATTAAAAAGAGGAAAATGCTAAGATATGAGAAAGTCTCATACAAACCTGGTATTTGGTGCTTATTTAGTTCATTTGATTTGGTTTGGTTCACAAAGAAAATTATCTCATTTATTAATCTTAATCTATTTCAACAATATGAAACAAAGTTAAAGATGTAACATGTCAAAAGAGACAATAGTGGAGACTGAACCACAAACAAAGGGTGTATAATGTTTCAAGTTCCGTTTCTGACATTATGTCTAAATATTTAATGCTCATCATTGTCAGTTAATTGTTTTTTTATGCTATTTGATGTGAGAATGGTTAAATAATCTACACATTATATTAATATGAAGCAAGGTTCAGTTCACTTTGAATACATAAAGACTGTCTTTGGCTTTTATACTTGGAGTACTATTATACTATTGTACTATAGTAAAGCGGTTCAATCAGTACTTGTACTTTTCAGTGTGTGTACGTCTGTAGTAAAGTCACCTCTGCTCATTGGCCTCACGTCTTTGTTTCTAATCGCTAACAGGTGAATGTTTGTGCAGTGAACTGGGATTTTATTGCAACACACACACTCTCTTCTTTTTGTCCTCGAGGCCCATTTAGTATTTCAGAGACTCGATGTGATCTTGACTATCCTCCCAAGATAATTTAACATCATTGACTCCCAGTGGTGGTGATTTTGCTATTCTCTCTTTTAAGAACATCGGCTGCCTTTAGGAGCAGCTTTTGTGAACTACTCCCGACTGTTCCCTTCCATTACTAAATTGTCAGGGCGCCGTGGTACCGAGCAACACCCCCTCGCTTTTGAAGAGGAAAGAAAAGGAGTGATTTGATTGAACCGTACAACAACAGCGATGCAGGTGCTGGCGTGTGCCTCTGACCGTGAAATGACCAAAAATCAGTATCCGCTCCATGTGAGACATTGATTTGGTGAAAATAAAGCCTATGATCTTAACACTGAAAACAAAACAACAGAAGTCAGAGTCCACTCCCGCCCGTCACCGCCCGGATATGGTCACATGGTGTTAATGTCCGTCTGCTGTCTGGGATTCAGTGGTTTGCCACGTTTTGTCGCTGGACAGGAAGACGGGGCAAGTCGAAGGCTATGATTCTCATTTGTTGATTGTTACCGGCAGAGGGTGGACACCTGCCAGGAAAAAGGCGATCATCAGTCTGAGTAGCGCAGCAAGATGCTACGTCTGCCAGAACTTCAATAGAGCAACTAAATCTATCCTTCAAGGGCAAATCAAAAAAGAGCCTAAGTAAGCTGCCGCATACTGAGGAGCATGTTCTAGGCTATTAAATATATTAGGCTGTTTTACTGCATAGACCGCTGTGTTATTTTGAACTGAAATCAGCCGGGCTTGATGTGAATGGTACCGTTCTCAACAGCTCTGTTAAAACACCTCGATGACAGCGCTATTGTTGTTCTATACCATGGGTGTCAAACTCACTTTAGTTCATACTAAATGAACACACTCACACACACACACACACACACACACACTCACACACACACACACACACACACACACACACACACACACACACACACACACAGCAATATGATCTCAAGACGGCCGGACCAGTAAAATAATGACATAATAACGGATAAATGTTAAAACCAAACTTTTCACTATGCTTTAGAATGAAAAATGTAAAATTACAACATGAAAATGTTTTTATCTACAAACTGTCCTTTTAAAAAATGTGAATAACATGAACAACTATGAACAACCTGAAATTTCTTGAGAAAAATAAGTGGAATTTTAACAATATTATGCATCATTTACACATGTGCATTACAACTTACAGATCACAGTGGATCCACAAATACACAAAACATTTAGTAACAGGGTAAATATTGTTAAAATTTCTTCTCTTCAGACACGTCATGCTGTTCATATTTGTTCAGTTTATTCACCATTTTAGTGAAAGGATAGTTTGTAAATGTAAACATTTTCATGTAATTTTACTTTTTTGCATTAAAACAAAGAGAAACATTTTGAGTTGTCATTATTTATAGGTTATTATGATAGTATTTTACTGTTCCAACCCACTTGAGATCACACTGGGTTGCATGTGGCTCCTGAAATAAAATGATTTTAACCCACTTAATTGTTAATATCTTGAGTCTAATTTTTACATTTCACAAATTCACCCCACGGGCCAGATTGGTTTTGGCCCATGTTTGACACTGCTGCTCTATACCTACTGTATCATTGCAGGGTTAATCTGGTTTCAGTGTTTATGTTTGTGGTGGTTTGAAATTGCTTGTGGTTTACATTCATTTATTTTGAATTTGAATTGCAATCTCAAACATCAGTTTTTCCCCACGCAAAAAAACAAGTTCCCCATTCTCTTGTTAATAATCAAGGTATTTTCTTCTTGCACTTTGAGGTAACACCTCTCTTGGCATCTTCACTTCTCCTCCTTTAAATAGTCGTCTTATTATGCAGAGTGAAACATAAGACAGGTGTTGAAACACTGTGTCTGACAGTTAACAAGACTCAAACTGAGAGCGCCCACAATTATCACTGTCTGCACGCTGCATATTCAAACCTGTGATTCTGCTTACACTATTCTCTGCCTGCTCTTTCACACTTGGTATCAAAACATTATGTGCTGGCAGCTTCCAGGGCGGGTTGTATTAGCGGTTGAACCAAGACTGGATGTCAAAAGCCGATAGAATAACGACAGTGTGGAGCCAGAACAACAATATTGGAAATGATCCATTTTTTATATTAGTTATTGCAAACTGGAAAACTTTTAAACTGAATATTCAAGTCAGACAGAGCCCATGAAGGCCTTAAGGGTGATATTTTTAAAATCTTGTATAAACACATTGCTTGAGCAAGTTAATACATAAGATAATTGTTAATTGATTCACTCACACAACATTCTGGGAACTAGTTTGTGCAAACACGTTTAAAAATGTATTAAATATTTAAATAAATTGATCATTCTGGATCATTGAAAATCCAATTAAAAAATGTATCAATAAATCTGTATGTGAAACTAACTGTAAAACATGTAGGAGGTTTGTAGTTCCTTGCCATATACCACCGATACTGGAAGAGCAAATGTAAAAAGCAAAGAAAAGCGACTCCTCATATGATGATTAGATGGATGACATGCATGGCAGACATAGTAAGGAACATTCTTCTATCTTTCAACAGTTAAGTTAAAGTCTCATCAGAACGGGAGAATAATGTCAATAAATATGTGTATGTGTAATATGTAAAAAAGACTCCTACAAATGCAAATCATGCAAAAAGACCTAACGACAATAGTCCCAGTTCAGAGGGCTGATATCAACCAGTGAACGACGGCGTTGGAGACACATTTTGTAGATACAGATAGTTTAAAAACGTCCCATTTGCACTGATTCATCAGTTTATCTCTAGTTTTTAGGTGAAGTAAAAATTCTACCGCTGTAGTAATTCATACTCCACATTTAAAGCTGCAAGAGCTGAAATCACAGGGAAAAAAGGCCAAACCTTTAAAATACACAGCTTCCCTCTGCAGCTTTCTCTTCTCAGTCAAAACAAAAGACGATGCTACTTTTAGAGGCTTCAGTGTTGAATATAGCAGTTGCATCTGACTGAATCGATAATTACAGCATCAACCACATATTAAAGCTAAAAGTATCAGCAGGCAAAACCTTCCATCAGGGGGTGAACTTCCCAAACTCCAAAGATGGGGGTACAATTCTTTTTTTTTCCTCGCAGACCATTAAATTTCAATATACTAATGGGGCATTTTGTGATATTTACCCAATGATGCCAAAAAACTATCCAGCACTGCTGCTTTAGACGTTCAACAACACTGTGATTTTTCAGGGTGTGGCAGAGGTACTGTGAGTTTGTCCAAGCGACTGGTAATGACTAAGAGGGAGTACGAGGAACAACAGTCTGCAGTTAATCCATTAAAGTCTGTGACTAGGAGGGGGGTTTAGGGTGGATAAGCAGAGCAGAATGGAGGGCACAAGGAGTTCATGACATTAGCCAGCTCTCTGCGTTTTGAACAAACCGGCAGAAACACAGAGGCTGAGTCGTGCTAATGCGGTCCAGGTCGACTGCAGTCTGCAGGCTTTCACAGCGCCGTGCACTTCATCAACTCAAATGTTATGGATTTTCATCTGCATGGTGGTGGCGGTGGGGTTATAAAGCATGCATGTTTGTGGGTGAGCGCATGCATGCATTCAGCTGTGTTTCTGTGTGTGTGTGTGTGTGTGTGTGTGTGTGTTTGTGTTTGTGTTTGTGTTTATGGAGGCGAGCCAGAGCCAATCAGTGAGATGGCATTTCACATTGCTGACAGTATCGCTGGGTTTCCTGGGTTAAAGCCACGAAAGCTTTTTAACTTTCAAAACTTCACATGGAGAAAGAAATATCATTTACCTCCTCAAAAAGTATTTAGCATCCATCATCATCTGTGAAGCCAAATGACGCATCTAATCAGTGCAGCGACCAAATGGAAACTTCATTTTAAGAGTAGTCCTTTTAATTCACTACCTTTAATTGCCTTTTTGACATTTTCAGCATTTACCCTGCCACATTCAGGCTCAAAGAAATATTGGTAGTGGAAGAAATGCAAAATCAACCAGATACTGCAACATCAAAACCATAAAATATGTGATCCTCCCTCCATCTGTCCACACATTACATTAACTAGGACACGTCAGCGTCGCTCCGTCGTTCATATGACTGTGCTCATCATACCTACATGTAGATAAATTCATACTCCATAACAACATACTGCAGAGAGCAGACTGTGTTTATAGCTAATTTACTGAGTAGCGGCAGCTACTTTCATTGCTTTGTAAAACCGTGGTCCTGTAGAGCAATTTAATGAAACGACACACAAGCAAGACAAGTGCAAGGGACTGTTTTCACTTTCAAATCACATTCTCAATTAGAGAAAAGGTTATTGGATCGTATTACAGGAGAAAGCAACCTCAAAATACTGTCCATTATGACATAATAAAATGATTACCTTTTTCCCCTCCCTTCGATATACTTTTACTAACGCTGCATAACAACAATTAAAAGTAAGCAGCGCTGAGAAAGAAAGAGAGATATCGTTTGTGATTGGGCCTTTTTCGTGGATCTAACTTCCCATTCTTTACAGTAGGGAATTAAAAAGCAACAATAATAAAAGAAAAAAACATGGCTGGAAGGAGGAGAATATTAGATGCAGTGAGGTGGAGAATAGTATTCCTGGATCCAACCCCAAACCTTTATTAAACTCAAAGGTCAGAGCAGGAGGATAAAAGACGGACAGGAAGCTGGTGATTTGTTGCCTGTACTATTCATCTGCAAATTCTTTTTACTCTTTGGTAAAAGGGGGATAAAAGAAAAGGACACAAAGGTGCACTTCTATTCTTTATTTTAATCCATTTTCTTTGTGTTCCACTCTACATTACTCCCCCATGGTAGTGATATTTATATACAGTGTGATTAGCACAAATCAAAAGACGATATCAATTATTCTACCTGAAACAATAGCAAACCCCTGTTTAGCCTGTGTGTGTGTGTGCTCAGGTGTCATTGAAGGAGTGGTGAGGATTCTAATGAGTGTGTCCAGTACATAATGACTGAGACTTTCTGTTTCTTGTGTCGTTGTTGGTTTGATACCTGTGATGTTTTGATGCCGTTTGAAGGTGGAAATGCAATAATAGAAAAGCATTTACAACAAAGAATTGACATCCTAAGCCTTTTGGGTGTGTCCCGGCGTGTGCGTGTATTTGTATGCAGTGTATTGTGTGTCCAGGTATATAGTGGACAGGATTACACTGGTACATCTGTGAATATGTAAAGGACCGTATGGGTGAACATTAGTTTGAGTATCTACGTATGGACATTTCTGTGAGTTTATACATGTATGTGGGTATGAATGCATGTGAACGTATAAGTACTGCTGTCTGCCAGGTATGTGTTTAAGGAAGCGAGAGCTCCCTCTTCTTGTGTGTGTGAGATAAGTGCCTGCTCCAAAAAAAAAAAGCAGGTTTGCTGCTGGGCGTTTCAGATTAGGTATTATTTTATGTAAATAATGAATTACTTTAAATGAATAGATTTTTATTTGCTATTGCCAGTAACACCAAACAAGTCTTTATCTAAATGTAGGCATGTGTTGTGCTTGTACTGTTAATGTAGTTACTGTTAAGACAAGGCAGGGTAACTCGAATATTGTTAATGTTGTGTTTCACGTCATTTTATTAAATTAATGCAGCTGTTTTAAGAGCATTTTCGATTGATTTGAGACTCTACATTAGAAGATAGATAACTGTGCTTTTTATTAATTTTTTTCACGTGCTTAAATGACAAACTAAGCGTATGGCCGTGTACCTGTAGCTTAAACTACAGTTCTTCTAATTCACTGGTTTTATTCATTATTATCTGTCACATCCGTGGTTTCGGATAAAACCGGACATAACATGCGTATAAAGTCCCTTCCGTGGAATCTCCGTGTTCTCATCAACTCCGGGCTCCCACGTCGCGGACCGCACGCGCCTGCCTCCTCCACTCGCATCCTCGTGCGTCCCGCCCCGCACACAGCCTCTCAGCCAATCGGAGCCGGCGCGCGACATGACTGGACATGAAGTAGACGGATTTTGGGGTAAAAAGCGGGTGTTTTAGTGTTTTTGATAGTATTTATGCGTCTCAGAGCTGTGTTTGTTGTTTCATCGCGGGGGGGACTGATGCTGTGAGATTTATTCTCTGTCCTCGTGTTTTTCGTCACTAACCCACCTCCACTCATTCATCCTCCGTCCACGCGCCGCCGACCCTCTTCCCGGTTCTCTGCTGACTTTAACCGGCTTTAACAGCTGTGTGATCGTGTTTACTACCGACAGGCTGAGAGGAGGATGGTCATGGTGAGTACCGACCGAGTCGAACTACTTCACCCTCCGACGTGTTCGGGTTTGTTTTTATTTTTTAATCCTGGAACCCGCTCTGGTTTGTTTAAATATACCCCTTGTGGCAAATGGAGTCATTCATTTTAGGTTTCTAACCGAATGTACAGTCGTATTTTATACTTAACAAATTTACAGGCTAATGATTAAATAGTAAACTGACTACACCTGACTGGACAGGTGTGCTGCGGCTGCCGCGGATCGAACCCGAGGCTCGTGCGTCACCACGCGCTTTGATACGCAATTTCAACTATTAACACTTTGAGAATTAAAAATATTATCTCGAAGAGGACGAATATGAACGGCTCCGAAACGTAAATGAAAACAGCAGGTATTGGTTGTTTTATTAGATTAAACTGTAGCCTTGTCAGTGCTTTATGTAAAACGTGTGGAAAAATTAATGTGTGGATATGAAAAAGCAGAAAACAGATAAGGCAGATACACACGGAGCCGTGTACGTGTACGGGGGTTTTAACATGCACTCAGTAATAGCTCATTTCTATCCACAGTGCTGCGCAGGCATCCTATTACCATAACGCCTCAGGCTGCATTCACTCTCCTAGAGCTGTGGTCCGCTCGGCCCGGCACGGCACGGCTCGGCTCACTCAGACACAGACCTCAGCAGCGATTGATTGCTTTGCTGGGATTCAGAAAGCCTTTTCTCTGCCAAAGCTGAGGCTGGCGTGTGCCGACGAGGGCGCAGAGCCAGCGGAGAGCGAAGGTGTTAACACTCAGGGAGGGGGAGGAGGGGAGGCCGGGAGGGGCTGACAGGCAACCCTAGCAGCCAATCACGGGCTCCACAAGAGTGGTTGGGGCGGGGGGAAGTGGGCGGGCTCTGACCTTCCAGCTGAGCAGCCCACTGGGCGGGTGGCAGCAACGAGGAGGGAGGGAGGGGGAGAGAGAGACCGCAGCCCAGCATCCTCACATCCAGACTCACCATTCTGCCTCAGCATCCATGGAAGAAGGCAATGCCTGCTCCGTTCGCCTCTAACACATCGCTCTCCCCCCACCACCACCGCTGAGGCTGAGGACGCAGGAACAGGAAGGAAGGGAGCACTGAGACGGAGACAAAAACTGAAGCAGGGAGTGTCAGAGGAGACTAATTCAGTCAAGGAGCCAAGTGTAAGCCAGAGTAGGAGGTTTCGTTTGCTGAGACGTTGCTGTTGTGTGAGGAGAGAGAGCGTGAGACAACGGCCGGCGTCCCCCAAATGGAGTGGAATGGGTTTAAGATGGTAAGGAAGACTCTAGCACCTGCACCTGTACTCCACTGCACATCCTAAACCATGGTGTGAGTCTGCAGCACCTAGAGCAGGTGGGATTTGTACTTCTATCACCTACAGTCGGTGCAGGACAGGGTCACTGAAACTATATGTGCAGAATGGTAAGTCCCGTCATACGGGGAGGCAGGAGGTTTATGGGTAGGATGAGAAATAGTGTGAGGGATGAAGGGAGGGGATGCTAACAGGGGGAGGTGTGGAAGCAGCAGGAGAGGTAAAGAAGGAAGGAAAAGGAGGGAGGCCAAGGGTTAAAATCAGGGAACAGCACCCATTTTATGTTGAAGCCAGGGCTGTAGATGCCTGCCTCTTTTCTTCTCTTTCCACCACTCTGAAATATTTACCTGCGTATACTGCAGCAGAGTTGACTGCACGTTGTAGATGCTGAATAGACCGGACTGTTGAATGGTAGAGGAACTACACTTGTGAATTTGATATTCATGTATGCAAAGTAGTACATGTGAATACTATGAGTAGACATGTAATCTGCCATGCTGTTTGTGCAATACCATATAAGTGTGTGTTATCCATGTGTTGTGTCAGAGCTGGAGAAACATGGAGTAGGTGTGATTACACAGCTGTGCACTCTTTAAGTTTGAAGCCCATTGCTTAGACCATTGTGTGTGTCTACCTTTGTGACATCATAATTATGATCAAAGTTTGCTGCTTCGCCTCCTGAGACTCTCCTTAACATTGCATATTCTACAGTGTTTAATAATCCATCATTACCTGCAGAGTGTGCAGTTGACTAACCAACTAGTGGCTCCATATTGGGTTTTTTTTTGTTTTTTTTTACCAGTCATGTATTAGTTTTCTTTGACTGCCAATGCTGCGTCACCACTCTGGCTATAGAGTCAATGCCGTTATTGTGCATTAACACATCCATCCATTTTCAAAATGGTTCTGTTGCCATCTGCAAAGTGGACTGATTCGTATATATATTTGCATGACACTAGACGCATTATTCATTTGTCGGCAAGTAAATGTTTGATTGTTTGCTCGCTGGCTTATTTCCATTGGATGTAATCAAAATGCTAATTGAAGTGAAGGCGACTCCCCAGCTTGGCGACTAGGCTAACAGTGCTAGCTCGTATATATTGATTTCCCTGGACACACAACACTAGTATCAGCTAGTTGTATCACACATGGAAGGGTCTAGCCAGAACATAGGACTCGCAGCGAGACGAAACATTGGTAAAACACAAGGTGTAAACATTAACATATATATATATATATATATAAATATATATATGTGTGTGTGTGTGTGTGTGTGTGTATATATACACAGTTAAATCTATCTAATTTAATCCTATATTTCAGCATGGGAGGTATTAGTTATGAGTGTATACCAAGAAGGATCCTGATATACACCAGTGGGGGACCTGGACTGGAGGCAAACCATCCCCATCCCAAATAGACACATACACACCAATACACAAACAAACAGTGGCTCTATCGCCCTCAGGCAGAACACCATGAGCTCCAAGGTTACACGTCAATGCTAATAGGGTGGGGTGTGTGAGGAATATATTAGCTACAGTGCACCGATTGAATGTCTGCTTAGAGATTTATCTGAAGAGCACAGCAACAAAAAAACAGAGGAAGACGCTTGGATGTGCATGTTTGTGCAATTATACATCTGAGGAACAATATAAGCATTTTACATACAGTTAATAAAAATGGAAACTTGAGCCGACTGGACATTTTCTATATAAATCCAGCTGTGTGATAGCCTGTGGTCAGTATTGTGTGTCTGATATGTGGTGTGTTTGTGTGTGTGTGTGTGTGTGTGTGTGTGTGTATGTGTATGTGTAGGTGTGTGTGTGTGTGTGTTGTGTGTATATTAGCGGGCCAACTGACGTGTGTCCAGATGCAGAGTGACATGGTTAACTAAAGCCTGATTAAACAGCAGGCAAATGGATAGAGAGGAAAACCAGAGGAGGAAAAGTGGTTAAGACAGAGGAACAATCAGCGCTTAATCTGCTTTACTATGTTCCTGTACCCTCAAAATGTCTAAGATGTTCAGGCTAGTTTATAATATGTCCGATTATATCTTTATTTGTCTTGTGGGTTGCATGTAGATATATCAAAAAAGTCTTAATATTAACATGCACCTAGTTTCCATAAGAATTTTCCAATAAATGTAACTGTCAGTGCACAGATAGTATGCAGAGTATCAGAAAATACAAATAGAATTTCTGTGGATTACAATTTAGTATCCATTTCATTCAGTGTTTTTTCTACTGTGAAATAGATTGCTGTTTCTTCCTTGACCATTTGAGACCTCGTCTGATAAACTAACAGCTAACAAACTGAGGCAGCCAATCCAGATCAGTTCTCTACTGAGATACTCATCACAGAATAACACAATCTAAGCATTGTGCATTGCACTTCCTTTATGCGAGTCTCCTAGGCCTCTAAAGCTTCTGTACTTGCAGACTGGCTTATCAAAGAGGTGTGTGGCTAATAGAACTGTGATTCCGTACTGAACAGAAGACAAACATATGTCTTTATAGAAGTAGATTTCACATGGTTTTGGTTTAGCTTTCTGTCTGTGGTTGTACAAAGAAAAGCAATGAACACGGGCTAGGTACAGGGTCTTTGTCAGCCTTATCCTTTGTGTAAACTGTGTATAGTCTTATGTACAGTAGCTGTCAGTGTTGGTTAATTTTTTCTCAAGAAAAGGTTACACTCTGTATCGTCACATCTGTATGAGCCAACTACAGAATGTTACAAGGTCATGTTGTGTGTTTGTGCTCATGTATTTATAGCATATGTTTACATGTAATAGTAGGTTATTGAAAATGTTTGTCCTTGCAGTAAAAGCCTTGTGTGTGTGTGTCTGTCTTTACATGTGCTTGATAGATGTTTATCATGCTAAGATAAATGTCACTCTCCAGTCAACCATGTACAGAAGGATCAGAGCTCTAATATACACAGAAACTAGTCAGTTAGTTATAATTACATGTTTACTGCATTACATCCAACCCTTCCACTGTAAATATAATGAGGCTTACAGTGGTGTTCTCAAAGACAGAGGTTATAGTATTACATGAGACAGAGGCTCTTCTGATAGGAATTTTGTTATAGTCTAAAACCACAAGGGTTCCAATGCACAAGTATTAAGTACTAACTAGTTAAGTGGAAAAACAGTTTGATCCATAAGGTTTGTTTGTTCTCTCCTGCCAATAGTAAAAAGTCAGTTTTCTAACATTAATCCTTAAAAAGCTTGGAAATACTGACATTGGAAAAATTACAGTGGAACATGTTTTTTTTAATTTTATTTTATTTTAGTAAAGCACCTCCATCCTTCACTTTTGGGCAATTTACAGATATCAAAATATTAAAAGTAAAGCTACAATTATATGCTAGTAAAACAACTTTGAGAAAGCAAATATTAGATTAATCTCTAACAGAATAAGAATATCTATATGATCAGTGTGTTGAGGGCACTGACCTTTATCTGTGACATCCTGAGTTCAACTTCAGGTCTATGTGACCTTTGTTGTGTGTTATTTCTGATGCTTTTTCCCAGGTCAGTTGTCTCTGATGTCCTAAAGGTAGCGCTTTCTATTACTGTATAAAGTAATAAAGCTAGGATTTATTTGTGATGTTAGACAGGTGAGATAAATCATAGGTTAAAACACAGGCTTTTATATATCTTTGGCATATTCTGTGTGAAAGCAGTCTATCAATATATTGATAGAACAGGGTCGGTATAAATATTGCAAAATATTGTATTGTCTTTAAATATCTTTTCCACTTTGCTTTAAAGAAAAGCAGGATGGAAGCAGTTAATGAGCCAAAAGCCTGTTTGAATAAGAAGCTGCTGTAACAATCTCTGTCCCAATTAGCACGCTTTTGGTTTTTAAATATTCCTTTTGTGTGAAGCCTAAACACACATGAAGACTCACAAAGTGGTCACGTTGAAAATTTAATAGGCTTCCACAGCGATTTCCTTCATTTATTTAAAATGTTTTTTTTCTCCCCCCTCTCTCTCTTTAAAATGCTAGAAATCTGAGAGGCATGGTAAGGCATTCTGCTGTGAGGGGAGCAGCATTCACAAATACTAGACCTAATTCCTTTGGCAGCAGCTCAAACTGCTACAGACAGACACATAATCAGCTGGGGAGTGTTAGCGCCTCAGCCCACTAGCAAACACAGGACCGAGCCCTTGTTGTGCATTGCTGCTTTTCAGAATAAATATCCCGATGGAAAATACAGTGGGAGGAAAGAGGTATTCATGTGTATACAGCGCTTTGTTCAGTCAAAGATACAGAAGGAAAGACACTGGCTTTCTCAGCTACTTTCCTGCTCATTCTTTCTCAAGCCTCTCTCTCTCTATCGTCGCCATGGTCTCTCTCCCTGACTCTTCCTTCCTTCCTCTTCTTCCTCTCATCCTCAACTGTACCCTGTGTGTTTTGGTATTCATACAGATGTTTGGATTTGAGTGGCAGTTTCTCCTGAGACTCTGCACAAGCGGCTGACTCGTCTCATCTGCATTTTGCATCCCAGGAAAAAAAAAAAAGAGAACAGAAAGCAGCGGAAAAGCATCGGCAGGGAGACGAGCTGTGTATGTGTGTGAGCGTGTGTTGTGTTGTGCATGTGTTGTGTTGTGTATGTGTGCATGTTGCCTGTTGTTTGGCTTCGGCAGCTTAACTGGCCCCAGCGCTGTTGCTTTGTGATGTTTAAAGGACGTTTCAAGGTCATACTTTCGACAGGCCTCACCGCCTCTCACATATTAAACATTTATATATTTCTGTAGCTGGTTAAATTATAGATTGAACATGCAACTGAACATGCTACAAAATGGCACCATTGTGGTTGGTAATAGACACATTGGGGTCTACAAACACAGCATCCCACATAACACCCTTTAGCCTGCCTTATTTCATCAATAGCAATACTTACACAGGGACAGAAAAGGCTCATTTTGCTCTACACGGTTTACTAAGAAACCGGAAAATCCCACTGCAGCATGGTAGCACATGTAGCTCATAAACAGGGGCGGCTGAAAGGCTTCGCAGATAAGTTCCTGATAAAGTTGGTATCTAATGTCACATGCAGGTGGATATTTTTTGTTTGGTGAGTTAATCTCAGAGAAATTATTCACAAGGTAAATATACCAAAAGAATCACCCAGCGAGGAACTGTGCTGAGAGATTCTTCTGCAGTTTAGTGTGAGTTACAGTGGAATTGTGTCAGAAAAACACCCAGGACATGGACTTCATGATGCGTTCAGGTTCACCTTCAAACTCAAATGATCTACCATCAAATGCAGAGGTTGACCAATAAGGAAATTTTTAATTGCCAATGTAATGGGGGTTTTTTGTAGGAAAAACCTGATGTCTACTCCCTACTCTTCATCCTTTCTGAAAATAATTCAAAACTTCCAGAAAGTAGCTATTTTTGGCATTATTACAAACTGATAACTGTAGAACTGAACATCAAACTAAACATGAAACTCCAGGTGGGACTGAATTTAATTTTTTGGTTTTCTAAGTCAGTGAAGGAAAACCAACAGCATTCAGTGAAAAAACATGAAAACTATCAATGGTTTAAGTTTTCGGTGATACTGGTAGTTTGTATTATAAAATTCTATTTCCCCCTGAACCCATGAGGATTATTTAAACCAGGAAAATTTATGTTTATAACAAATAGGTCTTTACATAGCAATAATAAAACAATATCTCATTCATTTCAACTTGGGCAGAAATGTATTTATTAGAAAAAACAATCCAATTATTTAAGCACGCATTATCATCCCTGAGCCACACTTAACATTTGATATTAAAGGTTCAGTGTGTAATATTTAATAACACCTAGTTGTCTTACAGGGGCTGGAAAAATGCTCTTGTTTCCACCCATTGTTTTGCCATAGACAGAGTAGGTGATGGCAATGCATGATAACACTGGACATCAGCCATTGTAACATGAAATAAGAAATCTGTTACTGTAGAAACATGGTGGACTCCGGCTTCCTATGGACATACAGTATAAACAGCATATTCTCAGGTGACAAAAACGCAATAATTATATATTAATGAAAAAAAAGACTATTAATTGTTTGTTCAATTAATCCAATGTGGAAGATTTACACATTGGATCTTTAAAACGCAGGTCCACATAAATAAAATGTACATTTCTAAGGCTTCAAATTGTACAGTGAGATAAACATTGATACAGAAGCTGAAATATCAGGAACATATTTTTTGTACATGCCCAACTTTGGGCTGCTGTACATTAACATCACACTGCTTGCTCATGTAAAAAGTAGAGCCATCTTCTGATGAATTATTAGAGAGGATAAAGGAGAGAAGGTAGATAATACCCAACAATTTTCTCTCGTCATCAGAGGGTGTTTGACTTGCTACACAAGCCCTGAGATCGCCAACCAGCTAACACCCATTGACAGCTATCAGGCCACAGCTTGAGATGGTAATTCTGATAATGTTGGTGTTTGTCCCCAACAGGAATATGGATTTACACTGTCAATGCCTGATCCACAGGCAGACCGTCCTTTTCTCCACAGAATAACTAGATGGTAGTGGAGGGACTTTGATATCCAGTGCTTATCATGACAGATAAACGTCAGCAGCAGGCATAAATAGCACCTGTCAGGTTGGTACTGGGAGGAAGAAAAGAGGAGGGAAAAAGTCATAAAGAGGAATCAGAGGGAAAGAGAAAATGGGAGCGGTACAAAGACGTGTGCTATCTCATAAACGCACAGCAGAGCCGCTGTCAGACTGAAACTCGGCTGCAGAATTTCTCTATGGCAATCAGCCACCGTTTTCTATACATGGACTCCTTGGCACATGCGACTGTATATGAGCAGAGATAGTCTCCCGCGGGTATTTTCAATTACTCGGCACTGTACGGCAGTAGGGGAGAATAATCTGCTCGTTTGAATGCACACCACACTTAATGGTTTAGCCGGTCTGCCGCTGGCCTTGTCTGTTAGCCGTGATGGTATACATTTAGGCTTTTGTGTGTCGCTCTGCTCTCCCCGCTGCAGTAGAAGCCATTTCTGATTGCACCACTCTCACATCAACTTACACTGAGATTAGATTTTCACAGCAGATGGGCTCAGTAGAAACTCTAAAGTCAAACTCCAAATTGATTGTGTAATGACTAGTACAAAGCAACTTCATAGCATTTTACAAAGTGACGGAAATAGTTTAGCTATTGGAATGACAGCGTATTCAAAGGAGGAATATTTGCACACACCCAAGAAGGTGGTTTAGAATGTCGTAAATGTAGCCAAAAATAGAAATGACAGCAGGCCTATGACACAGCATTGAAGGATACCTGCTGTATTAACATATTACATAAAACAAATGTTTTATCATGTCACAATCATAAGAAGTCCAAAGATTACCCAGGAGAAGTATATGAAGACTGATGTTATGTCTGTGCTACAGTAACCTCCTCTACACCTACTACATGTACATTCAACTCATTCACTGCCTCCATTAAACTGTTTACTCATTAAGACAGATGACGGACGGCTGTCCTTTTCCCTTGCAGCTATTCGATTATATGAGCTCCGGTTCAGAGCCAAATCAATAACCAGATTAGCTCGGCTCATGCACGCACACGTGCACCAGCATGCACTGAAACACACCCTCACATAGAACCCCAGGCTGTGGAATGAATCTTCAAGAACAA
This sequence comes from Apogon talboti, assembly GCA_037367365.1. Taxonomy (NCBI): domain Eukaryota; kingdom Metazoa; phylum Chordata; class Actinopteri; order Kurtiformes; family Apogonidae; genus Apogon; species Apogon talboti. The sequence continues at coordinate 28,471,801 of JAPQRQ010000019.1, read as the reverse complement.
CGGTTGGTCCATGTCTATGTGATTTAGCTCTATGACTTTGCTGCAAGGCAGATGCCCACTCTTACTTGCACGCACGCACACACACACACACACACACACACAGAGGCAGGCTGTGTGTGAGATGCAGCTGATGGGAAAACAGTGATTAGATTAGGAAGAGCTCTGCCTCTGCTCAGCAGCCGGGCCACTGTTACAGAACTCTCCCTTGTTCTCTGTGTAAATGCTGTGCTGTAGGTTTAGTTCTTATCCTATACCTCCAGGCTGTTTATAGCTTTTTAAATACCTGTTCAACAAAGCCAATATTACTACTTCCAGCCTCAAACCAGTTTTAATTAGAATTTCTTCTGTGAATTATTAGGAAACTTGAGTTCAGTCAGAGGAGTGTACAAGTTTCTCTTTCTCTCGCAGAGGAGAGATATTCTTGGAGTCCCCTTTTTTGCTTTAACCACTAACCTTGCTAGCCTTGTTTGTGTATATAAGAGGTATAACTGTGGGCGTGAGAAAGCTGAGCATATGCCATACAGTAGTTTATAGTTGGATGCATTAGCATGATACTGCTGAGTTGCTTATTTCTGACCTGATACATGCAGGTGGCCATATGTACTAACATACTTTTTGTGGCTGTTGAGGGAATCTGTGGACATAGGTGCATGTTTGCATATGTCCTGTAGTGAAGTTCGCTAAAGATAGGAGGTAGTGTGGACTCAAATGGCTGGATGCCTGCACAGGTGCGTGGCCGCGTTCACCTGCCAGCTTCTTGTGGAGGTGTTGTCTTCACTCCACGACACTCGGTGCTGACTCAGATGGATCAGCCTGCCTTCTATCTACACCTCACTGTCTTATTCTGCATCCTCCATCCTCTGTCCCAGTACAGCGAAAATGGAACTTCAGCTTGACACTGAAGTGAAAGCTGCAAACACAATATTCTTGTCACTGAAATGCAGCCCAGAGTTAGAGCAGGATTTTGTTAACGTAGAGCTGCAGATACTGAGGCCATCCAGCTATTTCCATTTTCAATTTGCACATAAAAAGATCTGAGTGGAAATGGCAAAATTAAAGGTATCAATAAAAGCTTATCCCTGCACCCATAGTTGTGGCTCAGGAAATGAATGAATGAATGAAAGGTACATGTGAGTGAGTATGGTTGAAAGATATTTAGTAAACATTTATGTTTGTCCAGTAAAGAAACCGCACCGACACACTGGAAGAGTTGGAAACAACGCTATATTAGTCAAACCACCAGCTTCAGTTTTTGGGCTAATATAGGCTACCACTGAAATTTAGGATTTAAGGTAGATTTAGAAAGAAATCCAATATATTTACTCAAAGCTTGGTAAAAATAAGTGGTTTCATTCACTACACAGTCATGGCACAAATATTTTTTTGTTTCAGTAACAGTAGAAGACAAAGAGTGGGTGGCTTACCCTTTCTGTTAAATGACAGGTGTGTTTATTGGCCTACACGACGCTGACAGCATTCTTTCTGTCTTTTGCTCTTTTTTTGTCTTTACTCCCATTTTTCTTGTTCCCTTTTGTGCTCACCATGTACGGAAACATGGTTAATGCTTTCTGAATAGGCTTTACTTGTTAGATAGATATCAGTTCCACTAAAACCTTAACCGCATTAATGACATTTAATTGGGGATAGAATCTAATGCAGGGAAAGAGATGACAATTTAGCCTTTTTAATCCGCCAAAATGTCCTAGCGAAGGGCCTCAGCAGTGCTCAGTCCGATCCACCACACCCAGGGATTACAGCAGGACAGACAGCCAAGCAGAGCACAGACTTCTGGCTGATTTGACTGAGCGAAGTGCTGGCTGAACTGGAACAAAGGCTGGCAGGCTGTTCACAGGGATGTGATGGTGTTCAAGGAAAGCCTGCTGTTGGGCTGTTGGGATGATGGTACTGAGTCGACTAGAGGAATAGGGGTCAGGACCATCGGGGGGGCTGTGATGAGGACTGGAGAGGCCAGGCCGGGGCTGGGGCCGAGGGACGGGGACTCGGGCTGACAGGCCAGGCCAAGCCTTCATTTCCAAGGCCTGGTCCCTGTGCTCCAGGCTTCAGCCCAAACAGCCAGGCAGGTGTCCAGCTGATCTCACACCCCCGCAAGGGAGGAACTGCAGAGCACCGGTCACTGGAGCTGCACAAATTGAAGTGTCATCTCCAGAGTCAAGATGCTCACCAATTTTCTGCATGCGTTGGTGCAGAGTTGGGCTTCAGCCAGTGGACAAATGGCTCCAGTTCCTCCTACTGTTTGGAGACCGTGGTGTGTATGTGACTATGTATATAAGGATTACTGCAGGAGTCAGTGGCCTTGAAGGAGGGTCTGTCTTTTCACTGCCTACAGTGCAGCATGGAATAGCTGAAAAGTTTTTCAACAACACTAAGACAAGAAAAACTCACAGGTTACAATGTCTCACCTGTGAACTCTCAAATACAAAATATGGAAAAAAGCTTCATTGTGAAATTGTCAGATATATAAAATGTCAAAATGAGTCTTCAGTAACACTCATACTATTGTCTGTGTGTTATAAAGCTGTGAGACCTATAAATGAGACATTTATAGAGATTCATTTGCCATACCCTCTGCAATTGGTGGTATCCTGCCATGTGCTGACCTCTGACCTTAGGCAAGTATGTGCTGATTACCCAAGGGCTGACAGGGAGTGAGTGGGAAAGCTGCATCGATCTCACTGAGAGGCCGAAGCATCAAAAAAGAGAAGGAAGAAAGGGTAAAAAAAAAAGAGTCAAGACAAAGTTAAATGAAATATTGCTTATGTACATGTCTCACGTGGTCTGGAACATTTATTATTCCGAGTCACACAGAGAGAAAAGAGGTGGAGGAGGATAGAAGAAGAGAAGAATCCATTTGGTAAAGTAGATCCAGATCGATGAGACTGGAGGCAGGCAGGCCAGAGAGCAGCACCGGAGAGGTGTGTGTGTGTCTGTGTGATGTGTTAGTGTGTGTTTGTGTACTTGCGTGCATGAGGCGTCCCAGATTACTTTCCCAGATTGATCCGGCCCAGCATCCGTCTGACCTACAGGACATCTCAGAGCTTGGAAGATGCCGGTGGAGGTGGGGAGATGGCGAGGGAGAGACAGCTGAGAAGAAAGAGAGAGGAGAGAGAAAAATAAAAATCAATAGCGCACAGAGCATTACGAGGAACTTGACTTGCTGAGAAGTTGAGATAGTAAAGTTGTATTAATCTCTGTGCATCTCAGTTTGATACGAACTCAGATTCACTATCACTGACTTTGATTGTCTTCATCTAAAGTTTAATAAAACGCAGAGTAGATGGAGAGTTCGTAGATGTGGCTGAACTGACATTTACCTTTGTGACAAGTTCTGCCAAACTAAAAAGTATCCTACATCAGCCATCTGTTCCACCTGCTTCACAGTGTTAAATCCTTTATTTTTTTAATAAACAGATTAACAGAACTGCAAGAGTGAGACAGACTGTTAAATTTACTGCTTTTAATTTCAACACAAAGGAGATCAAGTATCAGTAGAAAGATGGAAGAAGATGCACACACGTTATTTAGATGGATGATCAGAGGAGACATAAAGAATAGGGAAATGTGTCGGATTTCAAGCTCATGAAAGAGATTAGCCAAAAAGAAATTTTTTTGGCTCATTTTAAAACTTTTAAATGCTAAACATCTATTGAGGTAGAATATCAATCCACAATCGTGAATCAACCAAATTATAGCAAGTTTTCCTGTAGTTTTGTCTAGTTTCTGGAGGCTTAGTCTTTGTGTAGTGGTGGCTGGTCTTGTAGTTGTCGTCAAATGAAAAACTTTTTTTCTTGCATTTTTACATCATCTTCAATCAACATTATTACAATATTGATGTATGTAGATGGAATAAACAGTCATCCACGCTTTTTTGTAGCCTATATGTATCTGTGATAATGGAGTGTTTTCATGAATTAAATAGACCTGCAGGTTCATTTGTGCTGACTGAGTTTTATAATGTATTAGTAACATTTTTAGACTCTAACATAAGTCTTAAGCATGTGTGTAAATCATACTTACTGTGTGTCAGAGTTCAGACTTAAGGTCATTTTTCAGTAGTACTTCTTCAAAACAACATCATAGACACAAATGTTACAAGTTAATGCAGACTAAACCTCAGAACTTCAGTGTGGACGAACACTGAAGTTATTTTTTTAATGGGGGGAAATCAACTCACTAGCCTAGCAACCTATGCTAGCAACATTAGCGCTACAAACCCCAAAACCAAATGTTATGTAGGAAAGTTATGGTAGTGCTGTTTTTATTAATGGAAGTATTTTGTTATTGACGTGATCTGTAAAATCCCCTGAAAATTAAGGTTGTTGTGATCTAAGATCAGCCCAGTGCTACATTACTCTGCTTCTTCTTATTTAGTATTTATAAGCAATAGGTTGCTTAAATGTGTATTACTGCCACCAAGTGGACTGGAGTCATTACAGCGTCATTTATGTGCTCCGCCAGTTTTATTAATTTGCGACACCTAGTGGTAGAATGTGGTATATCAGTCTGGTGTTTAGCTTCATACCAACCTGGTTTGAGAATTTTTATGCCAGTCTAACCCTAGCATTTAGCAGACAGGAAATATGAGGCAATTTGTATGTTTATTTGCATCCATTTATTATCATGTAGTATTTAACTACAGTTTATTTGTTTTTACATTATCTTTTTGTGTCCTTCTCTCTCACATCACCAACTCATTGCTTATGCAAAAGTAAAATCCATAAGAAAATCACAAATTATACCTGAAACAAGTCAGATGGTTGCAGACTGGCTTCCATTTTGTAGCTGCCAGGCAGTGTGTCTATTAGTGGAGAGATCCTGCAGCATACTGTCTACTCTGCAGTCTCTACACCTTCCATCTATCCTGGCCAAGTCAGGGTAAATTGATTGTCTAAGCTCTATAAGGGGATGGTAGTGGGGGGGTTAGGCTGCACTGGGCTAGTGATATAAAGAGGAGGCTTTATGGGTGGAAAAGCAAAAACTGAAGTTGAAAAGAACAGGAAAGGAAGGGTGAAACCCCTTGGTCATGTAAATTTGACCATGTACCATCAGTGATATGCTAAAAGGCTGTGGAAAAGGAGTCATAATCCTGCTGCACAGCATAGAAGGATGCCTTAAAAAAAACAGCACGTATATTGTATGTCTAAGAAGCAAGTGGAGTTTGGGTCTTTGGTATTTTGGACTATTAAAAGGAAAAACAAATGTACATTTGGTTTCCATGCTGTAGGCGGATAAAACTTGTCCTATTTGACTTCAGTACCCAGACACCACTGGCCCGGAGCCCGAGGAGACAGGAAGCACTTTTGTGGCATCAAATATTAATGCCGTTATAGAGTGTATTGATTATATAATAAGTTTTCCTAGCATCTGAGCACCGACTGAAATGTATTCCCTGAATAATTGAAAATGTATCCATGAGCGGTTTTTCATCTCAATGGTTGGTGAATGTAATTGCATTGCACCCTTATTCCAGTGTTATTTGAGATTTTATCAGAAGACGTGCATGTGTGTGTTCATGTGATAAACGTGAGGACAGCGAGGATATGAAGAAGGATGAAATTGTGTGGTGTGTGCACGCGTGTGTGTTTTATGCCTGAGACTGTGTTTGTTTTATCGAATGGTTGAGCATTGAATATTGAGCACTGAGTGGTGTTTTTTAAATTGGGATGCAGAAACTCAAATGCACTTCTAAGAAATGTAATATTCCTTCTGCCAACATTCTGCTCCCTTGCACTATATGTTAGCTGTTGAAATGGAGACTCATATACATCTGCTTGCTGCTTCTTACATTTTTATCACCACATTTGTACATGCTACGATATAACAGTGCACTGTCTGCTTGCCACGGCGCACCATTCCCTCCAGCACTGACGTAGTATGTAAAATGACGGCTTTGCAGAATGGGTGAAAAATGCTTTTGATGTTTCACCTCTGCCTAACATTTCCTTTTTTCAGGGTAGCTTTTCAGCTTTATATATAATGGACAGGAAAAGTCATTTTTGCATGCAGGCTGGACAGTATTGTCCTCTACCTTCTGGATGTCGGTCCACGCTATTGTATGTGGGGCTTCAAACTGTAACTAGCTTAGCCCCGGGGTGTAGCTATCCCTGGAACTGTTCATTTTTGGCTCTTTCAAAGAGTTAGGACCATACCTGACAGACTAGACTGGCCTAATACAGTTAGTACCAGAGCTCTGAAAATGTACAAGTCTAACTCTCTTTTGTCCCAGTTGGATTACATAGTAGAGTTTTAGATTCCAGACAGTCTGTTTTAGACAAAACAGTCGCCCTTCGGTCATCACCAGACTAAAATAAAGGTGGCTCTTGCTCATATTTCTATGAGGCTGTTCCAAAAATGTCTCAATATTCACCATTACTTGTCAGCTGGTAGAAACAATATTGGTTGTCTTCTTTTCCACCCTGACCTCGTTGCCCCTCTGTATCTACTTCTTCCCTTTCATGCTGACAGTACACTCTCATTTAGACCTCCATTATGCATTCCTGCCTAAGTTTACAAGACACATTGACAACAGTACATGCAGAGACTCTCTCCTCCTCCCCACCTCTGTCTCTGCCTTTCTTTGAAGTATTGAAAGTGTCTTCCCCATTACTCAGCCCTTGCTTTTTCTATCCTTCTCCCATCTGATCCCTCACTTCCTCTCTTCATCTCTACGAAGGAGTAAATGAAGGCAGAGGTCATGCCTCCTCTCTTCCTCCTCTCCTGATAAATTGGCTGCTTGTAGCATCCATAGATGCCTCAGGCGTTTAAGCCCCTGCTCTGGAGAGCCAGCCAACACACTTCCTGCTCATTTGTGGCATTTCTCTCTCTTCAACCACAGGCTTGTTTACCCACAGTGAGCAAGAGGGAAACCCTCATTATAAACTCTGCCAAGGTCATTGCAGTCACCACACCAATCTGCCAGCTTCAACACACACGCATGTAGCATTATTCTATCAAAGCACTTAAATGATTATGATGAGCAGACTAAAAGAGCTGCACCACCATGTCTATCGAAGAAACCATCTCAGCCGAAATTAAACCACTCATCTGAGCCAGTAACACCGACTGAGAACCACTCTGGAGCCACCTGTCTTTGTTTTAGTGGAATGACTGAAAAGGTGCAACTGTATTTTTCCAGTAGGCTTCCATTTCCCCCAACATCCCCTCCCTCTCCACTCCCCAAATCCCACCACAACCCTAACCTTGTAAAGTGAGTGTGTGATGCTGACGGTGGGCTGTGGTCCCCCCCCCCTGTGCTCCGCTCCATAGGGGTCGACAGAGACACAGTGGCGTCAGGCAGAGCTCCCACAGCTCCAGGGCTGGGCAGAGAAGGGATTGCTGACACAGCCAAAGATGGTAAGGAGACGACTGCTGCCAAATGGACGCTCCAGCCATTTTACACAACCATCAAGTCATATGATCTGATTTTATACTGTGTTCACATAAATACGCACTGGTGGTGATGCTGCTGATGGAGACAGTTGGAACTGGAGCAGAGATTGATGGATCAGGCAATAGACAGAGGGCGGGGGGTGGGGGATACTGGGGCTGCAATGGAGAAGGAAGATGTGCAAAGCAATATGTAGCTGCTGACATATTCATCTGTTGTACATGTTTTAGGAATGAAGTAAATAATGTTGCACACTTAGGTCTATTATTTTCTCGATTTATGTCTTTATATTATTTTTTTTTACACATTACACATTCACTGTGCTTTTGTGACTTCATGAACACACATAAAGCCACACACATTTCTAATAATCTCACAAATCTACTCAAGTCACTCAGATATCCATCATATTAATTGTTTTTTTCCCCTTTTTTCAGTATTGAACACTAACAATAAATTCTCACAACAGTTTGTGCTTTTATAGCAGCTGTAGTTTCATATGTGATCATTCTCAAGATTTCATTAAGTTTTTAAGAATTACTGAATTGTACCCTGCTCCTCTTCATTCATGTTTACTACATTTACAAATGTGAACATCTGTACATTTAGTCAGAAGTCGTGACATATGTTATCTTATATCACAGTAACAATATATTATAGTGCAGTAATTGTTCTATAGATTCTGTTTGGAAACATTTACCAACATTTGGTGGTAAATTAAATTGTCATTTAGCTCATGTAACGTAATTGTCCAGTTCATGTGACCAGTCTATCTGTCTTTGACCTTTATGCAGTTGGACGACAGCGGGGACAAAGCAGTCAAGACCTCCACTGGGTAGATTATATACTGTAGTCAGCTGCTTCGTTAATAAGTGATTTTCTTCTTTTATTTCGAACTTCCACACCAATAAAAACAATTGTCTTGTATAAGTTAATAACAAAAGACTCAAAACATTCAAACTAAGAATTATTACAAGTTGTTGTTGTTGGTTTTTTTTGTTTTGTTTTTTTTTTCAGGTTTGAGGTAAATAAATATCAGCCTGATGTAATCTATCACAGTAAACTAGAAGCATAATTAACTTAACTTTGCTCATCTTTCATTAGTCAGAATAAACATATCTGTCAAATGTAGAAGTGCATTGCTGCTACTGTTGATTTTGTGCTCCATGTAATGTGACATACAGTCTGATGTGACTGGCTTTGTGACATGTGAGAGTGTAAAGATTTTCTGAGAACCAAGCCCTTATCTGCTATGCAGGCTTTGTCCAAAATCACTCACTACTCACTATACGGTCTATAGGACATTTTATACGCATATACATATCAACACAGTTTCGATCTGATGGCATCCAGTAGGTAATATCAGGCATAACAATTGACATTTCTGATATTCAGGGAAATTTTTAGCTAAATAAATGTAAGTCACACCAAGAATCTCATACATTTTTGACAGTTTGATGTTCAGTTCGAGATTTACTGATTCATTACTCTGGGCGTGATTAAGTAATGGAGTAGTGCAGAGCTGATTAATCACCTACTGGCTGAACTTATTCTATAAATAATCATTATATCGACTTTTCAGAATCCACAGTCGGTCGACCTCTAAGAAAGTCTGTACTGACTTTTTTGCTGACCATTTTGTAATTCTGTCTGAATGTAGAGAGAGAATTATCATACTTTATGAGGTTTTTTGTTCCGTTTTATTATTTATTTTCACCCCAAACCCATTATGATCATTCGTGTCCATGGTATCTACCTTTTGCTAACAGTGTCATAATGCAACGTGTCCATTTTTACAGGTATAAAATTACCGTTGCGTGACTCCACAGCTGTCAGTTGTGATTGCTCACCACTGACTGAATTATTTAGTGTTTATTATCCAGGGAGTAGTGAATATGGAAGTGATTTTGGGCACAGCCATCGCCTGACCTGAAATTATATCACAGTAACACTTAAGGGCCGCTCCCTCAGTGAAAACAGGATTTCTAAATTTTGATATTGCCAAATCTGTACCAGTAAAGACATTTCTACCGTTGCACACAGTATGTTTGCATCCCCCATCCTTCGCTGTAGGCCCAGTGTCGGCTCTGCCTTCTGCTTGAATAGCATTGTTTGTGAGTAAAAGAAAGTGCATGATGAAGCCGAAGCGCGGCATCGTACCGAGTCAGCAGGACATGCAGCGAGACCTGTCCACAGCACTGGGCTCCACAGTGGGGGAGCCCAGTTCACTACCCACATGAAGTGGGCCGCTGAGCAGCACAAATGCTGTTGGGCAGGGACAAGGAGAGGGATAGAATTGGCCGCTGGGACTCGGCAGGTCCCTGTTAATTAGAGGCAGCCATTTTGGTTTAAAAACTCCTCAGAAAACGTCCAATGGAGTTGAAAGTCTCTCTGACAGAATGGAGCCCAGCAGGGAATGTAAACAGATTTAATAAGGCCGTCTCCAATCAGCTCTGTTCTAGCTGGATACTGTTCTCTGCTTCCTCCTCTGCCTCTCCCTCCTCATCCTCACTCTGTCTCTGTATCTCTGTTGTGGTAGAGTGGCGGCTGAGTAGGGACGGATACTGTCAAAAGAACAATTTGCATGCAGCTCTCATCTTGAGAGCTTTTAGACATCTCTCTATCTGTTTGTTTTCTGCTGTGGGCTCGGGCCATTGTTCTTTCTCTGTGTATGAGTGAGTGTGTGTGACTGCATTCTTCCACACACACTGCAGATGCCACAGTGTGAATGCATTAAGAGTGTAAGTGTGTGTGCAAAATGAGAAGATGGAGGCAGATGTACACTGACATTTTGATGGCGCTGCACAGAGACACAAGAGAAGGAGGACTAATAAGAAAAACAGCTTCATTTAAAACCTATTAAAAGCAGGGAAAGGTCAGTTGTGAATGTTCCCAAACAGCTGTGTGACTTTACATGATATTAGATGGAATGTGTTTCATCCTGATAAACAATAAAACTATAAAGATATTTATTGCACTACAATTTCATATTGTGATCTTATCGATATCGTATTTTCCTCGAGGGTTTATTTTGGTCACATTCTCATCTAAAACAAAGTGTTTCAGTTTTTTCTTATTTCAAATAATTATTTGACTTGTGAAGGTTTGATGTTGAAAAAATTATCACTATAATTGTTATGAATGTTCTACCCGTAGATTCTGGAATGTTCTGTAGTTTGTTGAAGGTTTGCCATATTCCGACCATAAAGAATAATTAATGGTCTTTTTTTGTCATTATTTTCCATCCTGTTCAGTGTTTTACAGAGATATCATCAAATTGTGTGTTTTTTCGTCCTGGTGCATCTTTTTGTTTTGTTTCACCTTTTATATTTTCTCTTGTTGCATCTTTTCTGTTTTCATCCTGGTGCGTAGTTTGCACGTAGTTTCCATCTCATTACATCATCTTCAAATAATTTACAACCTCAAACTGCCTGTCTTCTACGCCATCATGTGGCATCTTTCATGTTTTGTCTCATCTTTTACAAATAATTTAAAACCGCAAATAATTGTCTGGCTTCTTCAACTTTCACATAGGACCATCTGGGAAGAAAATAATGATTTGATATTTATTGAGCTAATTATTGATATTGAGTAATATGACTTTTTTCATGATCACATTTACACATACCTCCCAGCTTTAAATCCTCATTACAATGTTTTACACTGCACACTGTTTGTATTTCTTACCAATTTCAGTGTAAACTAGCTATTACTTAAAACACAACTACAATTAGGATTAAATACCAACTCAGTCATGCATGTTTTAATAGAAACAGAAATAAAAATTTGTATGCATTCATTATTTTTTTATGCTTAATCACAAAAGGAACTTTTCCATTTTTAGCATGAATGAATATCATAATAAACATTACTATTTAAGCTATAACATCCTTATTATGTTATGGCTACTGAAGGGTTACTTATTTGCAGTTGGATTATCATCCTTACTGTTCACATAGAAAGATAAAAGTAAAGTGATTAAAGACATGTAGTATGTTCATTGTAAATGTCTACAATGTTTTTGGTTTTTTTTGACTAAACTATTTCTGGACAAACTAGGAAATTTTAAAAATCTGCTTTGAGCTATATTATTAGAACACAGGTCCAGTCTTTTGATAGTCCAGAAATAGAGTGAAATAGGACATGTTTGCCGTTTGTCTTTGCTAAAACTAGCTCTGCGTTCCGGGTGCAGTGTGTCGGTGTGTGTGTGTGTGTGTGTGTGTGTGTGTGTGTGTGTGTGTGCTTTAGAAAAGTTAAAAATAGACTAAGAGCTGCT
>JAPQRQ010000019.1:28443379-28454036 GCA_037367365.1 Apogon talboti | reverse complement strand
AGAAAAATTATGTTGATCCAGAAACATTCTGAATCTGCACACACAAACATCCACACACACACACACACACACACACATAGAATTGACTGATCCTTGTCAGGAAGTCATTTTTCGGGATCACTTTTTGCATCAGCTGCATTTCTGCTGGAGAAATGATGGCATTTGTTTTCATAATGACATGGAGGAAAAGAAAATGGCTTTTCATACTGGAACAAGAATTGATTGCAGTGGGGGTGGGGGGGCTTATATTTTTATGGATGCACATTCTTTGCATTTTTATGTTGCACCAATAATTATTTCAGCCAAAAGCTCCAGCTCAGTAGCCTTATTCTGTGGAGACAGAATAGTTTCTTGGTTCATGAGTAAAAAGTTCAGTACATTTGCATCCGTCTCTTTTCTGGCTGCTAGTGTTGAGTTGCTTTCACTCTGCCATAAACTAAGGAAACTAATTTGAATAAAGCTGTAATCGGTATCTGTACATCCAGGCCTATAAAGACATGTTCCTACTGATTGACTGAAGCCTTTTGTGTACACTACTCTTGTCACCTTCCATGTGTTGGTTTTGTACATGCAATCTGGGGAGCTGATGCAAATCATAGTGACAAGGTAGCAAGCCAAGCAGATGTTGGCTATGAAAAATAGATGGACTGTGATGTCAGCTGTGGAGTAGTTCAAGCCGGTGCACGTCTGACAGGCAGCAGCTTCAGAACCATATGAAAGTCTTCTGTGAGCCTGATTCTTACATAAGAGGAGCTGCAGCGTATTCATATACGTGCAAAAACATCCCAGGTTTTCTGGGTTTGTCCTGCTTTGCACACAAAAAAACCCCTCTGTGCATCAGGCTTCCACTAGTTTCATCGTTCTTCGTTCCTATTATGGGACGTCGAGTGCACCCGCAACTATTGCATACATAAAATATGCATCTAACCCTGAAATGCAAGGACAAACGGTTGTAGACTGACTCCTGCACAAGGTTTGTCACTCTTAACGGAGAGCAGATCAAATATTCACCATATAAACCTCAGTTTACCCACATCTCTTTGTTGTTACTGAAATAAACATTGATGACATGCTCCGGAGCCGAGCTGATTCTCTTTGTACTTCAGATTGCCAGCTGAGTTATTTTTCACCTAACTAGAGTGATGGGAACAAAACTCTAACAACAAAACTATTACTCCTCCGTTTGCTTCATGATGAGACCCATTTACACACATTCAACAACACTAATGCAGTGTTTTTATGTATGGTGACAAACCATTATATACTGTTTAAAATCCTTTTCTGAAATCAAGGAAGGTCAGGCATAGTGTTTATATCTCGCACACTGGCTGCATTTATCTGAACCTGAAATGGGCTGAAGGCTGAAGATAGCGTGAACAAAGCTGACAGGGAAAGAGATGAAAAAAGGATTTGACATCTCCAAAGCCAGGTATTAAGAGAGCTGCCAGGCTCCGAAGTGCAGACACAAGCAGGCAGACACATTAAAGTTTCAGAGTCCCAGGTCCCAAAAATGTCCTCTCTCTCTCTCTCTCTCTCTCTCTCTCTCTCTCTCTCTCTCTCTCTCTCTCCTTAGTCCCCCCCCCCCCCGCAGATTGGCCATCCTGAGAGCTTGCTTTGCCTGTGCTGACTCTTCCTTCAGCCTGCCTCTGTCCCTCTCATTCCTCTGTCAGTGTCCTTTGAAGGACCACAGAGGCAGTGACCGTCCCCTGTGGAGGCCACATGTCCACAGGCTGAATGAGCCCCAGGGCCGGTCGCTCGGCCTCTGACCCTCTGCTCCCATTGCACTGTACCTGTGTGGGGGGAGCTGGAGATGGGGTTGTGTGGCTGAGACCTCGGTGGCCTTGTCACTCTCTGTGCACTCAAACAGGAGTCCAGAGCAGACTCTGCATCCCTGACGTAACAGGGTTATCCAAGACTTACACCAGGGCTCTTCTGTCTGTCAGTTTGCCTTCTATTTTTCAGCTCCACATCCAGCCAACCAGCCCACTCACTGCAGGCTGCAGTCCACTGCCTCCCAGGCCCAGGGAGCCACCGTGAGGGGGTGGTTTACGTGGATGTGTGTTTGTCCCTGAGCCTCTACGTGGGCCAGTGTGTGTCTATGTGTGTGTGTTAGTGGAAGCAGGGCCTTGGGAACTGAGAGTGGGAGCCTCCTGACTGCAACAGTGGCTGCTACCTTGGCAACACAGGAGGGAAAGATGTGTTGAATGAGTGAGTGGGAGAGGGATCTACAGTAGAAGCGTGTGTGGGGGGGACGTGGCTCTGTTTATGAATCTACTTATTTAAAGGGCTCTGTGCATAACACATCATATGCACTGACTGTACTCCTATCTTACCTTAGTCCTAGTTCTGCTGTTTATCTTATGAAAAGTCACTGAACTCCCGTTACCTATTTTTTGGTGTTCACCCTTCTTAAGGTAAGTGAAGTGAATTTTGACATGAAGCTGGTGACAGGGCACCTTTCTAAATGTTGGCCCATCAAAAATAGAACTACCTCAAGTTGCTGCTGCAGCAGCAAGGGGCAAAACGTCAGGGGATGGAACCGAGCGCAGCCAAGGACGGTGTCACATTTACTCTGACAAATTGAATTTTTTCCCTACCTTCCTCCTCATCTTAAAATGTCACTAAATTTAAGACTTACCAACAGATTTGCCTGTTTCTGTGGAGACAGAAACAGTCCTCTCAAGGTGTGTTAGCGTCACTGACTCATAGCTCTGATGATCCCCACTCAACCTCCCCTTCACTCTTTTTGATGCATGTGTCCTCCCATAACTCCAAACCCACAGTTTCCACCGCACCAGCTTCATACAAGTACAAATGTTATATAGGTAACCTTTAAAGGTCTCTTCATATCAGTGTTCGTCATGGTTTGTCAGTGCCATTTTTCAGTAAAACAAGACACTGACTAAATAAAAAACACACTTATGTTGACAAAAACTGTGATGAAAATCTATTGATATTTTCATCAAAAACACAGAAATAAAAATGAGGCAAAAATACAAGGAAGGGACCATTTGGAAAAAGTTCATGTGACGTCATTAGGATGGTGGATATGCACATATAAATGTGGCATGTGTACGAGTTACTATGGTGACGGGACACTGCATCTTGGTCTGTGGGTTTTAGGCTAGTATGCCAATGCCAAACACTTAACATTATTGTATATAATACTTGAATCTTGAAACATAAATATGATTAGTATGAGTTGTGTATTTCTGGTGCTTTCTCACAGAAGGTTCGTATCCTAATTTGGCAAAGACCAGTAATAATAATAATAGTACTATTAGCTCTCTTTGAATCAACATCTGTCCAATTTGGGATGATTTGTGAGGTTTTCAGATGCATCCATGCATCTGTTCTTCCTGTTTTGCAGTTAAGAATTGTGGATTCTGTGCTGGCAGTTCTAAATGAATGTTTTAACACCATTTTGGGTGCAAATCTGGGAACCATAACCCAGCAAAGGCTCATCCACAAAAAGAAGAAACTGAGATTGTTCAGATTAATGACTTGACTTTCCTAACAGTAAGGGATATTTTTCCAACTTGTTAATAGTGACCTTTGACATTGCAAGGCTATACATTCATGTAAAATACAGGCTTTGTTTATCCCATAGACGTATGAAGTTTATATTTGTCCAATGTGAGAAGAGCTTTATTCATCAAAACCTTTAGTCGTTTGTAAATAAAACATTTTCACTGACTAAATATGAGTAATACAATCAAAATAAACACCTCCTCCATTTGTTGGCCAGCAGACTTTAAGACTAAGTTTTGCCAAGGTCCAACATGACATGATATCTGTTTCAAGAGCATAGGGTCACAAGTTCATATTGATTATTTTTATTAATAGCTGCACAAATAGAATATGTTTGGATTTGAAACAATAAACAGTAGCAGGAGGTGGTGTATAGTCAAATTAAACCTCCTTGGAACCATGTGTTTCAGCCACCACTCCAGATCAAAGAGTGTATATTTCACTGTGTGAACCTTGCCTGATGATGGCAGGAGATGACGATGCTTTCATGTTTGCAGCACAGGTCTGTTTGTCACATAATTCAACAAAAAACACAACATAATGACAGGCAGTATACAACCATTGGCTCCTTCTCTGAGTATCTCACTGCGTATTATCCTATACTTCACTGTGCACCTTACACAGGTACTCATGAGGACAGTTCACTTGAATATTTGTCTAAATTCAACAAAGCCAACCGTACATGTATTTTGCTTTTGTTTGTTCCTATTTGTACTACACGGTCACAGTGTTGTGTGAATATTCTGATGCATCCACAGACATTTGTGGGTAAAGGGTGAAATCACAGGCAGCAGCAGCAGACAGGAGACTCTCATCTCACACACTGGACAACCTGCTGCTCCTCAGGAAGCAAACAATGGCTGAGTTGTAACTCCGGACCAACACACACACACACACACACACACACACACACATGTATGTGACTATAGGATAGACAGATGCCAAACGGCCAAACTCTGTCCAGTAAATGGAGCTTTTGACATAAATGCGTGCACATTCATATGTGAGCTCATAAATCCCACTTGGGGACTTTCTTTATTACAAGACCCCAGCCATTAAGTTCGCTTTCATTGCTCCAGGGCATTTTCTTGAGTATTTTTCTCATTTCTCTTCGAACTGCTGTGGAATGAACAAGACTGGCACTATAAGCAGCTGACGAATCAAAGGCAACGTATCTAACCTCATTAAAAGGCCATTATGAAGAGCAATGCATCATTTAGGTTCTAGGTTTTAATTGACAATTAAAATATATAAGTTAATGTATCCATTAAGCTAATTGATCAGCATAAGGCTGACTTTCTGTTAGCTAAAACCCCATTAGAGGCTATTTATCATGCATTTTTAATAGCGTCTCTAGAATGCCTCAGATGCTGAACTTTCTCAACTTATTTTTCTGTAATTACAATTTACCACCTTACTTAAAATGGTTTAGACTTTTCTTCGGCAACCCATTTTTTAGAAGTGAGCATTCTTATAATGATGTTTAACTTTCATTTACTATAAATAAAGCACAAGACATAATTGTAGAATATACAAAATCACATTTTTCTATGATCTTTCATGTAAATTTTATTTCATTTTTATATTAATAAAATGCCTGTCTTGCTGCAGTAGCATCAATATTTTTACTTTTACACCTCTAAAAGTTCCAACCACACCTGTTGATTATGTTTTATATAGTGCCTGTGTTTGAAACAGTGTCTCCTGAATCCAAAATAATTCCAAAAAGCAGAAGTGCTTTGATTTTTCACCACAAGCTCTATGCCGACCCCATTTTCCTCACTCTTCTTCTTCATCCACTGCACTAGCTAATCTCACAGTTACCACCAAACTGACAACATTTAATCTGAGGGTGGTGGATGGGGAGCTGTTGCTTCATCTGTTTGGATGAAGATGGGTGAAGTTTTGACTGAGTCAATCTAGGAAACACAGATGGATTACACATTGAGGTTTGTTTAAAGTGCCATTTACTAAATATTGTAATCTTAGCTGTGCTCAGGTAATGTTTCATAAATACATGACCGGAGCTCAAAGGTGTGTGTACTAGTTTCCAGAGTTGTTATATTTGCCTTGTAGATGGTGGATCCACTGCTGTTAAAGCAATGCTATATAATAAATAGCAGAAGAACAACTGAAACATCAGCTGATTTCACTGCTCAAATGTAGATTTCTGTCAAAGTCAGCAGAAATCCAACATTCTGCTTTCTTTCCCTGGCTGAACTAAATTTGTTTTTTCAGAATATTTTAAAATCTGTGCTTGGTATGAAATGACTTTAAGTGTGCATTTACAGTGATGCTAAGACTTGGAGTCTTTTCAGGGCTGATATTCCCTTAACTCTGACCTAAATAATACTCCATCCTACCACACAGTGGCACATTGGCTGGTTCGCTGGCAGCCTCTCTCCGTGTCCCGCTGGGAGCACATACGGTACTTTACTGCTTCTGTTTGTTTGTGTGTGTGCCACTGTGATTGAGTTATTACATGTTTACTTGCATTTGTGTGTGTGCGCCACATGTGTGTGCATCTGGCAGTGTGATGCGTTGGCGTTGCGTTTGCCACCCATACCGTGCAGATTTCAGGCCGTCAGGCAAGTTCCTGGTGACTCCCTGCTGTTAGCAGCTCCATAGCAGGTTGGAAGTGGTGGGTGGAAACCCTCCCCCCGGAGCTTCCCTGATGCTGCAGGCAGATGTCTCCCTCTGTCTCCCCTCATCTCCCTCTCACCTGGGGACTGATGCCTCCCTCCCACCTTTTTTCCTCCAACTCTAGAAGCACTCAGACCTGCCAAAAAGGGAGAGAAGATGAGAGAGGGGGCAGCAGAAATGACAACACCATCTCCATATGATGCAGCATCAGAGACTAGAGCTGACCACCCACTTTTTCATCATCATGTCAATATTCACATGCAGGATAAATAAAACACAAACACTGCCTGAATCAGGTAAATATAATTTATTTGTATTCCCACACAGACAAATCAGATGAAGCCCTGGATACACGGGCTATGCACTGGTTTGTCCAATCATATAAGCCATCAGCTATTAAGTCATGTATTTATTCAAGTCATATTATCACTCTATTATTTCTAAATGCACTCAAATCTCAACTAGTACATTTACAAGCACATTAATATTCTACTGCTAATCCGCATATACAGTAACTATAGTCATGACAAGTGTCATGCAAACCGTATTATTTCATTTGGATATTCTGAATTAAGCCTTTTTCTAAATAGAGCAATAAGACATAGACATAAGACAAAGATCCAGACTGAAAAAAAAACAAAACAACGTCCAGGAGGAGAAACAGCACCAGGCTCTTTGGTTTGACCAGATGTTGAAAAGCTGACCTTTCCAAGACGGTGTTTGAAGGGAAAACACATTTTTAATCAAGTTTGCACAGCTGCATGTAAATAGGTATATTAGTGGAATATTCGTTTTCGTTTTCATTAACCATGTAAACATCTTATTATGGGCTGAATATTTTTGAACAGAGATTTTGTCACTTATTGTAAAAATCTCTTTTACAAGAGAGACCCGAGTCTAAGACATATATAGAAAAACACAAACATTTGATAGAAACAGGATACACAATGGAGGAGAAATGAATAACAGTTACAAGAATGATAAAAAGCTTCTGACTATGACGTTTTAAAGCCTCCAAGGGGATCGAAGGTCTCAGGTTCTGACGTACTCATGGAATGACCACGCACACACTCACATTAACACACCATTTACATATAGAAATAGTCAAAGTAGGTACATGGAAATAGAATTTAATATTGTTGTAAGACTAAAATTCACTGCTGACTCATATTTGCATGCCCACACTACAGCACAAATGTTTATGCACCCACACACACACACACACACACACACACATATATATACTGTATATACATAGTCAGCCTACACATCAGACTCTCCCCTGTTCTACAGTACACGTCTGCCAGTTTGGCCCCGATTGGCTCCTGGACTCTTCTATGAGCTCTAAGTGTCTCCGTACCATTAAGCACCAGCCGGCCAATCTCGACAGCCCTGCATGAGTGCTCTTCGCCAGAACACTTCATTTTCAGCCGACCTCCTGGTAGCGGCGCTTGTCGAACCTCACATTTCTTGTTGAAGATGAGGGAGAGGGGTGAGGAAGGTGATGGGTGAGTGGGAGGCGAGGGTGGGAGAGATGATGGTGAACACCAGAGTAGAACATTACCAGCAGCCAGTGTTCAGCTGTTACACCCATCTGGAATTTTAACTGTCGCTGGAAAATAAATGCATAATAATTGAACGTTTGCAGATAAAGATTTGGGTCATTTAACGTGTTTTTTCAATGTAAATATATAATTCCTCGTGTAGTGGGCCTGCAAGAAAGTTAAAGCTAGTGGAGTTTTGAGCTTTGGCAAGTTAAAGATTTCTCATTTGTGTAGCAGTTTATTTATTTGTATTCATTTGATTTTAATAATATCTGCTTAAATTAATATGTGTTGCAAGCAATGGAAGAATGTGATATAAGAGTCCACTGGATTTGTTTCCAAAAAAATCATGTCATGAACTCTGAAAAGTTCAGAATCCTGGGAAGGTTGGCAAAGAATGACTCTTACATTATCTAAGATATGAAGCTCATAAATCCAGGAAGCACACACATGGATATTATGGTCGTATATTTTATATGCAGATGACATAGTATTCTTACTGAGACACGTTTTGACTTTCTTCTCTGTTTTTGTCATAATTATGCTACTAAGTCAAATTACTCATCATGTGAGACTTAACAGTCCAACTGGATTTCCTCCACAAGGTCTGTTTATGGCATTTTATTCATAAAGGTTTATGGGAACCGTCCGAGCAGGGTTTCATGTTGGAGTTACCGGCAGACGATGGAGACACTTTCATTTTGCAAAATTTGATCTCTTTCTTATCTACTTGTGGCTTCACTTCTTTGTACACCATGAAATAGAGAAGAAGTACCACAAAAATGAGTTTGAGTTATATTTAAACTGCCCAAACTTAACACCTGATGTCAGCTGAGAGTCAGAGAGGAAGAGGAAGAGGAGGAGGAGGAAGAGGAGGAGAGGAGGGTTAGTTATAAATAGCAGTAGTCTCTCCAGGATGGCAGGTTTTTAATTAACAATAGAGAGCGTCTGATAATCCACAGTTAATCCAGAGGAGAAGAGGGAGGAGAGGAGAGAAGAAGAGAAAAACCATCAGCTGTTTGATGTTAGGACTACAACTCCCTCCTGACCCTTCACTGCTCGCTGCTGAGCCGTTCTGGGCCGTTCTGTGCTGTGATATCCATAGCCCAAACGTATTTATTTTGTGAAAGAGCCATGCTCCATATTTTGTGATTCATTTTGTCTCTGACTAACCGCTGTCTGTTTCTATTAGTGTGAATATGTGGATGTGCTCCTGCTAAACTGACTGGACGTCTTTGTGTTTGTGTGGCGTTCGTGGATTGGGGCTGTGTTTGTTGAACAGTATCCGACTGAAGGCCCTGATGGCTGGAGGCATCTGCTCAAAGTCCTGCGCCTGTTGAAAGGCTTGATCTGTCGGGGAAACACTGGGAGATGTCAGGCCTCAGACTCAAAGGGAGTCTGCATTGAAGACACTCGCAGCTTCGAGGGAAATGGGGGTGGCATTTTTCTCCAGTTTCACACAGCTGCAAATATGTTGCTTGTACACTTGTGTGTACTCGACTTGTGCTAGATTTTTTTTTTCTGGCACTGTGTTGATTTTCATTTTCATAATTCAGAGGCATTTTAAGTTTATAACATCCATATTTGGATTTTAGACATTTAGTCAATGATGTTTATATCATAAGAAACTGAAGTGTATCAGTAGAATAAATTCCCCAAAGATCCAAGATCACAAATATAACAAGGTCCTGACGATGAGACGTATAAGGGTAGAAGTGTTCCTTTGCTCTTTATTTTTAGTGAAATACAGGCAAATATGTGTTGATTAGTTAACTGTTAACTGATTAAATTCAAATCTGTCTGCTTTGAAAGGAGGTAGAAGAGTTTACAAAATGTGGTAGATTTTATTGGTAGAACGAGTTAAAGACATGCAGACTCTGTTTCTCTTTTAAGAAATTTTATCTAAGAAATGTCTAAGAAAATGGAAAGAAGAGCAAACAACCAAACCACACACTGCTGACATCATATATCGGTTTCATGAAGATAAGAGGTGACAGTGTCTCTGCTAACAAACCTGGAATCAAACAAGCATATTTATTACAACCTCCAGAGGAAAATACACAAAGGAAGAGGCAGAAAATGTCACCGTGGTCTATTAAAGCTGTCCACGGGTGAGTGATGAATTATATTTGGTAAACTGAACAAGTAGAATTCTTTTAATTTGTAAAACTTACAACTTACTTTAAAAGTACAAATAAGGTTTGAAAAAAATGTAGATGTACTTTTTTTGTTCAATGTCAACCAAAAGTGAGACTGAATTCATCTGAAAATATAAAATGTGAAACCAAAGAAGAGTTCATATTAAACCACCTTGAAGTTCACTTTAATTAGTCTAATTTAGGGGTTCGCAACCTTTTTTGAACCATGCCCCACTAATGCCATCATGAGGCTACCTGCCCCTGAAAGAATTTGTATGTCTGTGTGTGTGTGTGGGGGGGGGGGGGGGTCCTTGCGTACCTGCGTACCTTAACGATATGTACAGCTGCATGCACCAATACTCCACTCTACAACTGCAGTCTCCCATTTCCGTTTCCAAAGTGAAACTGAAAGTGAAGACGCTGACGAACCCCTCTCAGCTTTCTCATTCCAAGCGCCCCGCGATGATGCCGCTCACGCACCCCGTGCTTGTACCCCCTTGGGAGAGTGCCCGCACCACACCGGGGGGGGACCCCAGTTGAGAACCAATGGTTTAATTTGTTATTAATCAGTTCTAAGCCACGCCAAACCAGAGAGGCTGTTTAATTGTTTTGCTATTTGGTAGGAGACTTTTACTCCACACTGACATTTTCGCTGTCATTGTTCAAATAAGTGGCTTAAAACCAGCAAGTATAACAGTCTTTTGTGTAATGTAGCCCACTCAATTTAACTGAACATCAAGACTAAATATTGGTGTCACATCATTGACACACACGTACATACTTATGTGTATATATATATGT
>JAPQRQ010000019.1:28424638-28443279 GCA_037367365.1 Apogon talboti | reverse complement strand
ATAGAATAGAATAGAATAGAATAGAATAGAATAGAATAGAATAGAATAGAATAGCTTTTATTGTCATTGTGTGTTCAATGAAATCAGGAGTATGTTACAGTACAGTACAATATTAGTATTACATAGTTATTATTATAATAATAAGCATTAGGCTATATTATTATTATTATTATTATTATATGATTATTAATATTACAGTATTGGTAGTGCTACTCCAGTCAGTGCAACAATACTATAGAAAATACATAACACTTCAGAAAATATGAATAGAGTGAAAATAAAATTACAAAAACTAATAATAAAATAGAATCTAAAATTTTACAAAACTAAAATAAGAATATAACTAAGTAGAATTAAAAAAATGGAAAACAAACAAAATGTGAATACACACAATAGTCACAGTATTAACAGTATGTATATCTACAGTATGTAACAATATGTATATCTATCTAAAAGTATGTATATCTATGAACAAAAGGGTTATATATAAATAGTGGATTTATATTTTGATAAATATTGAATAAATATTACATTATTATTGCAGAACAGAAGATTATTGCATGACTTCTTCCACGACACAGATGTAAGTGATTTAGTGCCAGCCTCAGTAACAGGTCTTTTTCTACATTTGGACTTCCATTAGTTTCCAGTGTTTCCGTTAAAATCTACTCATTTCTGCTAACTCTGATCTTTCTTCAGCTACGACTCCTCCATCTAATGCACACGCTCACTTGTGTCAGACACTGAACTGAGTTGAATTCATTGAAAGGATCGCTCCCAGATGCACAAGAACACATAAAACACACAAAAAAGCAACACAACACGCACTGCAGCTACACAAACACACACCACCGCTGTTCACAGACAGCATCAGCAATAGAGTCTGAGTAATATGTTAACGTTGACCTGGAATCACGGCTCAGGGGTTAAAGGGTTAAATAACTGAGCTGTTCCAGACGTCTTGTGTTGGTTTATTGTTGCCTGTTAAACTGCGTTAGAATTCGTCTCTGACGTTCCTGTAAAGTCTGTGAAGCGTCTGCATACGTTTCCCTCTCATCTCCACATGAATGTCTAATAAAGCGTCACAGCCGTTTCATCACACCCGGCCCTGATGAAACAAACTACAAAGACCAGTTTTAAAATTATAATGCTGTGCATTAGCACTCACTGAATATTTTCTTTCTTTTTAGCAGGATGCATTTTAATAAGACTTGCTGCATAAATTTGCATTTTCTGCAAACTCGTCTGAGAGAAAAAGAGTTGGACATGGACGGGATTTAGGAAGGATGTCACATAAAGATGTGATCAAATAACTATTAAATAAATAATTGCTGGGTTTGGAAAATAGTGATAAAATGGTCATTTTCTATGTTGACATGTTTGCAAACCAGTCAGTCATATAAATGGTGGGAGTTACCAAGAGAAGCATGGCTGTTGACGGTCAATGTGCTGAAACTGTGTGTGTGTGTGTGTGTGTGTGTGTGTGTGTGTGTGTGTGTGTGTGTGTGTGTGTGTGTGTGTGTGTGTGTGTGTGCCTGACCATTTATTCTCATCATGAACCACCTGGAACCTGTACAGTCTATGTTCTCACCCCCATCACCCCTGGCTCTAATCTGGATCCAGGCCGGACCAGGTCACACACCTCGGATTAATCTTGTAGCGCCGGGCTGTCAGACGGCGGCCCGACCAGGCCGAGCCGGGCCCCGAGGCCCCACAGGACCCCCCCAACACCCAGTGGGGAGGGGGCTCCTCACCATCGAGTTTAACACTCAACGACCCCTCAAAGTTTGGTCCAACTGCAGAGAATAAAGTAGAACGTCCACAAGCAGGCTCTATGTACGCAGAACAACAGATACGGAACATACAACCAACGTAAAATACTGATTTAACATCACATCTACCATGTGGACAAAAGTCTGTGGACAGGTTGAATCCAGGTGTTTCTTTTCTAACAGGGGTCTGGGATACAAAACAATAATGACTAATGTCATAATATAGTTTTATATTGGATCAATATCATGTCATTGGTTAGTTTGGTTTACATTGTTATCTTTGTTTCATAAATGCCTGTTTTTTTATCCATGACTCTGATTTTAAATGTTCTACTTCTAGATTTATGAAATATTTTTCATGCTCTGACAGTAAAGGACATATTGATGTTTTCATGTCCAATCCTCATCAACAGGACAGCTGTAGACATGATGTGTCCCAATATTTATGTCCATATAGTTTAGAAACTGATGTTTGTGTCATTATTTACCTTCCTTGACAAAGGAACTTAATCATAAATCAAAAAATAGCTCCTATTTTAGTGTTTTAGTCCTTTATCAACCATAAAAACATACACATTTATGACAAAACTTACATATATATATATATATGATATATATAGATATATATATACACACACACTGTATATATATATATATACACAGTATATAAACACACACACACACAGGGTCTCAGACCTTCTGCAACTTTAGGTGAACTTTAAATTCAAATCATCAACCATGTTTTAAAAGCATGGAGAACAAACCACGGTCTGACGAAAACACTATATGTATCACACACAATATCACACTGAGGCTGTCAGTTACTGATGTTACTGTTATGCTTTACATCAGAAAGGTGTCCTAAAGGTGTCCTAAAGATGTCCAAAAGGCATCCAAAAGGTGTCCTAAGGTCCTGTCACTTACATTTACCACCTGTAACAGAGATGACATAAATAAAACCATATTCTCATTCTCTTTGTTCCTCTTGACTTAAATAAATAAAAGAAAATCATGTTCTAAAAGTTTCTCTCTCTCTTTCTGACATTTCAGGACAGAGTCTTGGCTACGGGTTTGTCAACTACATTGACCCAAAGGATGCAGAGAAAGCCATCAACACGTTAAATGGACTCAGACTTCAAACCAAAACGATCAAGGTAACACAACATGACATGACACAAAACGACACAGAACAACACAACACCGTCTTCAGTCAAACACATCCTTCTACAAACAGTTAAAAGACTGAAAAAGCAGTTCTGCAGAAAAGAAGTTACTCTTGTCGTGATTAAATAAAGTACCGAAACCATAAAAAACTGTACTTTTTTCTTGCACTGAGCCTTTTAATCAATGATGGTGTTGGTAAATGAGCTCCAGGGCGAGATGGGATTAACACGCATGAGCCTCAGAAATAAAAAGACCATTGAAATCAAAGAGACACATTAAAAGGGTTGGAACTATAGCTGATATGCTAATTACCTTCTAAATGTCACAATGTAAAGGTGAAATTATATAGATATCTGTGAGTGAAAGGGAAGAAACACGTCCATCATGGTGTGTTTTCCTCAGTAATTGAGGACTCTGTTATTGCAGTTAAATGCGTGACTCTGTTATTCATAATGCACAGGCTCGGTGATGGTTGTCACAGAGGAACCAGATAAACCCTGCTGATGCCAGGATGTCCTTTCTCCAAACATGTGCAGGAGACGTAAAATTAAAGCCTCCAGGCAGTTGTTTTTGCAGATATTCTACATCAGTGTATCCTTCCCTCTCGTGCTGCCGTACATGTGCTTGCCGTCTGATAAAACGGCGCCTTTAAGAGGGGCAGAAATCTGCGGCGTCGTGGTAATCCCTGGATTCTCACTGCTGTCATTTGATTTAATCTGATCTAATCTAATCTAATAGGATGGGATTAGCCTGTAACTGTGAAAGGGGAATCCCTCGGAGACTACCACTCTGGTCTGTAGACACCGGGCTGTCAGTGCTGGTCTGGGATCAGCCCTCAGTCCCATCTGTAGTCTGACTGTTTCAGAAACAGACCTGTGATTTGGGTGCGATGGGTGTGATGTGGGATGTGTTTTCAGCATGTGTTCCAGTAGTCAGTGTGTGAGGTGGGGGTCCGACGTGTTAACGTTGAGTGGGTCGGTGTTGGTATTTGTGTGCTTTCTATCTATAACTGCATGATTCAGTCTTTGGAACCCGGAGCAGGGATCTCACTGAATTAAACTCAAACTGTTTGTTAAACAGAGACTGTTTGTTTGTACATACACATTGGCACATGGCACCGCTCCTCATTCATTCAAATATAAAAGTACCATATAGCCTAGTCTTTTTTTAATTAATTTATGCTTTTGTTTATTCCCTCTGCCAAAGAGGTTATGTTATCATTGCCGTTAATCACTCTCATAGCCTGGCTTTCAGCAGGATTAGACAAAAGTTAATGCACTGATGTTCCTGATATTCTAGAGCAGATCCAGTTCTTTTTGTTCTTTTCCTTTTTCTATCACTTTGACGGTGGGGCCTTGGTGGAGGTATGACTGTTGGAGGACACTTCTCAACTTAGTTTATTTCTTTAACACTTAGTTTGTTTCTTCCTTAATAACCACTTCTCAAAGCCAGTCATTTATTATATGTATCTTAGAAAAATCAGTTTTAAATATTTATTACAACTTAATGTGCCTTTTAAAAATATAGAGGCATGGAAATACAGTATCATGTTGAGGCTGTAAAATACTGATTGAACACATAATAATAACATATCCAATATTTACAGAGACCTGGCTGATATAACAGCTCATATTTTTGGTCCAAATCATTATTTCATCTCATTTTAAAGACTGATTTTTGTTCCAAAATGAAAACTAAAGAGTAAACCCGATGGTTATTTGTGGTTTTAAATTATTTCTTATAACACTTCTAGACATCCAAAAACATACAAATTTGCAGGAGTAAAATTAAGTAAAACAACAAAATACAGAAACATAATGTGTTTTGACAATAATTAAGCTCAAAGACACAATTTAGGTGAAATAACTTTAAGGAAAAGGTGACATAACCTTATATCACAATATACTTATCAGAGGGTGTACAGACAATTCCACAGTGTTCAAAGTGTTTGGTTTCATATATAAAGATTTTTTACAGTATAATTTACTCCCTGTGTAAATTATACACGTCGACACGCAAAAGTTAAAGGTCATTTATGTCTAGTGTGAGATGAATAGATCTTTATTGAGTGCAGCAGTGGAAGTTCACAGATTTTCGCTCTCACCCTCTCATAACACAGAGGTTGTTCCTGAGATAAAGGCGGTCCTCATAACGACAGACGACCATCCTGCTTCTGTCTGCTGCTATCGCTCTTTCACACTTCATTTCCTCCCTCCCACAACCCTCTTTCCATGCTTTCTCTCCCCGCAAACAGACTGAAACACCCTCAAGGTAACAAGGTAAATTAAAAGGCAGCGCGGTAATTCTAAAATTAAGTTTGTCGCTCTTTTATGTCACACCCTTCCCCGCTCTCTCCCACTTGGCCTAGACATTCACATGCTCTCAGGCTACGTGTCTCTGTAGTGTCTCTGTGGTTTCCCTCCACCATGACACCTCAGATTTTATCAGCACGGGCTGTGATGCTGTTTTCCTACTGAGGTGTGAGGGGAAGCAGCATGGAAAAGGTGAGAGGAACTCACAGTGACATGCATGCACATCATCTGAGACACATTTATACAGCGTGTGCTTGTGAACGCTTTAATCTTCACACTTACAGTTTTCTAACTTTCCTGCTCTCTCACACACACTCTTGGGTTTTCACATGTGCACCACACCACACTTATACACAATACCGCTTCCAGCTTGAGGAGGTGTTGATGGATTAGACATCTGGACTTGGCTGACAAGGAGAGAAAATGAGGGAGAAGAGAAGAGGGAGGGGAGAAAAGAGGCAGAATCTGGAAGAGGGAGAAAGGTTTAGTGAGGCAGAAAGCAGGAAGGAAGAAGAAAAGCAGTAGCAAAAAAAAAAAGATCCAGGCAACGAGAGGAAGAGGAAGACAGAGGAGCTGAGCAAGGATGCCAAAGAGGAAGATGTGTGAAAAGAAGAAGAAAAAAAAAGTGAGACACGGGGAAAGCCAGCTGCTCCCAATCCCATTCTCCCACCGTTAGACTTCAGCAGGATTTCCATGCTGTTGCTCAAGGATATGACTGCATATCCACCACATTTGCCTGACTTTAACCTTATTTGATGGCTTATGTCTCCACATGTCAGAGGTAATGAAAGTATTGCAAGGGGAAAGCTGCTCCAGTCAGCAGCAGTAGTAATGGGATTTACGCAACTTTTGCCGGAGTAAAATCAGGTTTACACAGGAAGATGTTCGGGACAGCGTTTGACAACTGAGAGTTCAGCCGTAGAGAGCTACTGCCTGGAAGTGCACAGCAGAACCACTTATTTTCCTCTCACCATCATGTATGGAAATGATGACGAGCACTAAGTTACAGTAAGAAACTCCATTATCTGTGTGTGATTGATACCAGGGAGGTCGGAGCAGGAGCAAGACCAAAACAGATTCTGTGTTTGGTTGGATGTGGTTTTGTCCTAGTGTATATCTGAAAGAGCCGGAAAAAAACAGCAGCAAATGATGTCAATGTTTACAACACAGTTGGGTTTTATCTGTGGTGGTAGTGGGATGGTACCAGGTGTATGGAGGGGGTTTAGAATGCCGAAATTACAACGTTCCTGCTCACTTTCACCTTCATGATTTGTATCTGTAGATCTTGTGAGAATGTTCAGAGCATATCGTCAGCCTCATAGTATAATTGCCTAAGTCATCTTTTTTTCAGGTCATAGCCAGTGATGCAGTGTTGGGAGAGTAAAGTCATGCAGATGTCACAGCTTTGTCAAAAATATAAGGCTAACAATATGTGGCTTATGAAAAAATGGGTTCACTGTTTACTTGTATGACTGGAATGAAAGAATCAGTTGACACGTTTCCAACCAACTGTAAAACCTGCTAAAGAGCACTTAACTAAACACCACCTTCAGACTTCAAAGGCTTAGTGATGCTCGGTGAAAAGGCTTTTCCTAACTTATTCGTAGGCTTATTGCTAATGTCTTACTTAAATTACCCCATGAAACATCTGCAAACATACTGGCTTATTTTATATAGTCATATTTTAATTTAGACCAAATAAACTCTCTCAGTAGAGTAAACGGACAAAATGTTTAAAGCATTCAACTGAATCCCCTGGATACAAAAGTAAAACACCTGTTGTTTCTACTCGAGGGGACGAGGTTTCCCTCGTGTCTCCCAAACCACTCATGTGTTATCTCTCTAGTGCTTGAAGCAGCTAAATCGTTTCCTGACGACAGTAATCCCCGAAGCAAGTTGTACTAAGAAAACACACCCACATTTCCCTCCCTGTGGATCTATTGACCTACACCATGGCTCATCTAAACAAAAACACTGCATCTCTGCACATCTCCCACTACAAACCCTGGTCCCATTTGGACTAGGGGAATGTTCATGAGTGTTTCTTTCCTGTAGTCGTTTAGTTCCACAGACATATGACTCGTCTGTTTTCTTCCAGGTGTCATATGCGCGACCCAGCTCGGCTTCGATCCGTGACGCTAACCTGTACGTGAGCGGCCTCCCCAAGACCATGACCCAGAAGGAGCTGGAGCAGCTTTTCTCCCAGTACGGTCGCATCATCACCTCCCGCATCCTAGTGGACCAGGTCACAGGTATCCATGGGGCAGCACCTCCTCTGTCTGTGCACTGAAACACAACACCACACATGGGGTTCCATGCTGAAACAACCAGAATGACACACTAAATACACACACACATACCACCCTCAAACACACACTGTGGTTATACCTGCTGTTCAGAATACTACCACATACCAGCATGTATACTGTCAGTGAATTACACACATTCATCTTTTGATTTCAGATTACTAGGTTATACCATAAGAATAATAAATCTTAGATCTTTTTCAGTGTAGTTCATATCTTTTTGTTTTTACACAGTGATGAAATTAATGAAAGCAAGAGTAGACAAATAGATGGAAAACCAAGACCTTTGTAATTCCCTTAGTGATATATTATTGGTACTGGAGATACACAGATATGTACAGAAGGTATATAACGTACATATCATGATTTAAGTGTATGTGAAAAATATATGTGAGATACAGGCCAAATAACCACTAGTGTTTTTGCATGATCGTCATCTCCATGCACCTGTAAAGCCACTGGATTTGAAAAAAAGACAAACAGTTGTATTTCAGTCACTATTTCAGCGTAATCCTCAGATTCAGTGTTGTAGGTGGAAGGCTAGAAACCAAGCAAAAATGTATTTTTTTTAAATGAACGTACTTCAGTCTTCAACGCAAATAAATGTCTCTTCTCATACTAACTAAGCCTATACTGCATTATTGACAATGAAAGGAACATAAAAACACAATTATAACTTTAGTCACAGTTATTTCCTACAGATGCATTATTGTTGTTCCCTAGTGAGAGACTCAATAAACAAACAGAAAAGGTCAAAGTCATCGCATTGACATTTAGGATGTATTGATTGATTCACAACATCAGCTCTATTTAAAGTATTTTAACAGCCCAGTGAATCCAGTTTGCCATCAGGGTGCAGAAATGATAGAAGTGATCACTTTATACTGTCCAGTGTGAACAGTGTATTTCGACCAAAAACACCTATTATGAGGTGTCAGTGGGGTTTCAGTTGATGTAATGAGAATCAGTGTTGAATTTAAGTGTTTATGTTTAAGGTGTTGACCGGCCTTTAAACCCATTGTTGAGTGAATGTGTGACCTCAGTGGGCAGATTCTATGTTCGTGGCCCTCACCGAGGGTTCAGTGGTAAAAACAACGATTACATGAGAGGCTCAAGCTGTGTACTATACATGCTCAATTACACATTCCACTACATCCAAAACACAGGAATGAGTCACATCAGCCCATTGTAGTGCACAAGAAACCCCTCCAGCGTGTCTCTTAGATCCATTTCAGGGGTTTCAGGCTGCAACCTGCTCCAGTGTTATGTGCACTGTGTACTGATGAAGCAGAAACCAAGAGGCATGCTGTAAGCCACACTCATTTGCCTAAGCAGAATAAATCAGTGCTGGCAGTGAAGTGCATGGCTGACTGTACACACTGAGAGAGGGTGAGAGGAGAGGAGAAAGGAGAGGAAAAGACAACAAAGGAGAGGAGAATAGGAGACGAGGAGGCAGGAGCAGAGGAAACAAAGAGAAAAGCAAGTAACAGAGGATGGAGAAGAGCAGAGACGTGGGAAGAGAAGAAAATGAGGAGAGGGAGGAAGGAGGGAGAGTGAATGGGGGAAGACGAGGAAGGAAGGAGGAGAAAAATACAAAATATGGTCCATTTTACCCTCATCGATACACATGTATATGAAGTGACCACATGCCGTGCTTATGTGATTTAACTGACAGATGTGCCGTAGCACCACACACTGAGCCCCAGGGGATCCTGAAGAAGCATCACAGCCACGCAACAGTCAGTCAACAGTCAGCGAGGCCACAGAGAACACATCTGTCCAACCACAAACACATGCATTTGTTTGAAGCGTCCATTCAGACGCAGCTCAGGCCACATGCAATGAATAAAACAAACCTGAACACATGCTGCCGCGGTGGCAGGAAGGCAGAGGCCGGCTGCATTCAGCCTGGACTCACAACCACATCCATTATTTATTGGATTGCTATCCTTGAACGCTGCACACACACACTTCTGCAGGACACTTCTCACCACTGTTTCTAAATAAAGGGTTCTTTTTTCACCAGTGGGAATGATCTGAACCCCCCAGTACAAGTACATCTACTCTACTACTGTACTGTATCCACTTCTGAGGTGCTTTACTGTTTTGCTTTCTGCTGCTGTAATTTGGCAGATTATTTAAATAAGAGTGTTTTTTTAATTGACTAATAAATTATTTATTGTTATAAACTAACCTACCAAATAGTATAGAATCATTCAAATGAACCCAATCATCAACTGCATCATGACAGATAAACAAAATAACACTTCACATAATTAGAAACAAGAAATGGACAATTCTGCACTTTTACTTTTGGTTGTGTAAGTATATTTAATGCTAATACTTTTGTACTCAAACACCAGTCTGTGTACACTGGATTCATACTCTA
The DNA here is from genome assembly GCA_037367365.1 of Apogon talboti. Taxonomy (NCBI): domain Eukaryota; kingdom Metazoa; phylum Chordata; class Actinopteri; order Kurtiformes; family Apogonidae; genus Apogon; species Apogon talboti. The sequence continues at coordinate 28,433,336 of JAPQRQ010000019.1, read as the reverse complement.
CTGATGTAAGAAGCAGCCAGATCAAAATAAAGTTTATTACATAAATTTAACATAATTGTACCTTTCACAGCCTGTGACTTAAGCAAGTTTTTAGATGAGACTGAGACCTATAAAAAGTGGTCTTGACATTTCTCTCAAGTACTACAAAAGTACAAATAGTGCAGTGCACATTAGGTTAAGTATTAGCATTAAGCATAATCCAAGTCCATGAGAATGAAAGCGTCATATGAAGGGTTTCACCTTACATCTCCCATTAATGTGCATCCTTTTCCCCTTGTATGGGTTTACTGTGTCACATGCAGACTACTGTTCCATGTACCAGTGTAGGTATCATGGTCAGTGTTCCAGCACAGTACTGGAGGTGTTTATAACCTCTGAGCCTGATAACACCCTCGGTGCACTAATTGCTTTTGTGAAAACCACCCTGCCCTTGTGAAACACACAAACATCCAGCCACATAAATGCGTCCATACAGACACAGATCATATGGGAGAGGCCGAGTGTTCCCAGAGGGTTAAGGATCAGGAGGAGGAATGTTAATGATTAATTAGATGTTCTAATTTCTGGTGAATAAAAACATGGATGACTTTAGAAGGGCTCAGAGTTGTGCTGTGGCTTCATTGGCTCATCTTTCTTTTCTGTCTCTTACTGTACAAGCATACGCACACACACACCCACACACTCATCGCCATTAAGAGAGAAATGGGCTGCAAATTAAAACTCTCCTGTGACTACCAAAAATGTAAGCACCGAGAAAGAAAGAAACACAGACAGAGCTAGAGGAGGAGAGGCAGATTTGAGTTCTACGATTCCCTGGTTCAATAAAGAATGCACTGTCCAGGGATTGGGCCGTGCTGTGTCCGAGAGCCACCACCGTTCCACTGAGTCCTCTGAAAAACAGCTCTGTCAGAACAAAATATATCTATTACATTTTCCACAGATTTTTTTTTTTATATACCTCTGCCAAGAAGGATATGTAATTTAAATATCTGTCAGCAAAATTACACCAAACCCACTGCACATAACATTATGAAACTTGGCAGAACATTAACTAATATTAGGTAGCCGCTAACATTATCTAGCGAGGACGCGCTCCAGTTCTGGCTGTGACTGAGAGGCAGATTACACAAAAGGAAAGTTATTTTAAAAACCTAAACGACTTGGAGCTGTTGGTTTGTTGGTGGTTTAATAAGGTTGTGGAACAGGACGAAAAACGGTTGGCCTTGGAAGAGGTCTGCGCTTTCTAAGTGCCTTTTTAGAATTTTAATTGCATTTTTAAAGTGTCAGTATTCAGCAGTTCTGGTTCAGTATGTGCAGCCATTACATCATTTCACATGGTGCATGGAAACTGTTGTAGAGGAGAGTGATTCCCATGTATTTGTATATGTATATGAATTCAGACACACCTTAAACATGGTGCAGAGAAAAGGAAAAAGCAGTGAAGACAGAAGTACTCAGAAACAGCAACGCTTCATAAAGTTGCTGAAGTAACGGATGTTCTTCAGTGACCATTGGCAGATGGGCTGCTGATCCCCAGATCCTGCTCTGCTAAATTGGGAACATGAAGTCTGTTCTCTAAACGACCTCCTCATCAACAGGATGCACCCCGCAGTCACTCTGCTGTTCAGAAAGACAAGAAGCAACTTTCACAGCATCACTGTTAGCATCAGTCACAGTCAGAGGCGGCTCAAACTAAATCCACAAAAACCACCAAATTGCCCTGAGACTCAGCCAGTGAACACAACATAGACTTGACAAGGGTGTCTGTGCGTTGACCCTCGCTCTGCTCGCTCCCTTCCTCTGTCTATCGATTCCTTCTGAATGGATAAGCATATTTGGTCTTTTTATCAGTGCACATAATTCAAGCCAGATCCTTCCTTCTCTTGCCTGTTCTCTCCGAACATAAGAGAAGGCATCCCGGCTGTGATCTTGTGCTCTGACAGCTGTTTTAGGCCCGGCCTCAATTTCAAGAAGGTGTAATACAAGAAACGGCTTTGAATCAGCTGTTCTCAGTGTTTCATCTGAGACCGGCGTGTGGACACAGGTCAATACTTAGCTGATCAATAACTTCAGATATATTTGATCCGCGGTCTTGGCTTCTACCAACACTGGTTCTGTGCTTAAATGAATTACTGCTCAGCGTCTGTAAAGATTGGCTGTAAAATCACTGACACCACTTTGCCTTTATGTGGGATGGAAGGATTCTCATGGAAACTCCAAAGCATTGATGCGTCATAACACATGAGCAGTAGGCTGTAGTTATTATACACTGATTCAGTCCTGTATAAAACCGTATTCAGTCAAGGTTATTTTTACAAAGGATGCCGTTTGGTGATGTTGGAGCAGCGTGGGATCATGGGAGTTGTTGGTTTTGCCATAATTGCCCATAAACTCAGAATTCCGGTTTAACTCAGTAAATGTTGACATACAAGGTGGTAAAATCAAAGTTTTATGTGCAGTTTGCAAGTGATGTTTGTTGTTATTCACCTTTTTCATCCTAATGAAATACCCAGAGGTAACATTAGTGATGATGATATCACCCAGCTGACAGGGGAGTGAATGAACCGGACCACTACCACTGAATGACAGATTAGTCTGAATTTAAACATAGGTGAAGTTTCCACTGAAATGTCTTGAAAGCTTTATGACAATTTTCAGAAAATCTGGAATAGAAAAGACAAATGTATTCATGTTTCCATCCACGTCTACTACACATTTATTAAGAGATGGTTGTCTATCATTATTCTCATTAGGAAGACTTCAACTCTTTTTTCAGCTGCTGCTTCAGGCAATAACACACGACCAACCTGAGGAGCTGATATGGGGCATTTATTTGTGCTAAAACCTGGCTAGTTTTAGCTTTATCCCTCTAACAAAATCAATACTCTTAATCATATAACATTTCAAACTCTTCCACAGTGGAACGTTGGTTTCTGCTCTTCATACATGGTGCTGTTCCATTGTTGTCTCCATCTACTTCTGTGTCTCAGTCTCTTATTTGTGTTCATTCGGTAAAAGCTGCATTGACACACGCGTAAGCAAACACATACATACATTAAATCTGTTTTCATTGCACATATCCATGTTTACTTAGTAGTGGTACACCAACTTTTCATGCTTTTTTTCATGCCCAACTTGAAAATGTAACTAAAACCAAATCAAAGGAAACAGAACTTCTTTTTGATATAGATCTATAATAGACAGGACATCAAACTTGTGCAGAAGTGTTCAGCATTACCAGTGAGCTGCCACAAACACATGATGTACCTTTTAAAGTTGATTTTATACTCTATGTATAATGGCATTGCACGTCCAGTCATGTGTTGGCATGTATAACTATATACACTGACGCAGAGATAACACTGATCTGCTGTGGACACTTCTTGTCTCTTTCGTGGCTTTTAGACATTTTGATTATGTTTACACACAACAGCTATGAAGCCAAAATTGTCTAAAAATTTCAGGCTTCTTGACTCAGCCCTGTAACTTTTTATTGAAGCTGTTGCAGTCATAACTGCAACAGCAGGATAATTTGGAAGGAAGCCCACAACACAAACAGGAGTTGTCCCCTGCAATCCGCCATTTTTGGACAAGGAGAAAGAGACCGAGCAACAAAAACAAAACTGCAAGGACGGCAAGGACGATGGAATGAAAGGGAGGGGGGTTTCTGGTCTTATAATTTGTCATCAAAGTGTGTGAAATGTGTTTAAAGTTGTCCCCAGGAAGTTGTAAGCGACACACACACACACACACACACTTTTCAATTTAGCAGGCAAAGATTAAACACACATATTTGTCCTGCTGCCTTCAGATGAATGTAAGGATTTAATCAACTCAGAGACAGCTTTCATTTAGCCTAAATCAGCTGGAGATGACAGATACTGGGAAAAGATGCTTTTCCAAGTAAGAAAGTCCTGGCATTCTTTTTGAAGTCATATTGCAGTTGAGTTTTTTTTTTTGGCATCAATTTATATGGACTGCATATTTAGCAAAACTGTCATTGGTCTCATTATTAAAGTTTAACGTATTTGAACTGAAACGCCTTCTCCCTACCTCCCCACTTCTACCTCGGTCACCTCTGCACCACATGAGCTGTTTTTGAGCATGAAAACACCAAAGCAGTGTGATATTCAAGGTCAGGGAAACACCACACCACAGTGCCATAACCCCCCCCCTTCATTTTTGACCAGACCATTCGTGTTAGCATGGTGTACTTGTGAGGTTCTACGCCACATTGGTTACCCTTTCTCTACACAGTCAGTGTGTTCTCTCCTCCTCTCTTGACTTGAATAATGGATGTTCCCCTTCAGACTGATTGCACATTGAATCCCTGTTGTCCACCTGTCCACTCACTGAGAACACAACGGTGAAGGTAAAACAAGTGGGAGAGGTGACTGCAGCCTTGACTCGCACTATCATCTCCTTTTCCTTTTTTTGCTTTTTCGCTATAATCTTTTATGTGTATGCTAGTCTTTGCAGTAACGGACACTCGACCACCTTACAGATATGAGCATCCAAACATGCGCCCACACACAGATTCCATAGACAGATGGTTGAAGCCGGGCTCTGACAGGGGCTAAAGCGTGGGGCACCTCCACTCTTCAAAGTCTCCTCCACTCTCCTATCGTTGCTGTTTCAAATGCCATCTGTAGCCCCGCACACGAATGTTACTTAAAACAAGGACATTGCATTTTTTTTCTCCCTCTAATTAGGAGATAGAAAGAAAGGGTTTCTTTCTGCCTCTGCCATATTATAAAAGGCGAGTCAAATCATTTTTATACAGTTGGCACAATATAGTTCCTCAAATATATAGAGAGATATGACTTGAGAGTATTTAAAAATAAGATTTTAATTATGTATTGGTGCACAGATGTAAATGTACGTGCCTCATAATGTATAATATATTAATATATAATGTATATATATACACACACACATACAGTATATATATATGTATGTGTGTGTGTGTGTGTGTGTGTGTGTTTCATTAGCCATCAGCCACGTTTGTCACCTTCCTCCTCTGCTCCGGTCTCTCATAGGAGCATCATTTCTCTCTGTCAGTCAGTGTTTGGGGAAATGATGGTGAGTTTTAGAGAAAGAGCAGCTTTGTTTGTGCAGGAGAGAGTAAGAATAGCAGCGTTTCCTTTCATCATCATCCTTTTACTGTCACCTCCTCACATTCTCCTCTGTCACCTTCTCTCCTTTTGTCCTTTCCTTCCTTTCCTCCTCTTTACCCACTCTTTTTCCCATCTCTCCTTTTTTTAGTCCCACCTTTTGCACGTCCCCTCCCCCAGCGCCGGCTCCGACCCCCCCCCCCCCCCCCCCACCCCCCCGCCATCCCCGGAATGAGGCAGCGTGTTATTAGTGCTGCAGCCAATGTGGCCGTCGGTGTGTGTTAGAGTGAGATAAGCACAGGTAGAGAGAGTTACATAAGCCTCTGTTGATGACTGTGGAGGAGAGGGGGAGGAAAAGGAGAGAGCGAGGAGGAGAAGAGAGGGACGGAGGGAGAAAGACAGATTGCTGTACCTTAGTAAGTACATTGTGCTCTAATGTTGCCTGTATTTCTGGCTGGAGGTTGATAAGTACTGAGGCTTCTGGGGCTGGTTGAAAGGACACTCATTAGGTTGGACTCCCTGGACCGGCAGCTTGACTCATAGATTGGAACTTTGTTTTGTTGTAATGTGAAACAAGAGGAAAATAAACCCCTGTCACAGCATTCTTCATTAATACGGCTGAAAAAACTTTACTTTTAAAACTGGTTCAAGTTGTATCTCCAAGTACGTACAAATCATTAGGTGGGAGTCACAGAATAACTCAGGATACTGTGGCCATATTGTATACGAACAAACCAAATGAGTTTCAGTGACTCCTGGTCACCAGTGGGACGTATCAGCAGTGACTGTCATTCATATCGGACTGACTCTGAGGTCAAATAAGGGCTCAAAGGTTAAACATCACTTTAGTTCAGTGTACTGTTAAGTTATAGGTGTAAGTCAGACAGAAAAAAATGTTTACAGACAAGGTCATATTTTAAAGTTTAATTTGTAGTTTGTAAGTGACATTTATTCACCTTCATCCTAATGAAAGAACCACAACTAACGTGTGTAATCATAAGACTCAACTGACAGGAGACTGAATGAAAAGGACCATCACCACTGAATGAAGTTACAGATGATAGATTCTAGATTTATTCATTCCTTTGTCAGTTTCTAATGAATTGAAAGAGTGTGTTTTTTTTCCTGCTTCAAACTGTTCTTGTAGTTACAATATGTTGCAATCTACAAGTCAGCTATAATATATCACAATATTTATGCAAATGAAAGAATTGTGTCTTTATTAGTGCCTTGTAGAGTCAATAGTTGGATCAAATCTGACTGAGATGATCTGTGAAATAATATGACTAGAGTATTACCTCGGTGCGAGTTTTTACCTGAAATCAGAAAACTGTGAAAATTAACTCTACATCATAAAAGTGAGTTTAGTGCACACTTTTTGTTTTGCTAAATCCATTGTCACTATGTTTGCCCATTCATTCAGTGGAGCTTTATTTTATTTAGAATTTTTTTTTTATTATTGTTGTGTATTCATATTTCACAAATTAGGAGGACACAGTTGTAGCAGAGTTAATGTGAATTGTCCATATCACTGCAAAATAAGTTTTTATTTTTGTCTGTATCAGCCTCAGTGCTTCTTTAACACATACTGTACATATGAGCGTAGACACATGTTCACAGCACACATCAGCACAAATGAAGGCACGTGTGACCTGACATTGTAGCATCCAAACCTCACAATAGTCATTCAGTTTTATGAGTGTTCCTTGAGAATGGCTTTTTCTTAGGTTAACGCTCTCATCTATGTTGAATACTTGAACCTGGAGGCACCAACAGCAGATCAGCTGTTGTTAAAGTGAGAGGCCTCTCTGGACTACTTACCTATTTTACAAACCCAAGGCTGAATGGAAATGATCCACTGTCACATACACAGGAGAACACACCATATAACACATATCAGCTGGTCATGGACTCTTCCAAATGGTCACTTTTCACCCTCAGTTCTCAGTAGCACCTCTTCAACTGGTCATTTATGTGCATGTGTGTTGTGTATGTGAGTGTATGTGTATGTGTATGTGTGTGTTTGTGCATTGCCTCCATCTGTATGCCAAGCCTTTTGTCTAGAGGCCCTCAAACCAGAACCAGCTTAGGAGCTGCTCAAGGCCAAACAAGTGTGAGGATTAAAGGACGAACACCGTCCTCTCTATGGTCTCAGTGGAGGAAGTGAATGAACAACTCTCTCCTCTTCCTTAACTACAGCTGAGGTGCCCTTTAGCAAGGCTCTTGGAGCTGACAAGTACTTCATACCGGAAGGCTGTTTTGAAATTAAGTAGTTTACAGTTTACAAGGTGAGGGATGATGTTGGTGGAAGGAAAAAAGCCCAAATGTCCAGTGCACATTGTAGGTGCACTATAGCTGAAAACAGCTGTCCCCGTGGAAACAGCACTGACCCCCGTTTGTCCTCCCATACAGCACATGCATGACAACGAGGTAATAAATGAAGAAAACCATAGGAACAGCCATGGCTGTTGTTTGCACCACACAGATCCCATTAGAATTGTTATTTTTCTGCTTCTGACAAGCTAATTAAAATGTACAGGTACAGAGTTGGCACAAGAGGAAGTAAGGGAGGGGAAAATTGTGAAAGACTGTCAGGGGAGAAGGAACCAGAAAGGTAAAAATGAGAATAAAACAGAATAATTTACATTGAATAGGAGTTAATGAGATCATCCAGCAGGCAAAAGGGAAATGCTGTTATTGTGCAGGACTGTGCACATGTGTGGTCAGCAAAGATACTGATTCAGCCTTGTTTCTTTGTAAATTGATTTTTATTAAAGGCAAACAGTTGGTTTCAGACATGTTTTTGTTGGTTTATTGTGTTTGTAGTCACCACTGTTTATGGTATGAAATTGCTTCTGTTGCAGTGTTGACAGCCTGTTGACAAAAGCCAAGAATGAAGCTGAGAAAGTGTTAATGAGCTACTTAGTTCTGGCTTTCTGTGGATATTGTATTAGATTGAATTTTAGCATTTTATTTAACCACTTTAATTAAAACCGCAATCTTCTCTTTTTTATTTCATGTAAAAAAAATAATAATAATAATAGACCAGAAGAAGGGAATTCATGTCAAACAGTAGATTGTTGTTTTTTTCAGTAAATCATTTGCTTTCAAAGAGTGTCTTTTTTGTTGCTGCTTTTCCAGAGTGTAAATAACCTTGTGCTGCCTGTTTCTGGCAGAGTAAAAGAAAAAAAAAAGGAGAGAGATGGTCAAGGTGCTTCTTCGAATAAAAATTCAGGAGAGCGTGTATCATGAGACGAGCCAGGAGGAAGAGTAAAAAAGAGATGGGGAGAGGGGATGGCATGTACAAAAATGTGGAATAACAATAAGGAGAGCTTTTTATGTGCGAGAAAGAGACTGCACACAATGATGCTCAGACACAAAATTCCCCTTTTCTCAGTGCCTCTCTTTTATTCAGTCTCAGTCACACAGACATGCCTGTGCACACAGTATTATGTAAATAGTCTCTTCGGCAGAGTGCTGCTGTCACTGAGCGAGCATCCTCTGGGCCATCGACGCAGCCTCAATAAAACAAGGAACAGCATCCATTAATAGATATCAGTGCACGTGTACACACACACACAATA
>JAPQRQ010000019.1:28362201-28378114 GCA_037367365.1 Apogon talboti | reverse complement strand
GCCCCAGACAACATAGCTCCTAGGGTCATTAGGGCTCTCAAACTCCTCCACCACGATAAGGTGACGGTTCCAGGAGGTGGTTATCTTTTCATGGTCATCAGATATGAGCCATTTAGACGTTCAGAGGCACCGCAGTGATTGTGAACATTGATTCACCATGGAGTTTAATAAATGACAGTGGATGGAGACACTTGTTTTCTGTTAATGATAGATTTTGTTGAAAAAGTCACTGTCTTCTTAAGTTTCCTCTGTTTCTGATATAATAACCCTCAACTTCAATCTGAATTTTTCTGAACATTTACATGATCAGTAAATTAAATATAGGAAATACATTATTTTCACTGAAACAGTGATGAATAGAGGATAATATTACAATAAATGGAGATAAATCACTTCAACAGGGGTACATTTACAGGAAAAAAAACCATATGAGAACTGCTACAAAACTAGTGCTGGATCTTTATGGGTTAAAAAAAAGGCCAACCATGAAACTACGGAGGCAAAAGTAAATACACTGATTACTCCAGCAGAAGTACAGATACTTACAAATTTACTGTTAAAAAGTACATGTACTGAAGCAACTTTTTTTTCCTGCAATAAAAGTGAAAATGTACGAAGATTTGCTGTGGAACAGGACATTTCTATTGGCAGAACAAAAACCTCATGTCATATTAATAAAATGTGAAGGCTCTTAAATCTCCCTTTCATGTGTGTTGTGCATTTTACATCCTGTTGTGGTTTTCCTGTGTGATATGCACTGTGATATGCACTGTGATAGACACAGATTGTTTTGTCATTGTCCATTCAGGTCAAACTGATGTTTGGTACAGACATGACTGATGCAAAATAGAAATAATCAACGAGTTCACTCAAATGCATTAAAACTACAGTGACGAGCCTGTTGTGAAAATGTAAGGAAGTTGAACAACAGATATTATGCTCAAAATGTAGGGAATGCAAGTAAAGTTATCACAAAAATAAAAATTCAAGAAATGTATAAATACAAAAAATCTGTGTGTGTATTTGTTAAAAAGTAGAGGTGGACAGAATAAGTTGATAGTTAATATCAGGCTTCTCGACTGGAATCACTGACACTGAGGGAGAATAAGAGCTCAAAGTACAGTATTTATTTAATTTATTTAGGTATTTATTACTGTATTTTAATGTTCACTTCAGTTATCAGATAAAAATAAAGGCAAACCTTGTTGAATTTTATGATATATTTGTAACTTCAACAATTTCCTCTGGGATTAATAAAGTATTCTGAATCTGATATTGATTAATTAATCAACTATCACAATAGTTTCAAAATTTTTCAGTTTAATACCAAAAAGAAAAATTTGGTCCAATAAAAACCCCTCTGCGATCCAGTTGACATACCAACCCTAAGTTTGGGAAAAGCAGGGTTACTGACATTTTCCTCTTACAATAGATCGGCTTAACCAGTACACAAAACACAAGGCTAGGTTAAACCCTTTGTTGAAGTGGACACATGGAATCCACTGGTTCTGACCGGCCCGGTCCCTCGTCTCATCTGTAAATAAAGTGTTTCTAATTAAAACAGATGAAATGTGGCTGAGTTGAAGGCTGTATCCTCCTGGTGCTGCAGACAGAGGCACCTCTTTGATAATCTCTTTAACATATTCTTGCCCAATGTCTTAAATTTGTCGCAATTACGGTGCATTTGACCATTTTCTCGATGCCCACATTATCTACAAGTCTCTGAAATTAACCTGTAATACTATCTGATTTAATTGCCAGTGCAGCTGATTCGGCTTTATGAGCAATAACCCTTTCACCCTAGGGGTATATCAATCCTAATGCATCTATTAAAGTCTGTCTATGACATTATTATGATTAGTCACTTTGTTTTTCCTTCACTGGAACAGTACAAAATCTGAATATGAATAGAGAAATATTGACATGATTATCTACTGTCATTGCACATTAATCACTACTAATCTCCATGACTGTGATAGTAAATGTATTCATGTGTCCTTTTTGGATGGTCTCACCTTGTTTTGAGAAACAGATGGTATCAAGCATCGTTAAATAATTATTCCTGAGAGGATGCTCTGTTGTTTCTGTATCGCCAAAGTCTAACACACATGGCTTCGGTTGGCTGTCATATCTGGGGAATCGCTGTAACAAAACCATCCACGGAGGACAGTAATATTGTCCGCTGTCCTCCTAACTGGTAGAGCGTCTCAGGTACAGAGACAGGATGGTCATGTGGAGTTTAATGGCCGGAGGAACGGTCAAACCTCTTCCCTTATAACCTTCCTTGAACTGAAGCTGGACAGCTACTCTGACAGGGATGTCCAAACTCCCATTTTGCCCTTTCACCTGCTAAAGCATAGCTGGACTAACAACCCCACCCAGTGGTCAGGTGTGTCATATCACGTCCAAGCATCCACTCAAGCATTGTTGCTCTCCAGATAAACCAGCAACATTCATTATTAATTCATAATCCACATAAATCTCAAGAAACTGGAAGATGACTGAAGCCATTTGTCGTCATTCAGCTGTTGGACAGTGAAATCTGCGGAAAACAGTCTAACTAAAGCTGCCATTTAGGCTCAGAAATGTTCATGTCGCCTCAATATTCCCTCACAAATGTTTGTAATGTTACATAAATAACACTGTAGTGGAGAATTGGACCTTATCTTAGTTTAGAACTCAAATCTCTTACAAAGTTTGTGAAGTCGCCCAAAACTATTATAAGTACAATATCTACAGCATGTATATGAGAGACACTGTTATTTCCACTCCTTTGGGAAAGGAAGCATATTTTCACCAGTATCATATTCCCATTTTAATCTCCCACATCTTTGCCTACGACGATGAACAGAGTTTGATGTGTTCTCATGAATAATTCATCTGGGTGGTTACTCTTTTCACTTATATTTTGTCATTTACTTTAGATGCTCATATTACAAGCAGTCTGCGCTCCCAGCAGACTGAAGCACTCCCATACCGTCGCAAAAGTGAAGGATCTGCTCGTGCCATCGTGAAAAGCGAAAGTGGAATCAACAGCACTGCAATGTGTAATAAAAAAAATATTGGTTATCTCGCATCACAGACAAGAATGTTAAAGGGCAGTTTTACCACATCTGAAGAAAAACGTACACCTGGATGTGGGCGAATGTATGGAAAAATATTATAAAAGGTGCTTTAAATATGTGAAAAATACAATTGTGGGTTTGTTTTCCCTCTAATGACACTGTTGTAAAAGGTCAAGTATGGGTCACATCCTGTAATTTCACTCAGTCAGAGATGAAATAATGTTTTCAAACTCGGCTACGTCAACAGTTTCTAATGTAGTGATGTGTGTAATATATGGTGATATCCAGCAGAAAAGTTGTAGATTGGAACACTGTGCCTTTCCCTTGTCCTGCAGTGGCCATTAAATATATAGAAGGTCCAACTCAGAGCCAGTATTTGTTTTGTTCATTCTAGTATTTTAGTTAAGGGGATACGAACTCTGGTCCACAATTCTATAGAGCAGTAACATGCCTTTAATGCTCATTTTATGCTAATTTTCAAGTTAATAATTTTGTTTTTTGGGGGAGAATTGGGAGGGGGGGGTTGACTACCTGAATAGATTTACATGTTTTAACGTAAAGCTTATATCTATTATTTTTCTACTGTGAACCTCTTTTCACTCTCAAAACGCCCCATCTGCTCCAACTGGTCATTTGGCCTAATATATTATGACTGCCCAATGCTAGAGTGGTTGGTACCATGAATATCAACCTGAGATACTCCACTAGTGAAGGTAAAAAGATGGTTTTAGCTCTGCGGTGGACGTTTGAGCCCAGATTCAAGGACCTTCCGCACCAGAACATTACACAACTCCTCATAGTAGTTCGATTACGTTCAGCTTGTCTTCTTTTTACTAGTTGATAGTGTTTCTTTTTTATCAGACAAACTTTTTGTGCAAAACTGTCAGCATACAGGTAAAAACACCTTTGCACAACAAATGTGTCTGATAAAAAAGAAACACTATCAACTACACAACTCCTACTTTACAGTAAAATCATCTTATCAGTATATTTGGTGTATACCTTACAAGTGCCATTGCCTGTATGTTGACTTACTGATGTTTATGTGGAATCTTTTCTTATTTAGTTTAGATGCACTTGTGGGAACTGAACCAGAACACACACTGAAATAGAAAACGTCTGCTGTTAGGAGACATGAAGACAACTAAGCGTTTGGACGAACAAGTAGATTATGTAACTCTGGAGATAGAACAGAGGATTAATATAATTTGCATTCGAGTAAAATATTTCTCCCTTCTCTGAATAACTAAGTTTCTGTTTGAGTTGCTAGATGATATAACAGTAGTAATAATATGACCTGAAGAGAATCAAATATGGTAACATGGCGGAGAATGTATGATTATATCGGTCCCTGGTCAATACCGGTGCCTTTTTAGTTCAGAGGATATGAACTCACACACATTCAAATGTAATAGGTGACAATAATGCACCTGAACATGGGATTCCACCTGATATAAAAAGGAAAACAGAAGAAGAGGAGGGTTCTTCTGAGCTACTTGGATCGGTGGATTATGTGTCTGTAGATATAAATGACTCATTCTGAGGTAATGAAAAAAAAATCCAATTTTTTTGTAAGATTCCTACTAATCAAAATATAATTATGAATATTATTCCTTTTCTGAAATTAGATTCTCCTAAATCCTTCACACTGCACCTTCCAGTCAGTCTCGGTCTCCACTCTTCGTACAGACAGAAGTGGTGTCTTAGAGCTGTGTGACGTCTTCGTGTGCATCTGGAGTAAAGAAATCCTCCTCTGCATGTCTTGAGTTTTGTAATTACTGCCATATTAGATGTCCTTTTTAGAGAACTGCTGCAGCACCTTGAACAGCCCTCCTCTACTATGCAACTGCCCAGACATAAGAGACAGTCAAAGAGTAATCACACCAACCACTGAGTGCAAGAATTCAAGCTGATGTGACCAAACAGGAGCTCATGAAAAGAAAGTCACACAAAAGATCAAGGCACAACCAGAAATTGTCTTCATAATCACCATTACATGCTGTGCACATAGCACCAAAATGAAAACACAATGAGCAAACAGTGAATCGACAAACTGTATCACTGTACTCGGTTAGCAAATACATTAGAACACATCTGTTAGGTTCAAAACGCCAAACCAGTGATTTGAAGAAAACTGTGGTCTAAGACCATGTTCATCTGGAACAGACTAGAACTACAGTTAACCCCGATTACAAATCGAATTCATTTAAAAAGAGTATTAATACCACTCATCAATAATCATACAGACATCAGTCCAGGATGCAGGGCATCATGTGACACCATCTGTGCTGCTAAATGCTAAGCTAATGCTCCACTGTGCTCTAGTATTACTGTGTAAATATACATGCTCATATACAGCGCTGGGTAAAAAACTTGGGCCACCTTTAGTTTTCTTGGTTTTGCAGGTATTGTAATGAGCATGCATATTTATTTCTCAGGTTTTTCTTTTCTAAAGCACTAGAAAATACAGGTAAATTATGCCCACAGCGTTAAACAAGAAAAAAATGGAATTAAATATCTTTTACAGACAAAAGTATTTAGTGTGACCTGTTTCTGCGACAAAAAAAATCCCAAACAATAAGAAACGTGAATGAAGCCTGGTATAATTCAGATTAGTTCTGCTCTAAAGAGTTCAAGACAAGTGCAAACGGAAACCATACTGTAGAAACAGTCTGTAGAAACGGCTAGATTTTTTTTAAAAAGCTGTTTAATACCAGCAGACGTTGAGAGAAGACCTTCATCAAATCAGTTTCCAAGGTCAAATATGACACTCATCTCAGTCAAGGAACCCATTTTAGCTTTTCAGAAAGACAATGAAAAATGCCATGTTGGGAAAACCTGCTGTGTAACAGATGTTGGTCCGAGCAGAGGACACAAGATGATGGAGGACAAGGCAGAAAACCTGTCAGACTGATTTTGATCTATAACTGAATTTATTTCATCAGATAGTTTACTAGTGCCTTAACACAACAAACCAGTACCAGTACTTTGACAAGTTGCCTGGAAGTGACCTGCCAACACTAAATACTAAATATTACATCCAGGTACAACACCTTCACCTGAAGGTAGATAGGCTCCACCCCATGACCTTCTGGAGGATTTAGAGGTTCAGACAATGAATGAATACATGACTTTTGTTAAACAGTTCTTCTTCTCTATGTAATGTTGATTGGGACAGCACGCCTGCGCCCCCTATGGGAGTCAGCCACTGATGACATACACTATATTCATGTCATTTCATTATGGTTAATTAGCTGCAGTGATATTAAATGCTAACCATGCTTTAGGGAATATGTCGCGAAATTACATTTACCATCACCATGAGTGAATTACTACTTCATCTGAAATTAAACATTGTTAGGAATGTTTCTCTCAATGGAAGAGCAAAAGTCAAAACACAGTACATGCTGTGGGTTTAAACTGTGCTGTCTCCACCTGGACAACAAAAGACAAAAAAACATCTGTGTTTGTTTTAGTGTGGACTGTGCAGCTTTCCCTTTTAATTAAGTGCAGTACAAACACAATTGTACAAAATAAAGTGTTAATTTAGCTCACTATATAACAAGGGCAAATACATCCTCTAAATAGAACTCATCACTAACAGCGTGAGGTTTTAGCAATAGTTTGACCTCTGTTTCCTTTTTTACACCTCAGACTGACTCAGTCAATTAGCTGTACTGTCTCCACACCTGACAGCCTGTTTTTTGCTGATTTGGCCTCACAGGTTTGTTTTGTTAGCGTACCATGAAGATCTATTGTAGTGTGACCCCTGCCTGTTTGCCCTCTGTCAGACGTGAATGTGTCGGTGTTTTATGTTTGTGTTTTATTAGATAAAGCATCTGTAAAAATGTGTTTGTGTACCTTATGTGTGTATAGTGAACTACACCGTCCAGGTTGTGGTTGGAGGCCAAATGGCACATGGTGAAGCGTCATCTGTGTAAGTGGCCACTGGGGGCAGTGTTAAGTGTCCTGGAGGGTCTCCAAGGTCATTACGCACACTCAAACACACACACACACACAAACACATACACATACACACGGAGGGGCACAAATGAAAGTGTGTGTCCTGGAGGGACTATGGGGTCGTTACCCTACTAATGGGGCCATATGGTCACAAAACAAACACAAACTGTTCCTCCTCTCTGCTTCTAATAAGGTCATGAAGATGCTGGTCTCAGATGGAGGAAAGCAGCGGAATAGGAACAGCCAGGGGTTGTGGTCTGAGCACATATGGACGAATGTCAATAACCTGCAGAATATCCAGCTATAACAGGCTGCATATGGGGACACTGGCAATTCTGAGTCTTCAAGTGCTCATGGGTGCACATCAAAATTTGGTTTGCTCTAGACCCATCAAAGACATCCATGTGAAACTACACAGGGTCACATGGTCATGCATCTGCTTCCAGTCATGTGACAGTACTTCCATAGACTGCAGTATTACTTAAGAACAGGAATTGAGAGCTGAGTCTCAACTGGAAAAGTGTCCATTAGAAGCATATGCCTCTAAGTTCTCAGTTCATTTAGTGATGCTGCCATGTTGTTCTAATAGTAGTGCATTTGAAAACAGTGACGTCAAACTTATACATCTGTGTTGATGGAAACTTGCAACAAGACATCATCTGTTACCACATTACTCTATTATATATATTATACACCATTTAGTTATCTATATAGACTCAGTACCTGATTTTGTGGCTGGAATGAGGTTGTAGTTTTTCTACACAAATGCAAAGGTCATGAATAACTACTGAAACTAATGAAAGAGGACGGTTGTGTTCATGTGATGCATTATAAACATGTTAGGGGTAGACAAACACATTTTTTAATGCTTCCCAAGATGACAAACGGAATCCAAAAAAGGAGACACGTTTCACAGATTGTTTTTTAATGTGATCCTAGTTTTTACTACACAGTAAACTGACATACGACATACCAACCCCCGCCAACCCCAATCACAGTGGTCTATTTTATTTCTCATTTTGGAGGACAATGGCCCAAAGATACCAAGTTAATATATTAAAGAAATCTGTGTTCAAAATCTTGACATAAAGTGGTTTTTCAGATCAGCTACTGCCTCCGTGATCATACATACAGTACATGATCATGTATGTGCTCATTTAGTATCAAATCAGATGAGTGTTGTAATGAGAGTAAATTTTAGAATTCTGGGAATTTTTCTGACCTTTACCTTTTAATTTTAACTTTCATTCCAATCAGCTGTCAGTCAGGACCAAAGAATTAGACTGATAAGCTGAGTCAATATTCCATTAGTATCCATATAGTCTCATGAATTCCCATCCCTAATAGAACTAAAGGCTGCCCTTGAGTCGCTCTCCTTGATCATGTAAACATCGTATCGGACCAACAGCAACATCACATTACATGTTGCTTCAAAATGGAACAAAAAGAACTGAAACCTGAATTAACTTGACAACCCACATAATAGCAAACACTCACAGTAAACATTTTAATTTATTAAATCAGAAAACACAAGGGTACCTGATGAACTTAACAACAGCTGCTTTGCATTTACATTGTGTCAGTGTCTGGGCCCATGTGAACACTGGAATGGGTTCCTGGGACACTTGAATTAAACACAGCCAGAGTTATTGTTATCAGTGACACCTGTGCTGTTCTTGGTACCAGTCAAAATGTACACGGTGAAAAGAATCACACCACGCTGCTTCTCCTACTCACATTGTGTGATTAATAATGTTCTGACATCCACGGGAAGCAGCTTGGTTGCAGATAAAGGAATCCTTCAACAGGAACAAACTTAGTCCTTAAACCAGACCATATTTATAACCGGCTTAACTATAACGCGCCCCAGGATTAAGTGTTTTACAGCCTCTGCCACACATCAGCTGTCAAACTAAGGAGGCAGATTACAGTCACCATGGAGGAGGGGCTAAAAGGTCAGTGAACTGTCAATCAACCACAAGTTGATATAAAGCAGAAAAAAATTAAATGTGTAATGGTGTCAGGCTGAGAATTTGTGCTTCCTGTTGTCATCAGGGCGGTCAGGTATGTAATTAGTGTCATGTCTCTGTCTGTGTCATAGTCTTTTGTTTTGGTTTTTCTGTATTCTTAGGTTCACTTCCTGTTTTATTTTGTATTACTTACTTTGCTCTTTGTGCCAGTGTTACACTTCCTCCCTGTGTTTCCCACCTCAGTGATTGGTTGCCCCGCCCTAATATGCAACACCTGTGCACCAATCATCCTCTTTGTGTATTTAGTTTGTCTGCCTCCCTGTCCTTGTGCCAGTTCGTCTTGATGTTTCCTGCAAGTGATCCAGCTGTGTTTCCTAGTGATTACTGTTTTGTGAAAGTGAATTTTTTGGTTTTTGTTCTGCCTTTTTGTGTTCCTTCTGGATTAAAAACTTCACGGATATTTGAGAGTATTTGGAGTCATTTTTAAGCAGTTGGATTGAGTCTGTGTTTCCAAGAGTATTTTGACTTCTCTCATGTTGTTTTGTCACTACATCTTTAACTCATCCATACACACACTACACCGCTGATCGCAGTAGTCCGCACAATCTATATCATTCATTTACATTCTGTTTGAGTTAAAACACAGTTAAATGGTCATGTGTCATCCAGTGAAATGTTACCATGTACAAAAGGCAGCAGAAATAAACAATGAACAGGTTTCTGTAAATTTGCTTGAGAGTCTGGTTTAGACCAGCTCTATATGTAAGTGCAATGAGATAACTTCTGTTATGATTTGGTGCTATATAAATAAAATTTGACTTGATTTGATTTGACATTACTCAAACTGTGGAAGAGTCTGATCTTGACAAACCTGTCAAATCCTGAGGTAGTATGTTACTGTATAAAACACTATCCAATGATCATGATGCAGAACTGTGTTTTCAGATTTATAAGACAGTATGGAAATGCATGAAGTCACATTTATGTTACATTTGGATGGAAGCCTGTCTGTGTCTACTGCCTTTCCTGGAAACATCCCATTCCTCAAAAAACAATTATATATTTTCATATTTCAGCAGCAGCTTCAGCAAAACTGGACTGTACATAATAAATTAAATAAGATGTGGTAAGTTAAAGCTGCCAAGTGAACGCTGCTGTAAAACCAGAAATGAAAAAAGGTGCCTTGCTGTCCTTACTGTTTGACTGACGGGCAATTTCAAAGGAAAACAGTACAGAAACACCACAGCGGTATCCAATTATCACCGAGGATGTCGCAGAATTAAATTAACAGTGAATTCGTGAGAGAAATCATTGTGGTGAAGGCATTTTTGAAAAGATGTTTGACAGACTTACAGAGATCCTGTGATGCAATGATGGATGTTTCCAACAAAAGGCCTCTGCTGTTTCTGCTGTCTTAATACCTCAGGGTTGCAAACTTCACACAGCAGTTCTCATTTGCTCGCTTCACACTTCATGAGGCTATTTTTCATTCAATAAAACTGAACGCTGGATTTGTATTCTTTCCTCTGAGCTTTGGAAGTAAATAGTTGACCAGCTGGTCTGTGTTTTTGATGTTCATTTCCTCTTCCTTACTAGTGTCGCTCTCTCCCTCTCCCCCTCTCTCTCCATCAAAACCTTCTGGGTACCAATTAGGCCTCAAAGCCTGTGTGTGTGTGTGTGTGTGTGTGTATGTGTGTGTGTGTGTGTATGTGTGTGTGCGTGTGTGTGTGCATATACTGTAGGTGTATTGTTGCTTTTGTGTGTCTTGCAGCATGTGTGATAATGCCGGCTCAGACAACAAGCTATAGGCTACCTGTCAACAGGCACTTCAGTACTCGCCATCTGCTCGAACTGCAAAATAGTCTTCATTTACCACCACTCACAAGCTGACACCAACCTCCAGGAAAAAAAATATATAACACTGATTAAAACTATGTCATTGCCTGATATGAATTAGGGTCATGGTGTTACGATTAACCGCGATTTTAAACATCACGGTTAATTAATATTCAAGGCCAAAAACCGTCTTATAAAGTACAGCAGATTAAGAGTGGAAACAAATACACGCTGATATGTGCCTCCCCCACGGAATGAAAGCAATATTACACAAGCACTGCATTCTACATTCCACAAGTAAAAATGGCAGAGAAACAAGCTGACCGTCTGTCTCTAGCCGCTTTTCAAGAATGCAGTCTATATCCACCTAGAAAGTGGGTAAATTCACTTTAATAATAATAATACATTTTATTTGTAACGCACTTTACATTTGAAACTAAATCTCAAAGTGCACAGTCTAACAAAAACAACAGCAATATAAAATATACAATAATAAAACAACAGATAAAATCAACCAGGAAAGGCTTTTCTAAAAGGAAGGTTTTTAGTCTTTTTTTTAACCACAGATGGTGCCCTGAAGTGGTCTGGGAGGGCATTCCACAGACGGGGAGCAGCAGCCTCAAAGGCCCTGTCCCCCATGGTCTTGAGATGAGTCCTGGGAGGGCGCAGACGGTACAGTTGGCCTGACCAGGTTCTGTCTGAAGTGTGTGGGATGCGGAGTTCCGTGAGGTAGGTGGGGGCCACACCGTGCAGACAGTGATGGATGTGCAGGAGGATTTTGTATTGGATGCGGAAGTGGACGGGCAGCCAGTGCAGAGTGCAAAGGATGGGGCTAATGTGCACATGTTTTCGCACCGTCATCAGGACCCTGGCAGTGCTGTTTTGAATGTATTGAAGCTTTTGGAGGCTTATGCCAGGGATCCCAATGAGGAGTGCATTGCAGTAGTCCAACCTGGAGGAGACAAAGGCATGGACGAGCTTCTCTGCAGCAGGAAGAGAGAGTTATGGCCGGAGTTTAGCAATATTACAGAGGTGAAAGAAGGACATTTTGCAGATGTGGGTGATGTGGTTATCAAAGTTAAGTGGGGGTCAAATATGACTCCAAAATTTAGTCACAGAAGGACAGAGGGAAAAGTTGTGACCAAGAAACAAGATGGAGGAAATGAGGGAGGAACAGCGCTGATGAGGGGTGCCGATCTGAATGGCTTCGGTTTTTGAGCTATTAAGTTGTAGAAAGTTTTTACTCATTCATGCCTTTATCTCCTCCAGACAGGGGCCAAGTCGATTGACAGAGGAGGAGGAGGGAGTGGAGGTGGGAGTGACCTTGAGGTATAGTTGTCTGTCATCAGCATAACAATGGAATTGTACTCCATGCCTGCTGATGACACGGCCGAGGGGGAACATGTAAATAGTGAAGAGGGTTGGCCTGAGCATGGAGCCCTGGGGGACCCCTCAGGTGACAGTGTGGGGGCGGGACTTAGCGTCCCCCAGGGCTACGAACTCTGTCCTTCCCGTGAGGTATGAGTGAAACCAGTGATACACAGTGCTGGAGACACTGGTGTAGTGTTGAAGGCGATGAAGGAGGATGTGGTGGTCAACAGCGTCAAAGGCAACAGACAGGTCAAAAAGGATGAAGAGAGAAGTGGAGCCGGAGTCAGACGCCATCAGGAGGTCATTTGTGACTGATGAGGGCCGTCTCCGTGCTGTGGGAGGGATGAAAATCGGATTGGAATTTCTCATACAAACTGTTTGATATGAGGTGGTTATGAAGTTGGATGGAGACAATATTTTCTAATATTTTGGACATGAAGGGGAGGTTTGAAATGGGTCTGTAGTTAGACAGAGGTTCAAGGTCAAGAGTGGGTTTTTTAAGGAGGGGCTTGATGACAGCTGTTTTAAGGGTGGTTGGAACATGACTGGTTTGAAGAGACAGATTTATGATTTTGGTTATGAGAGGACTGATGGAGTGACTGTGAGCTTTGAGCAGAGGGGAGGGTAGGGGGTCTAGGGAGCATGTGGAAGGTTTGGATTTAGAAATTGTTTTCTCGACCTCCTGCTGCATTGTGGGGTAGAAATGTGACAGGTGTTGTGGGGTTGGTGAGGTATTGTTGTATGAGACTAAGCTGTTGGAGAGTGATAGAGATGAGCAGATATTGTCAATTTTGGAGGTGAAGAAATCCATGAAATTGTTGCAGTGTGTGACAGTTTGGTTATGGTGTGATGTGTGTGTGGTTTGAGAAGGTGTTTGATGGTAGTAAAGAGTTGTTTTGAGTTACCTGGGTTATTGTCAATGATTTTGGAGTAGTGTCCTGATCTGGCCTTGGAAAGTGCTTTGGCATATGTCCTTCGGTGTTCCCGGTAGGCCAGCTTATGCACTGTCAGGCCAGATGTAACGTAGGCCCTCTCCGGGACTCGGCTGGTCCTTTTTAGGAGTCTTAACTCATTTATGAACCAGGGGGTGGAACATGTGAAAGTGACAGTCCGAGTCTTCAGTGGAGCATGAAAGTCTAGAATAGAGTGAAGGTTATTATTGTAAAAATCCATGAGGTCACTGGCTAATGATTTTGGAGGGGGAGAAAGGAGCTGAAGATACTGACTGAAGGAGGTGGAATCAATGTTCTTGATGTTTCTGAAGGCTATGTGGCATTTTGGCTTTGTGAGGGGGGAGGGCAGTGGGATCTTTAAGGTGACTGCTTGGTGGTCTGAGACACCAATATCATGGACCTGAAGATCTGAAATAGGAACAGAGTCAGTAATGACTAGGTCCAGTGTGCAGCCCTTGATGTGAGTGGGACCATCAACGATTTGGTGGAGGTTTAAACAGTCCAAGACCTGTTTGAAATCAGCAGCCAGCCGACAGGAGAGAGAGAGTCCATATGAATATTGAAATCACCCAGAACCAAAATGTTTCTGTATGATGTGCAGAGTGAGATGAGAAAGTCAAGAATTTCAGAAATGAAGGATGCATGTGTATTTGGAAGACGATAAATGAGTACTATAGTTGCAGAACTGATGTGTTTGCATTTGAAAACCAGACGTTCAAAAGAGCTGACATTTGGGACAGACAGTAGGGATGTTTCCATGTTGCTGTGCTGTAAAACAGCAAGGCCACCACCTCAGCCGGTTGTGCAGGCCTTACTAAGGTAGTTGTACCCAGGGGGGCAGGCCTCATTGAGGACAGAATAGACCTCAGACTGTTGCCAAGTCTCTGTGAGACAGAGAATGTCTATCCCCTTGTCCACAATGTGATCGTTAATTAGTCCAGATTTATTAGACAGTGACTGTGCATTTCATAAATCCAATAAGCCACTTTGGATAACCACTTTGGTTATTCGAAAGATGTCAGTGGCAACATCAATGACTACGGGAGTCCAACGTGCAAAAAGTACCAACGAAAAGTTGCTGCAAAAGGATCGAATACCTCCAACTTAGTACAGCACCTTCGGAGTCACCATGAGGCTATATACACCAAACTGAGGGTAAAACAAAACTATTTGGTCAAATTATGTTAGTGATTGGTGATTTTGTTTTTACCCCAGCCAACTTCAGGCCACAGGGGTATTGTAATCATTTTGTCGTATGTCCATCTGTCTGTCCATACTGGCCAAGGGGTATTAGTGCGTAGCACATTATGTTACTATTACTAGATTCACTAATTCAGTTTTCAGCTAGACTGCTGTTTGCATTAGCCAAGGACAAACAAAATCAAGTATAATTAAGATAAAACTAATAAGCCTTTGTGTCTGAGGCTCTTTTCCCCACATACATAGATTACTTTGAAATACTGAATGGCCTATATTTAGCCTAAAAACAAGTAGCCTAGGATTGACTGTTGGTGGCAAAAACTTGTCACCCGGTTCATTACCCACACTCTTATTGGGAATACTGACATCCTGACTGGTTTTAAATATAAGTAGTATTCTTCTACCACTGTAAAATAGTTTATATCATCTTAAGTCAATGTTGCTGTAATCTCATCTTGGTATGGTTAACTTGATTTAATTTTCTCTCTCTACTTTCAGTCTGAGACTGGTGCTCCTGCTGCCACCCAACAACCTACTGTATCAGAGGTCTTTGCAGAGTGCAATGTATACTCCTCCATTAAAGCAAGTGTAACCCCGTAGAGAAAATGACCTTATTTCTCTCTTTTTATTTATTTTAATACATTTGCATTATTTTATTTTGAAAAAACTTTATTTTGAAAAGAGGAACTGTGTTACTCTGTTTGGAACTTATTTTTCCTGTTTCCACGGTCACGTTGGTTGATAATGACCTTCTCATTTGTTAAGAGTAATAGTCCCGCCTCTGAACATCGGAAGGGAATCACGCATTAGCTTATCGGTCTTTTGCACTCGGAGAATAAATGAGAACAGATGCTTGACGGTCCGTGCGGAAATATACGCCGAAATATGAGTTGCTTTGGTGAGTTGTGATTCAGAAGTGTTGTAAACTGATATTTGCAATTTCCAAATGCTAATTGGAAATGTTTATTTTGTTAAGTTGATGGGAGCACGAGCTAAAGAAACTGTGTGCCTGCGTCCATTGCTGTGTGCGTGCTGTTGCTTCATCTTGGTGAGTTAAGACCATGTGCGTGCTAACGAACACGTGTTAGAGCTATGCTAATAGCATTATGCGAACGCTAGTCGCGAGTGGACATTTTCTGTTTAAAAGCAATGGAAACGCTATTTCTGTTTAATATATGGTTTTGCCAAGTGAGATTTAAGTTCACAAGAGTGTTACAAAGCACTTTTGGTTTTATTTGCACTATTTCCGGTCAAATCTAATGTTTATTCTGATGCCAAATGCACAATTTGATGTTTTATTTTGTGAACGTTTACACTGATCCTTGTGGTGTTAAACCTAGTAGCCCAGATAGGGTTTTACTTACATAAGGGATGGCTTAATGGGATATTGGATGTTTTGTTTTATATTACTTCCTTAGTAATGTAATAATTTAATTGTATTTCATTCCATGATTTACAAAACTTTAAAAATGGTTCAACAAAATCAATAATTAATTGGTTATAAATGTTAATCATAATTTCATGGTTCTATAACTTAGATATTTATAGAAAAGAA
>JAPQRQ010000019.1:28343725-28362101 GCA_037367365.1 Apogon talboti | reverse complement strand
CCTCGGGATTCCCCCGGAAGAGCTGGTGGAAGTGGCCGGGGAGAGGGCTGTGTGGGGCCCTCTGCTGAGGCTGCTGCCCCCGCGACCCGGACCCGGATAAGTGGGAGAAGACGGTACGGTACGGTACGGTATTACTCTTTGTACCAAATTGTGTACTAAAAATAAAATAAATTCCCATTTCAAAGTGTTGCCTTTCGCTTTCATATTTATAGAGTTCTTACTGGCCAATTAACAATATCTTCATAAAAACAACCTTTCAATACAGATCAAATGACTCGTGAAAAGCTAACTGAACATAACGAACTCATGACGGGTCCACCGCAACACCTCGCACATGGGTGTTAGCTTAAACCTCACATACAAGTGCATTAGCACATAAGCACTTGCTTACTTTTCACAGGGCTAACACAGCTAACAAATTATTAGCAGCTTACAGCAATCACATTTTCCACAAAACAGCATATCCTGACTGGTTTTATAACTAACAAAGTACTTTGAATCTCATTTCACTTTCATAAGTGTACAAGACTCGCCAGGATATTCCTCACCAAAATATATTCACTCTCCTTGGCTCAACAGGTTACAGGACTGAACTTCCACAACACCTTTGTGCATCTACAAAACAAATTTAATGCTCAAAACCATGTTTCAAAGAGCTGTTTTACCCATTCAACCCAGGGAGAATGACCCAGGGACAATGTACAGAGAAATTTCCCTCACTCTGTGCAGATAGATGCCATGAAAGAAAGTTACCTTGCTCTGAGCAGGGAGTTGCCCTGTGCAGCGCTACGGTGCATTCATGGTGCATGGGGAAAACCAATACTCAGCAAAAAATGTAAGGTTTGAAGTAAAATAAAGTAAAATAATAACTTTGACCATAAAATAACCCTGTGTTACAAAAAGTTATCTCATTACACTTTACATATAGATCGACTGCATCATGCTGACATCATCGGGTCAGTAGCGCAGGGCAGGCTTGGCCTGGGTTGCTTCACCAGAACAACCTGGAAGAAAGCTGACCCAAAGCAGCGACGTGGCGTGGTGCAGAGAGAGATCTGAAAGGCAGACGAAGAAAGCCAGCATGTCAAGGCTGTAGCCATGAACAACCAGGGCAGCTGGAAAAGATGGGAGAATATGAGAGAAAGGGCCCTGACCTGGCAGGACATCTAGAACATGAAAAGACACTGAATGAAGTTCCTGTTGTGTTCCGTCTATGATGTTATGCCTACTCCATCAAATCTCCATACATGGAGATTGGCAGAGAGCTCGAGCTGCACTCTCTGCGGAAGGCCAGCCAACCTTGAACATGTCCTCTCCTCATGTCCCTCAAGTTTAGCAGATGGCAAATACCGGTGGCGACATGACAAGATCCTGGCACAGTTGGCGTTAGGCATGGAATAGGCCATGAGAAAGGCAAGGCAGCTGTCTTGTGGATCCTGTTTTATTCACTTTGTGAATAAAACAGAGCAAGAGCAAGTGCAGCAGCAGAATTGAGGAGCAAAGGGGTCCTGGCCACAGCAAGCAACCGGGAGATGCAGGCCAACCTGAAGAAGCAACTCAAATTCCAAGAGGAGATCGCCAACACTAGCCTTAGACCAGATATTGTGCTCTGCTCGAAATGTATCAAACTCAATGTGCTGACGGTACCCTGGGCAGAGAGGATGGAGGAGGCCTACAAGCACAAGCTAAAGAAATATCAAGCCCTCATCCCTCAGCCAGCAGAACGGATGGAAGACCTGGAATCTGCCAGTGGAGGTCAGCTGCCAGGGCTTTGCTGGAAGGTTGCATTCAAGAGCCCTGGGGCTGCTGGGGATCGACGGGCTGGTGAAGAAGTGGCTGGTAGGCAACACCACCAAAGAAGCAGAGACAGCTTTGCAATGGATATGGATACAGTGGGAGGTGTGGTGGCAGAGCTAACCGGCGAAGATGTAACACCTGCATCGAGTTGGGTGGTCTTCAGCAGGGGCAGATCCAGGATGCTGGACCTGCCCCCCCTGAGGGCTTGTGGGCCTAAATCAAGTAAACACCAAGAAAGAGGGGTGTCCACCTGAAGACCTGCTGATGCCACCCAATTCCTGCATGGTATGTGCCCCAACCATGGCTCAGGGAAGAGGACGGCCCTGCCATGCAGAGTCCTGAAGGTGCCTGGAAAGGGAGGAAAGACAGAGAGAGTGAGCGATGCCATTGGCTCACAGATGGCGCAGGGGGCGAGTACCTGTAAAGGTGAGTCACTATATCATACTTTGCATATCCTACCTTTAGGAAAATACAGTACATACTATTAGTGCATAAAGTCAGAACACAACTGCAGAACATAAATAACTGTAACGGTCACTTGTCTATTAAAAATGAAAAGAAAAATGAAAACCACACAGCTACTCAAATATGAATCATTTGATGATGCTCAAACAACATGGTACAAAGTACTGCAATATACCTGCTTTACCCAGAAACTGTACTAAGTTTTGGTGACCAATGACAGTGTAGCAGCAGGTCAATAGACCATTAAAACCCAACTTTCAGTACCTCTGTTTACATTATAAATGTTTACATTTACAAACAAGTCTTTTACAAAAAATGTAAATAACTTGAACAAATATGAACAACCTGTAAAGTCTTAAGAGAAGTAAGTGCAATTTTAACAATATCATGCCGGTTACTAATGTTTTGTGTACTTGTAGATCCATTGTGACGTAAATGTGAAAATGATAAACTGAGACATAATATTAAAATTGCACTTATTTTTCTTAAGACATTTCAGGTTGTTTATATTTAGATTTGTAAGGTAACTTTGTAGATGTACACATTTTCATAATGTAATTTAACTTTTTTCACTGTTATTATTTTGGTGGTCTGACCCACTTGAGATAATATTGGGCTGTACGTGGCCCCTGAACTAAAATGAGTTTGACACCCCTGCTCTATAGCATTAATGTTCAACATGCAGGTTACTGGGCAGCGAAGAGAATGATGTCCAGACATCTTTTGAAATTTTAGCTTTTAACTTTTTATGAAAAGTGTCCGTCTCTAATTAACGTCATGCATCTAAAGGTGATGCCCTGGACTTAACAAACCCATCATGAATCCTGGTCTCCTGTGTTTAAATCTACAATCCCTGGTTTTCCACAGTAACCATCTCAACCTCCTAAAGTTTTTGTTACTTAGCAACCTCACCTGGCCAAGGTCATCAGTTTCCGGTGTCTGAGGACTGATATCTTCTACCTGGTCCACTGTGCATTATAGTTTATACAGTATAAACATACGAAGGATGCTGAAACTGGCCGTCAGGGTGTCTCCACTCTAAATTACCAATGTACATGTATGATAACCACAGTCTAGTTAGAAGAACTTAGAAGTAACTTAACATCAAACTAAGGCCAGAAGCAAGAATAATTTAATATTTAATCATATTAGGTGATGAGGGGTGATGTGAATGTATTAAGGCTGAACCAAACCTATACCCTTGGACACCAGTGTGTCCTCTATGCATTCATCACCTCCCTTTATGACAGATATTTAGGTTTAAACAAGAAGATGTTAATACAAAACTGCATTCTGCACAATGTAAACTGTAAAATAATGTTCCACTGCTTGAGCTAAAATATCAAAACACTGAAACTGTTTGCCCTCACTCCTCTCATTCTGCCTTTCTCTTTTACACACACACATGCACTTTCCACCTCCATTATACTTTTTCTGTATAATGTCATGCAGACATACATTGCCGCTAGCCTTCAGGCCATGGGGATTGAATACAGCCTATATTTATAGAGGGGGCGATCTGTTCAAACATATGTTCCCCTTAACAAAGTCATCAATGTCAAAGCTTGCTCTCTGGGGCTCAGCTAATGCTACATTTAGCTTTGCATGCATAACATTAAAGGCAGCTGGACAGAAAGTCTCGGAGTAGGAGTGAAAGCTAATAACCTACGCTGTTGACCTTCCCGAGTCCAAATAATTACCTCAATTACACAAGAAGTACACTTTAAAGAACCTGCCTTTGTGTTGATGTGATCAGGACACACATGCAAATGAATGGATTATAGTGGAGTTTACATATTGATGATGTTTAGTCGTTCATTTGTCAAAACTGTACAGCCTATTTAAAATGATGAAACAAATATGTGTAGCAAAAATAGATGGCAATCCAGCATAAAAACTATAAAAATCCTAACACAAAAATACGGAAAGTAATGCTAGTTGTTGTTTGAGGTCATCTACCAGTAAACCACCAAAGACTGAGCGGAGTCGTAACAAACTGGACAGATCTATGAGGTCAAAATATTTTTCCCAAGGATAAAAACTGACATCTCAACATTTTGGCCCGTCAGCTACTGGAAAAATTACAGTTTTTAACATTTTATTACAATACTTACATTTTTAACTTTTAGGAAACCATCGTTAAGCTCTGGCGTTTAAAATAATAATTTTTGAAGAATTGCAAAACAGATGGGAAAAAAAACAAATGTTTTGTATTGTGTTTTAAGCATTCCTTTTAAAAATTCTGTTTTAAGTGGAATGAGAGGTTTGGCCCTTAAGTGATCAACGTTTAGTGAGTGAACTTCCAGGTAGACACAGTTTTTATATCTGTGCTGTCCATCCATCTATTTTCTGCCAACATTCAGGCTCAAATCTCCAAACTGGGTGGAATCCTAGTTTTTAAAAATAGAGATATTTTACTTGATTTAAATGTGTGATTAGATGCTGATTAGCCTGGTCTATAACAGAATTTTAAAGAATTTTTGAAAAATTGATTTTTATCATTTCATGGCTTATATTCTTTGTGGTAGTTGATAACACTGAGGGCATCATAACATGAGTGTAAAAGTGTGTAAAATAGTATCTCTTTTAAGAATTAAATATAACATGAAATGACTCATATCTTGATCAACAATACCAGATAATGAGTTAAACATGCAGTGCATCAAGGACCACAGGAAGTGCTCATCTTCATCTGAAAGATATACATTTGACTTTTACACAATGTTTTTGCAAAATGAACACTTTGACAACTTTCTAGGTTTGATATCATTCAAAAGTTGTTTGCAGGCTGGTATAGTCTCTCAACACTAGCTTCTCCTCTCAGTGATCCTTGAGCTGGTGGAATATAAAGTATATAACATTTCTACTAGCAAAGTCTACTATATAGTGGGATTAAACCAGCCATCAGAGATAGGAAGAGACCCCAGGAGAGGAAACTCTTAACTCCTCTGAAAGAGAAGAGCCTTGAGATGAAGACTGTGCTCAAGGTAGAGAAGTTCCTCTTAATTTCCTTGGAAAACTTTCTCAAATTCCAGTCGATCTTGGGAAAATTTCCCAAATGGCTCAGCAGAGGAGATAGATGAATGAAAAGAGCAGGATGAAGGCTGCTCCGAGTGGGAGTGGGAGAGGCCTCCGGGTGGATGAGGGCATCCAACAGGTCAGACAAGGCCATGGACACACAAGAGGGAGGGGGATGATGCTGAGGCTGTGGACGGACGAGTCGACTCCACAACAACATAAAGAGACAAAACAGAGGTAGGAGAAAGACAAAGACAGGAGCACAGCAAGACTTTATAGAGAAATAGAGGAAGACAAGTCAGAAGTCGACGCAAAACCTGTGATGGAGACACACAAAGGGAGCCTGGAGGTCTGTCCCTGAGACATTTATACACGACTGATGGAAAATCACCATTAAGTTATGATATTAAGTTTAACTGCTTATTTTTGGTCGTCAGTGAAAGTGAAAGAAACTAGTTTTAAGTTTTAAATCATTAGTAAAAGACGAAAATGATGTAAATGCAAGAATAGAAAATTCTAAAATGCAGTAAGTGATGAAAATGACATAAAAGATGCACTTGTAATCTATACTTTACCTTGTTTTATTGCTTAGTTTGCTTTTGAACAATAAGTTACAATAACAAATGCAACTGAATTCAATCTAAGTTCTTATTCAACAAGATGAAATCAGTGAAAGAGATAGGTTTAAGCTGTTAGTCATGATTAGATTAAGGCACATTGGTCAGTTCATCATATACAGTATCATAATATACATGAAGACAGACGGATTATCAAAAAGAAGTAGGAAAAAATTGCAAAGATAGATAGTGAGAAGAGTCTGACTAAAATGATTATTGCAACAGATTCCTGAATGTTCCCACCAACGAGGTGAATATTTAACTTTAAGGACAAGCCATAAATCATCTTAACTAATACTTTCAGGCTGTTTTTAAAGGGTTTTTTTAAGTGGTGCTTCAAGAGTCACAGGATCATAGTTGTTATTTTCAAATTCTACAGTATTGACTTTAAAGCACATTAGCGTCTGAGCTAGATTCAGTCCATCAACTTGAATGAAGATACATAATAAAGCCGTGTTTCTTAAATCCATAAAGCAGACTTTTTGTGCCATTAAATGACAGGTGAAGATGATGGGGAAAATCTTTTCTTAGGTGCAGTTTTTCCCAGCATGCACCTATTCCCTACTAATAGTGCTCTCATTCTCCTGCTCTTTTAGTTCAAGCATTTAAGTGAAAGTATTCACGTATTCCCACAGGAGAGATGATGCTGTTTTATTCTGTCTGTCTTTCTTTTTGTCCATTGTTGCATATTTCCCATTAATACGGCACCCACTGATATCCTATGAAAGAGTGTATGAAATACATTTCTCTTACAGACTGTGCAGTGAGTTCCTGCTGCTTCATCTGCAGCTGCACAGAGAACAGCCACAGGACTGAACAACCAGCAGCAGAAAAAAAGGCCTCTTTGTTTGTCTTTGAGACCACACACAGAAATAATAGAAAACCTCACAACTTTAAAGTCAGTGACATGGCATCCACAAACATAATGTCAGCGTCCCTCCAGATGATGACTGGTCTCTCCATGGACTCTCATTCAGTTTGTCATCTTCTGCCCAAACCCGGGTTCTCTCCATGCAGGACCCCGCTGCGTGAGGGCCACTCGGTGCCTCCCGCGCCCTGTGGCAGGCCCATGCATTATGTACGCATCTCTCTGTGGATAATGTGCTCAAAAAATGCCCCCTGCCTGCCCTTGTTATTGGAAACCCTCTCACGATGAATGATGACAGACATCAGGGTGCCAAATGTCCCGTGCAGGACACCGTAGGCATTTCTCTGCTAACAGGAGGGGAACAACATCTGTTTGGCTGCTGAATGCAACGCTGATTCATCAGTCTCACAAACACACCTCGTCTTAAAGTCACAGTCAGCTGTTTCAAAAATGGACTGAGGCCTGAGTTTAATGCAATGTCAATCAAATTCCATAAAATACTGGCATTAATGGCTATTTGAAGCATAAACGTTGATAAATAACTGTAAAGGTATGATGATAAATGAAAGTGAGAGCAGATGTGAATGGCTGTGCGCAGCTCCACTGATGACTATACCTTTAATCATGATTTGGCTGTGAAGCAGTTCGCCAGTCTATGACTACTCTGAAGGACACTCAGCCTCATGCAAATTCCCCATGAGGGGAGAAAATTGCAGCCATTTCATTTTAATGCTTGAACAGCCATCAAACTTAGAACTTGCTTAAAGTTTGCAAAGAGTAGAGGTGGAGAGGGTGTATGTGACCCATAATAGAGACACAGAGGGGCCGGTTTAATGGCCTCGCTGCCAGACACGTTTCCCTCCCCTCAAACTGAACAGGCCATGACGATTAGCATTGGCCTTTTGAGTCCGAAGCTCCTTTACCATCTTCATTTTTTTTTATTTATCCTCGTCTCACAGGTCAGGTCATGTCACATGTTAAGGAAGAGGTTTACGTCAGATGTACAGCTTGCATGTTAACAGACGTGATGTCGCGACACTGAATTTGTCTTCACAAGACGCATTTGGAATGAAGGTGGTTAACACAAGTCAAAAGTGAGAGGATTTCATTTCGTATTCCTGAATAAATCTGCAGAGGGACGAACTGACATGTGAATGGAGGGGAGAAAATATATGCCGAGAGAAAGTAGAAAGAGCAGGTGGGTGAAAGTGGGAAATAAGAATGAATGATTTAAAGCAGACACGTGGAACTATCTGGTCCATCTGACAGGTAAAGACAGTTACTGCGTTCAGAATAGGTTCTCCACCATGGCTTTATACTTCTGCCCTGTGTGTAACCAGGGATCCAATAAAGCTTCTGTGTGACTTTAAATAGCAATGTGAATTATAAGAGAAGTGAAAGGAAGGCTGCCAGAGTATCGAACAAAAGTTACA
Source organism: Apogon talboti (assembly GCA_037367365.1). Lineage (NCBI taxonomy): Eukaryota > Metazoa > Chordata > Actinopteri > Kurtiformes > Apogonidae > Apogon > Apogon talboti. The sequence continues at coordinate 28,353,903 of JAPQRQ010000019.1, read as the reverse complement.
TTTACACATGAATAAACAGCGTTAATGTGTGAACATGTGGATGGAAGATGTGCAGGTAAGGTGACTTGAATGTTATCTTGCCTTTTCCCATAGAAGTGTCATGTCTAAACACAGGGTCAACGCCAGAGCGTCCACTCTGTTAGGGGTCAGTTTAGTATTTAATAGACTCACAGCCTTACAGAACAACTGTTCATTACATGTTTACAACAATATGCAGACAGAAGGCAGAGTGGATTCTTTGTGTATAACCCTTTTACTGGGTCCTTAAGATGAATATGTTTTAATTAAATTACATGTAAACAGAAAATGACCTGTTTTTTTGAGGTTTTAACAGCTGGTGTGATTTAAGATTTGCTGTTGTCTATCACCTTCGTCTTGACTCACTCAGGAGAATGAGCCACCGAATCAGACTAAATGTCAAGAAATGACAGTAAAAACAGACGTGTGACCTAACTATATCCTTGATATAAATTTTGTCGGTGCAGCTGGCGTTTGTATCTGTATGTGTTAACCTGTCCATATTGCACAAATTCACACATTCACTCCACGAAAAACTTCCCCAAAATCAATGTTTAGCGTCTTTTTTGTGTCAGATCATGCATGTACTGCAAGTGTAGTCGCTACAAATGCACATTCTACACCACATCTGTCATGGACATCTATCATCTATTAACAGGTTATATTAATGCCTACTGTATGTGCTTTATGTATAAAGTTCTGATAAAAACGTCCAAGCATAGGCATAAAAAGCCTGCAGTTTTATATTGAAACTGTAACATTTCAAGGTTACACAATATTTTGCTGTTTTACATACATTGAATAAATGTATATTTATTTGACATATTTCTTAGTCGATATTTTAGGCATTGATTTTTAATTTGTATTTTTATCTGGAAAAAAAAAACTGGACATGACAGATTTGTTTAAAAGGCATCATATATACTGACAAGTCCAGTGGGTTTTTGACAACCAAAGCGGCCAAGATGGTCGCCAGGTGTTTCCAGAGGTTGTATGTGATCGAGTTCAGGGTCGGGGGGGGGGTTGATTTTTTTTAGCCAATAAAAAGAGACGAGAGGAGATGTTGGAGTCTTGTTTTCTCTCTGACCAATTGAATTTCAATACTTCCAGTCACACCAAACTCTCCTCTACATCATACCAGAGTATATACATGTAGAACAAATGTTTCATTACTGAAATTCAGGATATTATTGGAAATAATGTATCCTGCTGTTCAGTGTTAGTCAAGTAGGAAACTTGAAATTCCAACTTGAACAGAGACTTCAGACAGTAATTAAAAACTGGATCTGACACAAACCTTTGAAAAGGCAGAAAAAGACCATGTGAATTCCATCTGTCTCCATAAACCTAATAAAGTCACCTGCATCATGTAGCCAGAAGGTGGCGCTGTGGGCTTCAACATGCACAACAGGGTAGAAAAATGTTGCATTTCAGGCAACCTGTAACCTGTGTTTTTCCAACCTTCTGCCGATGAAAACGCACTGGAATGGCAGTCAAACCTGTGACTCCCCACCTGTGAACTCATACTCTCAGTTCCGCACTTTGACATCACATAGTCCGAAACAACAATGGCGGCCCCCATGGATGTGGTGTTTATGTAACGTTAAATGGTTAATTAAAACAAGATATTGGTCTAATGTTATTTATCCTCAAATGCTACACATAATCAGGAGCTACTCCAGCGTTAGCTAGTTTTCAGTCCAAGAATAGAGTGCAAGAATAAATTACTACCAAATACGTATCCAAATATACAAATAACATAACATAAAAGGTATAGCAGCGAGAAGCAAGCACCTCTGGTGATAGAAATGATTGTACATGAGCAGAAGCCCTGTATGGTCTGCCATGCTGGTTTATTTACATCTAGCTACCACAGTTCCTTGCACTCAGGCAGTTTGGCGTGACTTGCCTGGAACACTACTAAGTTGTGGCTTATGAGCTCAAAAACCTGCCTGGAACACAGCAAAAGTGAAGCATTCTGTTGGTGTGTTCCATCTAAAATGACTGAATGTTTCATTGGTGTTGAAACACCAGACATAATTCACTCCATTAGAATATCTGTGAAGACGCTGTAAACAGTCCATCAGTCCACTGTTCAGTAGTTTTGTTTTCAAACTCCTGAATGCACATTAAATGAACTTGATGAAATCCACTTAACTGTTTTGGTACATTTTGGTTCATCGTATTCTCCAAGTGTCCGCACTATTAATGTCACGTCACACTGATATATTTGTTCTTGTTTTTGTTTTAAATGACATTTAAAGAAGTGATGGGACATAAATTGGTCTCCATTTGTGGACTGACTCAGTCTGAACCCAACTGGTCACTGGCTGCTGTGTGTTCTTCACCAAAATCTGTGGCTCATTTCATCCTTTGACAAACTGACAGATCTGGACATGATTGCACCAAATTGGAAATCTGATATAATTACACTTTTTCCTTGTTCTCTGTGTGTCTTTGTCTCTTTCACTCAGAAAGTCGTGATCCTCTTTCTCTCGTCTCTGCGTCTCCTTCCATCTCTGTTTCCGTCTGTCTCTCCCCTCAGGCCAAGATGCCTCTTTCCAGGGAACAGGCTGTTTATGAGCATCCCCACTGGAAACCCACTGATAAATGTCACTGTCTGCGGTGAAATTAAACATTTAGTGAGAGTCCTTGGAAATGGCTCAGGGAGAGCAGAAAACTAGCATATCCTTGGGTTCTTTGCTTTTTTTTGCTTTTCTTTTCATGTTTTTAATTAAGAATGGTTTAACAGAACATTAGCGTACACCATGGCCTGCGTTTCTTCAACCTCCTCCTGAGTTTTGCCACGTTCAAGGAGAGAGCGGATGGAGACGGACGGTGAGCCAACAATCCTTACTTTTGAACAAAGCTCATTAAACGCTGCTGTGTAAGTGATGTCGTCCTCTTTTTTTCCGTCATCCCAGAAATGGCTTTATGTTGAGTAGATCGCACCCACGCCCTTTCATTTAAAGAATGAAAACATGTGCAGCTCCTTTTGCCTTTGTCTTCAGATCTGATGTTGGACTAATGGTGACAGTCCTTTTCTGCTTGGAGCTGCAGATGCATCCAAGCGCCCACAGCAGCCATTTAACGGCTCAGTCTGCGCCTGGCTTTTATGGTCACCGATCTTAAAGAGGCCCTTTTCCAGAATTACTGCACATCGAGGTGTGGCAGAGAGGCAGGATGAGAGCTCTGAGGCGTTTTAGAGGACAGGTGTTTTATATTGTGTGTGTGTTGTGTGTGAGTGTGTGTGTGGTCTGTTAAAGGCCTGACAGAGGTAATCACTCAGTGAGATGTTCTGTTTTAGGCTTCACTGCATAACCAAATAACACTCTGTGTGTCGCAGGGGCTAATAAGGCGTTTTCCTTTTCCAAACAGCTCAAGGGGAAAATAGCCTTCATGCTTAAAAAAAAAAAAAAAAAAAAAAAAAAAATTTTTATGAGATACTGCCTTTTTTCCTTCTTTTTCTTCTAAGCTGACAAATAAATTGCATGCAATTTTAATGTTTTTTTTTCATCCTTTCCATGCTGTTGGGAGTGAAAATGACACATTTCACTGCCCCTGCAATGTCTTCATATGGGTATTTATCAGCCCCGGTGACTCCTGACTGCGTTAATAATCCCATAGCAGTGGTGTAATGGATTCAGCCAAACCCCTGCTTTATCCCAGGTATCCTCCCTTTCTCCCACTAAATCCACAGATTATTACAGAAAATACTTTTTCTCTCTTATACTTGTTCTGTCAAATTAGCTCTTTTAGCATTCCGGCCCTTTGGAGGAATTACAGGACTTATTTGGTTTTTTGCTGAATGCAGGATAATCACTGGTTCACTGTGGGGTTTAAGAAACGCAGCTCAACCTATCTCTTTTCTTTCTCCGTCTATCTCACTGAGCTTAACGCCTCTGCTTTCTTTCTTTCCTTTTTTTTTACAGATGAATTTAATGTTTAAAGGCTGTTAGTGATGCAGTTAAACTGTTAAGCCTCATATGGCTGGGAATCATGTCTTTATTGTCTCGTATCAGCTGGATTTTCTTGCTTGTGCATCTCTATAAAATTATTTCGTGAAGGCGAGAGGGGAAATGAATGCTAAGACTGCAGTATATACTATCACATTTGATCTATATTGATAGAGTCATATTGTGCCAATGATATGAACACATACAGTTTCATTACTCTGTATGTGTTCCTCTGTATATTTTTTTAAGTTGTTTCCTTTAACCTTCATTTTCATGGAATCGCTGTTTGAATACATTTATCTGTCGCACTATTGCTGCTTTTCTTTTACTATCTTTCTTACATTGCTTTTACAAATTTAATGTTTTTAGATGAAATTGTTTTCCATTTCCCTGCAGCTTCGACCAGGACTCTCTGGAAGGAGAAATCTTGTATCTCAGCGGGACAGTTAATGGTTAAATAATAGATCGATCAAAACACAAAAACAGATTCAGTGTCCACTATGTATGTACTGAACTTCATACAACGCAACCAAATATATCAGAATAAAATCTCAAATGTAAAATGAACCCTAAAATGGGTTGTCAGTAACCTGGTAACTAAGAGGTGTTTACACAGTCGACTTTTACACTTGTTAACCTTCCCACACATGTAACTAATTCCTTTCTTCATGTCATTCATCTCACAATGTTGTTTTCACTGATATTTTTTTAGATAAATAGGCCTTTGTGTCAGCTTTCACCCAGTTTCACATAAACTTGTTGTTCTGTCTCAGGCCCTTTCTACCTTTTCCTCTCCTATATCTATCCATCAGTGCATTCATTTATCTCTGTACAGCGCTTTCTGATGACTTGCATCCAGCACAATGCCTCGCTAAGGCAGGCAAGGTCTGTGGATGCGTGATGGAGTGCTCTGCTCAGCAACCTGGCAGCGACGTGAACAAATTGATTTTCTGACAGATTAAAAAAGATTAAACCAGCCATAAAAACAAGCAGGAAAGTGCTTAATGGACCATATGTGCACAATAAGCTTTCATATGTATTCTTTTCCCGCTTCTCCTCAGGCCATCCATCATATTTATACTGACAGGTCGCAGGCCATGCTAACGTGACTGTCATGGCGGCTCCACCATGTCCTTGATGTTATTTTGTAAAACACTGGTATGTTCTACAATGCTAAAAACCCTTTTAAATGCTCAGTTTGTGTGTAAGACATCCAGGTCCCGTGCACAACCAGTTCTTGAACTAAAACCTTTTTAACAGCTTTCACATGCTTTTTAGAGCCTTCATGAGTTCAGCGAATTGCTTCTCCAACAATTTATATTAATATTTCGGCAAATAATCGCATTAGTAAAATGCCTCTGATAAGGTACAAATTATAATGAAATCAAAAAGTCTTTAATAGACTCCAGAAATAAACTGCTAACAACTGGAAATGTCAAAAGAACAGTCATTTCTGTGTGATTAAATGGCTAATCAATAGCGAGATGAAGATGTACTTTAAAGTTAGCACACAGAAGCACAACAATGAAAACATTTTTGACCTTCTTCTTCAGTAACAGCAGAGAAAACACAGCGACAGATGCTTTCCCTTGAGAAAAAATATGGCAATTTCCATTAATGTTTTTCCAGTTCTCCAGCATACAAATCACACATCACTTCTGGCCAATTAATGAATATTCAACTGTGCATCAAAGTCAACGGTAAAGATATGGTTATGAGGGAAAAAAACATCAAGGCATCTATAAGAAACATATGGTCACAAATTTGAACTAATGAAAAATACTTGAAATGACTCAGTAGGTTGTTCCCTAAACAGTTCACTTATGGCTGTGCTTTCTATTAATATAGGTAATATAAGGTTCTGTCTGATATGCCTGATTTCATCCACACTTTTCCAGTTTGATCTTAATAACATTTGCAGGTGTGAAACTTCCCTCTGACCACAGTGTAAACTCAACAACTAGACTCTAGTTCAGCCAAAATGTGGGGTGTCCTTCTGGGTCAAATGGAACCAGTCAGATGGCATCATCATCTGCCGGTTTACACATAGATCATGGAGGTTATCTGAACAATATGAACCACAAAGAACTGACTCTAGTCTTGGTTCAAAAACCCCAAGGTTGTGATGTATAATGTGCACTGTGGGTTTTTTTTGTTTTGTTTTGTTTTTGTTTTTATTCTATTGCATTATATTATGGTGTTTTAGAAAGGCCCAACCAGGGACAGGAGTTGTAAATTAGCACTAGCTATAAACTTATATGCATCGCATCAGCTGCAAGCCTGTAACTATGTCTGACTGCATTGTCCCTGTCAAATAAATAAATAAATAAATGTGTTTACAGCTCCAATCTGACATCTTTAGTTGGTTCGTCTTTGTCAACAACATCCCAAAGTCTGACTGCACTACTGTGTCAAAACCAAATAATAGCAAATACAGGAAGAGATAGCACACATATGCTGATGGCAGGACAGAGGTATATCATGTAAAAGTCATGCAACACTACATGTAAAAGTATTAACCATGGTTCATCCTTTCTTATGACATTACCCTCAATTAGAAAAAAGAGCCTTTAACACAATGAACCAGTGGTACATTTGGTTACAGTTCTAGTCATATGTTGGATTAAGAACAAGTGAGGCTCCAAACTGTTATGTCAAATTCACACCAAGTATAAGAGATAAAGACAGGGCCTTTGCTCCAGCAAGACACAGAAAATGCCCCCCAAAAAAAAAAAACAGTAAGCGAGAACAGCTAAAGGATAGGGGAGAAAAATCTTTGGCACATGCAAACACACACTAATGGTCAGACACACGGTAAAGTACAAACCGCAGCATAAATCAACTTCAGCTTCTTTGATGAAGTTCAGGCAAAGCAGCCAAAGTCTAGGTTGGGTTCAGTTTCTGTCAGCGAAACTGCACTAGTGTTAATATTTAGCTCTGGCTCTGACTATGACCTGGGTCTGAAGATATAATTAACCAGTAATTAGCCAGCTCCAACGTCTGAATCCCTTATGATTGAGTTCACATTAAGTTTGCACAAGTCAGAGGGATTCTGGAGTTCATTCTAACTACAGTCACTTTTAGGGTCAAAAGAGAAATTAAAGAACACATATCCCTTTCAAAGCAAATGTCTTTAAAGCCCCAGCTTCTTGGTGCTACTGGTCAAATACATCACACTCTAAGACAGCACATGGATTATCCCAAAGCTTTACTGATGAAGAGAAATTTAGGTTTAATATTCTGTGATGTCTTCGACCTCTGAGCTGATTTGGGTCTGTTTTTAATAGTGGATAGACACAAATAAAAAAGGAACCTTAAACTACAGTCTGAAGACCCACAATTTATGCACTATTATCTGTGAGTGTCTAATGACTGGATTTCCTCTGAACTGCCTAAACCGCTCTCTTGGCCATTTTCTGTAATTGGACCATCAGACATTAGTGCAGCAACAACACAGCAGACGCATGATGCAGTTATTGACAAAGCTGAGCAACACAAACTGTGACTGTTCACTGTGAAGCTGAGGCTTAGGAACACTTCAGAAACAAATGTCTCCTCCCAAGCGCAATATCAAGTATGTTCAGTGCACATTCAGGAGAAACACAAGATGAAAAACATCACTAGAAAAGAGGCTTTTTGTCAACATAGCATAACCCTTAAACCAAAAGCACATCCAAGTTTACTGAAAAGGGCAGATTTTATGACTTATATGAATACTTTGTTCGCTGCAAATTAAATTGAACAGATGCAGTGAAATGAGGAGTCAACACTCACCCTCCGGAGACTTGAAAGTTGACTTGAAATTGTTCTTAAACATTAATTCTGGAAAAAACGTAGACATGTGTGGTTATTTACTTCACAATTCATAAGGATTGCAAACACATATATTGGTAAATCCATCACGAATCAGATTTCAGAAAATGTTCCTGACCCATATCCTGATAAATATCGTTGGTTTTACAAGTAGATCTTGATTTTGAAATATTGTGACATGATATTTTCATTTTAAGTCCTTCATACATTAGAAGATTTTATTTCTTTGAGGAAAAAAACACTACCACAATAGTACTACAGAACAACATAAGAAATAAATACCAAAAATCTGAAGGTTTTGTTGTTTTCTCAGTGTGTAGTTACACCAGGCTGAAACGCACAAATGAATTTAGCAGTTTTAAGTTTAGGTTTTAAGCGCTAATTTGGCAAATATGCACCTGTGGATCTTCTTTTATAGAAGTTAAAGACATATTGTACCTTAAAACAAATCACTTAAAACCCTTATATCTCAAAAAAAACAAATGAACATATAAAGCTGAATTTTTCTATGGCCTTTATTATGACTAATAACATAATTTTTTGTAAGTATGAAACAAAGTGGAGAAGGTCAGTTGGGACATGGACTCAGCTATACACTATAGAAGTATTCTTCCAGTTTTATTTTTAGACAAAGAATAATGTAAAAACTATACATTTCAGTAAAGAACATACGATATATCAAGGTCAGATCTAATGAAAGGGTCATTAAACAGATAACAGTTCATTAGGGTTCAACCAGTCAGCGCAGGCAAACAAATATAGCATGTCTTCAGTCAATAGGTCGTAGTTTAAATGAAACACCAACACAGTCACTAATTAAACACGGGAGGTAAGCATGGGGAATAAGAGCACGAAAATAGACACCAGTTTCACTATAACCAATTTAAACAGAAATTGTTTTTTATATTTACAGGGACAGAGGAATCCTAGTGTCTCCATTCCCAAACACTGGGTCATGACTGACAGATGGATTACAGGAGTATAAAGGAAGTGCCATGAGTCCTGTACTGGTCCAGTGGTTATGACCTGGTTTCAACTCCAGCTCTGAACACATGGGTCTTTATGTTTGGAGTTTACATGTTCTCTCTGTTTTCCCCCCAAAGACTAAGTAACACTCTGTATGCTCAACCCACTTGTTTTGTCTCATTAGAGTAATTATTCAAGTATTTAAATTATATTTACTACAGTATCAAACATATTTCTCATATAGTCCTATAACAAGAGTCATAAAATTTGTGTCTGTTTTTGTTGTTTTTGTTCCTAAAAACTGTGTCCCTACAAAAAAGTTTGGGAAACACAGCGAGAAAGCACAAAAAACCCAGGTGATCTTCATACTATTGTATTGTATAACCAAAACCCTGGAACTGATGCACGTACAGTACATAGAACACAGCCACTGTGGGTTAAAGTAATTACACATGTTGAGTTAAAATGGCTCTGTGACAGATGTCTGAGTTCTTCTGCGAACATTAACTGTCAGCGTCACTCAAGATGTCGGCATATTTCAACATCTACGGTATAGACGGTGTAGTTTTTTATTTATCACATACAAAGGCATGACCAAAGTTAAGGAGAGAGAAGACATCACTCCACTGCTGTTTCAAACTTATTTACACCAACTGTCACCAATACCTCTACAACCTTTAAATGAACATTTTGGGCATGGTGATTGTATTGCTAACCACTGCAAAAGCTTGGATTACATTTAATGTCTTAAATCTTATCAGAGCACCAGTGTTATGGGTGTTCTCACACAGACAAACAATCTCCACACTTTGGTGCAGTAGGTGGGTCTAGTACCTTCCACTACAGTACATACACACAGTATATACAGTATGTACAGTCGGTCCCTTTGTTACTGTGCAAGGTTGTCCAAACAGAATGATAAACTGTCGATGCTATTTTATTGGTTTTCTTTTTGAGTTATTTGCTGGTGTAACTGATCTCAGATAAACAACCCATTAACGCTGTGTTGTGTGTGAGACAACAGGTGAAAGGCTTTTCACGACCCTGTTCACATGACACTCCAGTATTATGGACTCACAGAAACAGAACATGTACTGGTCAGTTGTGCACACTGGATTAATAACAATATGAATGAATGCTTATCGACTCCTTAGCAATTCTCTCATCGATTCTCATTGGGTGAGGGAATAAAAGAGTACAAACAGGTTTGTTTACATTAAGTGTCTTTTACATTTTCATCTGCACCGAAAATACAACATATACAGTATGGACCAATAATAATAACAGATGACGCCAGGCCGGTGGTGGCAATCAGGAATGTTAAGGGGGCACATGCCGGTGACGGAAGCGCTTTACTAATTCCTCTATGTCTCCCGATGTTGTGCACTTCATTTTCCTTTCTCCTGCCTTCATAAACTTTTATTT
>JAPQRQ010000019.1:28321523-28340560 GCA_037367365.1 Apogon talboti | reverse complement strand
ACAAATACTGTATGTACAAATACTGTATATACAAATACTGTATGTACACAAATACTGTATGTACAGATACTGTATAACAGATACTGTATGTACAGATACTGTATGTACACAGATACTGTATGTACAGATACTGTATGTATATACTGTATGTACAGGTATTGCACGTACACCAATACTGTATGTACACAAATACTGTATGTACAGATACTGTATATACAAATACTGTATGTACACAAATACTGTATGTACAGATACTGTATAACAGATACTGTATGTACAGATACTGTATGTACACAGATACTGTATGTACAGATACTGTATGTATATACTGTATGTACAGGTATTGCACGTACACCAATACTGTATGTACAGTACAAATAAACATGCAAACTGATCACATACAGACAACTGCATATACATATTCATACAGTCCCTGCATAATCGTTGCCTATTCTGTACATGTGTACACACTATCGCTGGTGTGTGTTCATTTTGTGCACATACACACACTCACTTTGTGTGAGTGATGCTGCTGCATCTCTGGCTGGGATACAGCGTCATCACAGTGTGTGAGCGCCACGCTCTGTCACTGCCTCGCTGCTGGCAACCAGCCTATCAAAACACAGCAGCCCACACTTCCTGGTGTGATGGAGTTGAGCCTGTTACTCTTTTTATTTTTATTTATATATATGTGTATATTTTATTTTACTTCCTAAAGATCCAGTTGTTGTTGTTAGGGAATAGTTGTGTCAAGAATTTCCCTGACAGATGATGCTAATATTCCTAAACACCTTGGTGGCTATTGACTCAGACGGATTAAAAGTCATTAGAACATGTGGGCTTTTGTCTGCTGAGCTCATTTCTGGCAGGCACACATCAAAACAATGTAATAGGATTTCCTGACAGTGAAATGCAAATTTTAAGTCCTTTCCCTTTGAAGTGTTAATTAGTATAGGTAAATAGAATCCGTATCACCTACAGTACATGGAGCTTTACCTATCAACATTCAGCTATGCTTTATTATTCAGTCTGGGATTTTAGCACTGACATCCACCAGCTGTTCAATAGAAAGTGTTTTATATGGCTTCCTGCTGCATACAGATCCTGGAGTCCTTCAACAGGGACAAAGGACTGTTGACATTTTTATATACAGTATATATACTGCTCTGGTTTTATGGCGGTTCACATGTTCCAACGGACACATTTGTCCCGTGTCTCCTTGAAACAGGTCATTATCTGCCTAACTACTTTTAAGGCACTTTAGATAATAACAGTGTCTAAAATGTTAAACACAATTTGTCTCTGATGATTTCATTAATTTTTCTCAGTGCCAGAGATTAAATTGAATTAAGTTTCCTGACTCCTAAACAGGTGTGGTATTTTTTTACTGTAAGTGGTCCCTGAAGCTAACAGTGCCATTACCGGCCTGGCTCTGCTGGGACAGAACACTGTTTGCTTTTATTCTGGCTCAGCCCACACAACCAAGAAAAAAAAAATTAAGGAACACTGATGACTATGTCCTTGACTCTTCGAATTTATCATTACCGGGCACTTCTGGCTTGGCTGACAATTAGTGGAAGAGCTGGGAATAAAACCACTGTGGGATTATTTTCTTCTCATTGCATTATAGCAGCTCCTGCTGGTGGGTGAGGGTGCCTCCAGTCACATTAACGCCTGTTTATTGTCAATCAGAACAGCCTGTCACATAGTTGTAGAGCCTCAGAAACAAGCTCTCATGCACATTTATGATGTCCTATAAGAAGAGTCCCAGAGTGTGTGTAACTTACCAAAAGTGACAACTGACTGTCACATCCATTTTGTGTAATAATTGGCCAAACCTACAGAGATGAGAAAGTTTTCAACACTTCTCTCTCGCTCAGCTGTCTGTTTTTGTTCTGTTCTTGAAATGACTTTTTCTGTCGCTTTTCATGTGAACAACTAAATGCAACAGTGTGAATCCCCTCCATGAGAGTCTGTCTGAAATAGATCCCTACAGTTTATTCAAATACAATCTAATTTCCCCTCTTTTTCTGATGGCCAGTTTTGACTCTGCCTTGGACTGTGGCCATTTGGAACAAATATTAATACTTTGATAATGTCTGTATCAAACTGCAGTTTACATGATCAGGCAACACATTTGACCAGCTGGTTGGTGTCGTTTGGTGTGAGCTGTGTTCCTGGTGAAGCAGCTCACTGCTGGTAAAAAGAATCAGCTGGAGGCCTGAATGTCAAATGAGACATGTGGTTCTCCTCAGGCCACCGATGGCCACTGGCAGCAACCAGAGCCAGAAACCTGGGAAAGAAACATTTTCTGGCACAGCACTGCAAAGAAAACATCCCTACCTGCCAATTCTGTAGTACACGATTCAGATAAAATACAATAATATTTCTACTGCAGATTGTGATGGTGCAGGTAACACTGGACAAAACAATGGTAGATACATAAACTAAAACACTACTGGACAATCAGAGTGGAATCACATTTATAGAGGTGAATTTTAATCAAAGCCATATGTAAAGTTCACCTTTATTGTCCTGGAAGGAAATTCATGCTCTGCGTTTAACCCCTCACATTAGGAGCAGTGGGACCAACTCTCCATCGGAGCCAGTACCTCCATCAAGGGCACCAATAGGAGAATTAACCTAACATATATGTTGTTGAACTAGAGAACCCAGAGGAATCACTGAGAGAACATGCAAACTCAGCACAACTCAGAACATGCAAGGTGAGAGCGCTGACCACTGAGACACTGCACATGCCTTCACATACCTACAATGACACAGAATATTATCAACCAGCATAAGTTCTACATTTGTCCAGTATGAATGTTAACACTGAGGACACAGTATAGAATTGGACATGACGTGCATATTTGTAACATGTTTTAACATGATGCTGGAGATTTTCACCCAAATTAATGTTCAATTTAATGTCAGTTTTTAACAAGGATACCTCAAACAATAATGATCTAAGAGCCTGAAGTCTGCAAAGAAAGACCAAAGGCTGTTTCTGTTGGGTTTGAATGGACTATCCCAAACTCCTGTTTTGTGAGAACAGCTGGCTTCATTACAATCAAATGACCTCTGTGAGGATTTTAACATCTTATCCATAGAACTAAAACCATGATGCCACCTGATAAGGTCTAAAATCAACTAAAGGAGTATTTGGTGAGATGTATAACAATGTTCAGTGTTACTAAAAGTGGGCCTTATTTCCAGTGGTTGTCATGGAGCCACATTCACCTGTACTTTGATGTATCTTTCCGTCTGTGTTGTAAACACCAGGAGACACATCAGAGAAATACAGCTCATGCAGTGTGCAGACCAAATTTGTTTTGGCATTTATGTGAGAGATTAGTTATAGGTTTAGTGAGTTTGGTTATTTTTAACTTTGGTTTTGATTATATAAAGAAGCAAAGAACTAAAATAACAAATAAAGAAATAAAAGGTCATGTGTATTTTGTCTGTGGTTCAATCTCATAAGCCTGTCACATTTTATCATGTTGCATCATAATTTGTCTAGTCTATCAGTTGCCAAAGGTCATCACAGAGGTTTTCTGATTGTTATAGAACCAACAGTTCTCATAAAATAGTTATTTCTTTCAGCCAATCAGTCCCCTCTTCTGTGGGACAGAAAGCAGAGCCTCTGGACTCCATTTATAGACCCAAACCACCTGGTGCGGTTACACCAACAGACTGGAATCCTGTGTAGTTACAAAGAGAAGTCATTGTTAGTGACTTTATTTTGTTGTTGTTATTTTGTAGATACCCTTCCACCAAGTTTCATAAATATCTGTACAGTAGTTTTGGTATAATTCTGCTGACGGACAAATGGGAATGATCACATAACCTCTGTGGTGGTGATAAACACTGTATATAGTATAATAAAGTCCATCCACCTATTTTCTGAACTGCTTAGTTATGGGGGTCACAGGGGGATGGGACCTACCCCGGCTACCAGTGGGTGGGCTAAGGGAAGGGCTCACCCTGGATATATACGACTGACCTACCATTAGCACTCACATTCACATCTACAGGACATTTAGGTGTATGTCTGTGGACAGTGGAAGACAGAGAACTAGAAGGGAACCCACACAGACAATGGGAGAACATGGAAACTCACCCAGAAAGGCTCTCCGGCCGGCGCTGGATTTGAACCAGGACCTTCTACATTTGTGGACATTGTACATACTGTATCTGTATGTATCTTTAAACAGGAATAATGAGGAACGATGCATAAAAGCACCATATTAATTACCTCTTAGTTAATGGATAAGCATACATACTGGTCACATATGGACCTGTGCATTTCCATACAAACAAATTCACTTGCACACATTGCCAAACACACTCAAGTACACACACGCCTATATACACTCACACTCTGTCTCTTTGTCACATCGGTGAACACACACACACGCATACACACACACAGCAGGCGTTGAGCAGTCATGCCTTTCTGTAGGATTCTCCTCTGGGTGCTGCATCCAAGGTGAGAGCGCCGGCTGGCAGCTCCTGAGGAGTTGGTAGGAAGAGATAGCTGAGCGAAGCTATTAAAATACGGGCAGGAATTTCCCTTATCTGTCCCACTGAGGCAGCTCGCACCGCTTTGTGCTATTATGGAGATAAAATGCACAGAGGCTTGGAATGAGGGAGAGAAGGAGGGAGGACGAGGAGGGGAGGGCGAGGTTGGGGAGGGAAGGCGTAAGAACGTCAGATTTATGGAGCTAGGGAAGCTTAAGGTTATTAAATCGGAAGATTACTCGACTGCGAAATTGTTGAAGTTTTTACGAGAAGTTGAGGGATTTAGGCCGGTATTAAACAGCAAAGCATTAGGAGGCCAGCAATATACATTATTCACAATTTATTTTTACCCCTTTTCTTCTATTCTGTTCCGTTTTTTTCTTCCGCCACTCTTTCTTCTCCCTCCTTTCATCAGCCTCACAGACAATATCGAGCTCTTCCTAAATTCTTATTCAGAGGAGCATCTGCACCTCCCATTTCTCCCCTTCTGCCGCTCTTTCTCCACGACACTCATGTGGAAAAGAGTCAAAGAGAAAGAAAAAAGGGAGACGATGCTCCGGCTGAGAGCAGAGCTTTGTCATCTTGGGTTTTTTGTATTGACATCACTCATAGTGTGAGGCAATGCATACTTCTATCAAGGATATCCATCACTGTCAACTTTTAAGAGGGGAGACACAAAGAGATCGACAGAAAGGTGATAGGAAGAAAAACATGCTGATATTTTACATTAGCGTTTAGATTGTGTGTGACCAACGGCATAAAATCAGAAACAGTTTTGGAAGCTGTAAAATGCAGAAACCGGAGAGATTATATTTTATTGGAATTGTATGTCATATAAATCTAATGACAAAGACACACCCACACTGACAGTGAACATTTCCCACATATTCCATCTGAATCATCCTGCTCACTGCTGACGTCACAAATATTAACCTGAGTCTTACAAAACTAAATCAGTTTTACAGAGAGATCCAGTTCATTTTTACAGATGTTAAATTTAGCTTGACTGTGTTTCTCAAACAGATGCCCTCGGTTTTGTATTTGTGCACTTGTGCTGAATTTATTTGCAACTCAACACTATTTGCATTACTGACAGTGTGCGTGTGTGTGTGTGTGTGTGTGTGTGTGTATTTACTATACATTTACATATATAGTGGACTTGATGTTTGCCACACACTTTCCAAAATATAACTTCCATCTATAAAATTATAGTACAAATATTATAGTACAAATTATATAGTTTATACATTGTGTATATATAAAAATGCATAAATTGTGAAGATGATGATGTTATGATGACAGAATTAGACTAAGACACTTTAGAGCACTTAACATGAGTAACACACATGTTGTACATATGATGAAATCCCTTATGACTTGTTAAACTAATAGTTCTCTCCAGACTCACATCTCTGAACATCAGACAGACTGACAGATGTTAAAAACATGGAATATGTTATGGCTGAACAGGATATGTGACACATTTCTTTACTTCTACCACTCAATACCAACACATTATTATCATCAACAGTCCTTATTTTTGCTGCATTAAAACGTAGATCACAGTTTATGTTATTAGGTAGGAGTTAGCTGCCTTTTTCTAGCAAGGAAACGTTCCAGGTGGTTCAGTGTTGAATTGGAGCCAGAGAAGCTAGCTTGTTGTGTCATGTGCATGTGTATGTATTAAAGCCAAGACAGACAGACATCCAGCCTCATCATGGATATAAGACTGATTTTTTTTTTTTTTTTTTAAGAGCCAGGTTTAGGTAAAAGTGTAAGATCAAATGGTGTGACTTCATTTTCCACAGCAACCAAATATTCTATTAGAATGATGTTGTAAGTTGGATAAATGTATCAGTGTATTATTCTTATTAGATAGAAAACACATTGTTTGGTTACTTGCCTTTTGGTTAACAGTACCAAAAGGTACAAAGAGAGAGAGGGGAGCAGAGAGAGGGCTTTATTAGGATTCTTACTAATATTTTTTCATATTTATGTCATTTTTCTTCAAGTTAAATACAATATATTTGTGCATGATTGTCAGTGCAAAGAGATAGAGATGAAAGAAGGGAAGGAGGGGAAAGAAGATCAAGGAAGAACCAGGTAAGAAACCAGATGGAGAATAGTGGAAAAAAGTAACTGTTAAGCTGAGAAAGAAAAACATTCCATTCACAATATAATTTTATATATTCATCATGGAAGTTATGTGTTCTCCCTAACATATATCAGTGGATTTCATTCTAAACAAGACACAAGTTTATTTTTATTTATGTATTTGTATTATATAATACAAACAAGAAGGAAAAAGGCAGTTAAACATTGAGTTAAACATTGAAAAAGTCCATTTCTGTTGATGTGTTTTACATGTTACGCATTGCATTTCAAATAAAAGTCCAAAAAATAAGTCGAAGGTCCATTTTTGGTACTCACTAGGGGCTGTTTTACTCCAGAAACATACATATACTGTTTATGTGTATATGTTGAGGAGCTGCTGTATTGTATTGCTGTATGAGTTGGCCTCCTCCAGAAATTAGGGTATATTTCTTTTTTGATTCTAATCCATTTATCTTTTCCTGTGGCTCATCATTTAAATAACTTTTATCAGATTTGATGGTTTAGTCACAGAGTTTCTCCTACCCAAAAAATGTTACGCTTTTCTTTCTCAAATGTGGAGAATGATGGTCCGAAATTGCGTTAAAATGTACAAAACAGTGAAATTTCTTTTGCCTGGCCGGTCAGCACTGTGTCTGAACCTCTGACCCCAGACCAGCCCATGCTGAACACCAGGCTACCCATGGCTCTGCTGTATCTCTAAGGTTCTGGGGTATTGAAAAGTTTCGTCCCCTTCTAGAGGTGGAGTTCCACTTATATACATCCTGTACACTTAATATAAATGAAGACCTGAGTCTGTCATGTACCTTTTATCTGTCACATGTAAAGAAATCCTGGATTAATTTGGAGTTTTAATTCCCGCAGAGGAAGGTGTCAGGTTTGTCTTTCCTGTTTTGATGACGTTAGCCATTTGTATGTCTTACATGAAAAGACATAGATTTGATAGATTTTGTTTCTCTTGAATGAATCTTTTTTTGTGACACATTTAATTGATTCCTTTGGAAATTGCTGTTCATTTTATTGAGTATCTTGGTCATTTGTATATTTTTATAATTTCCTCTATAGTTTGGGTCATTTGTTCATTTTGTTTATTATTTTTATAGCAGACAGGGGACACTGACCACAGGAACAGGACCAGTCCGGATGGAGACCTGGTGTCACAGGTGTCATGTCCAGTCAGGACCTGACTATAGGGCTGGGGACCCGCAACAGGTCCAGGTCATGTGTTCAGTTGGATTTTATATTCTTTAATATTGTCAAAGCTCAAATACGATGCGATTTCATCTACAACTGTCTTTTTCTTTTTGTGATGAGGAAATGCAATCGTCTCTAAATGTAAGTCAACGTGTTGGTCTTTGAAGATGCACTTTTCTGTGTCTCTGATCAGAAATGTCCACCATAGTTGTACATTTGTCTTGTTGTGTGTCAGTGGGTGTCACAGTGGATCACCTGGGCCTAATTTGGACTGTGTTTCAGGAAAGACAACAGCGATGCACATCCTCTGTGAAGGACGAGGCCTGTCTGATGGAGCCGTTTGTCCACCCGTGGTCGTCCATCAGAACCAGTAGATCCAGAGCTCGGTACAAATCCACTTCCTGTCTCCTCAGGACCCACATTTACAAAATCACATCATGAAATCAACTCTTCTACATCTACACAGTGTTAAATGATTCTGTCTTGATGTTTCTAGATTCATGTGTAGACAACATCGGAGGAGACATTAGTGATGGACCTATGAGGGGGAGCAGAGACCCCAGACCCCAGACCCCAGACCCGACCATCCCATAAAAAGCCAAAATGACCTGCCTGTAAGCTGAGACTGTAACTATAATAAACCGCATGAACGTCATCTTTTTCTTCTGTTTTTGCAAAAGAACAAAGACAGAGGATCTGTTGGTTTTATAGAACATGTCATTTCATGAGTGGACTGTACCTCACTTATCTAGGGGTTGGAGTGGAAGAAGGTGTTGAACCCTTAGGGATTAACCATACCTGTGTTAGGTATCATTTTTTTAGCACTATTTCACCTATATTATCTGATAATTCTTTTACACTTTATCTTACTTTATTAACATATTGGACACAAAAATACACAAAAATAATAGAATTCAATTTGAGAATTTTTTTTTTACTTTGAAAATATATAAAGGTAACTATTTATCTATTAATAATATCTCTAGGTTTACATGGTCGATCAATGTCAAACAAACCCTTTTTTTATATAATGCTTTGATAACCAAGGGTTAAGGGGTTAAAGTTCACACGTTTCTCCAGGCGTCTACAACAAACTGTAGACTAAGAAACTGTAGATTTAGTGTTTAAGTGTAGACTGGTGAGCAAGGCTGTAGTTAATGCTACTGTAATAGTTTCAAAACCTCTTCAAACATCTAACAAAAATTGTGTCCTTACATGATACTGTTCGTAAAAAAAATGTTCATACTGTATAAGCCTCGAGGGTTGGAATACATCATAGTTATGTTAGTCATGTATGATAATTGAGTTCTATTTCATTACTGATGGTTTTATATAACAGAAAACCTGACTCATTTATGTAAGCAACCAAACTATAAAGTTTACCTGAGTTATTCCAAGAGGTTATTTATTTTTTGTTTGTGATACAACTTCAACAGAAGTTTCACTGAAACTCAAGAAATTTAAAAGCAAATGAATATCTGAAAAATTTCACAATGTAAATGTGAAATAATAGAAAACGTCATCTTTATTGCCATTAACAGGGACCATATATGTACAGTGGGAATGAAGTACATGGGGGTCTGACACAAGGGGTTGTCAGCGTGTGATACAAAAGGTAGTGCAATGCAGGAAAACTGGCACTATTAGTACCAAGTCTTAGACCGACATGGGTACCAACAGGCTTACAGATCAGTCATGGTTGTGTGTCCTGGAGCACACAGGGAATATTGCATGGTTACAAGTCCAAGTCCTTACCCGCATATTAGTCATACTGCACTGTACGATAGTTGGAAAAAATATATTGTAAGTTATTTGTTGTACTCGAATGTACAATTTTAATAATATTCTGCCTGCCTGTATCCTGCCTAAATGTTTTGTGTATTTGTAGATCCAAAGTGATCTGTAAATTGAGATGAAATATAGAAATTGTTCTTATTTTAGCTCCAAACTCCAAAATTTTAATAATATTATGCCTGTTTGTGTAACATTGTGTGTTCTGCACTTGTATATATGATAAGTTGAGGTATAATATTGTTAAAATTGCCCTTTATAAAAAAAAAAAGAAATTATTATTCACATATTTATGTGAAATGTAAATATTTTCATAATTTTATGTTTTTTTTGCACTAAAACAAAGACAAAACTTGGAGTTGTCATTATTTATAGGTTCTTATGTTATTGTTTTACTGGTCCGGCTCACTTGAGATCAAATTGGGCTGAATGAAACAAGCTTCCTAATAACAGTGCATTTTTAAAATTAGACAATGAGACGTTATGACAGTCACAACATGTTTTAGTCATAAAAGCACCTGAACAGGGTTTATTTGATCCTGCAATGGCTTCAAAACCATCTGGTGAGCCCATCCTTTTTTTCTCTGATCTGCTGTATGATCATCACTGAAACACTTCTTAAGTGTTCCCACGTCGACATGATGTTCTCAACCCTTTTGGCCACGCCCACTCAGAAGACAGGGAGCCAAGATGCAATGTAAAGCAAATTTGAAGCAAAATTTTGAAATGTTGCACAATGTGTATTAGTGCGTCACCATTAATCAAATGATTTGATAATGGTGTTTCCATTTTTATCTATGTGCATTTACTCTTCTGTGAAAGGGGCAAAGAAGCACCTCAAGGGAGCAAAAAACTGGAGAAATTTGGTAGGTTTTATTTTTAAATTTTGCCGTTTCCTTAAACATTTTTCCAATGTGACATTTTGAAGAGCACTTTAAATACATTTATGGAAATAACCCTTATATCAACATGTACCATCTTCGAGTAGAGGATGTTGGATATAATGCAAAAGACAAGTAATGAGTCCCAAAGTATGGACTGCTGCCCCCAAGTGAGTGCTTATGAGTACTGCAGGTGGAGGTTATTTACCATAAATAAATAATAAAGGTAGAAATACTGTCTTTTAAAAAATAATTTCACAGATTTTCAGATGTTGAGTTGGGACGCTGTTTGGGAATGGTTGCAATATGGCACAAAACCAGTGTGAGGCACTGAACAAAGCAGTGCAAGGGACAAAAACACTAAATTCGAGGAATGTAAAAGCATTCCAGAAACAAAATTCACCCTACCTGTAATCTTTTAGGGTCATTGTTATGAAGAAAGTACGTAAGCTTTGAACACATGCTGGAGAAAATCTGCAAAAAGTAGCTTTTCTTTCAAATAGTTGTATTTTAAAAGTGTATAAAAGTATTAGACTTTGACTGGACGCAGTCAAACAAATCAGCTCTGAGCCTGAGGTGGCCTGATCAGGTTTACTTCTGAAGTTACTGTGTCCAGACAACCAATTGGACATGACAGGTCATCAGTCAGCTGAGCACAGCCCACAAACACTGATGACCTGTATTTCAGAGTTTTTCCAAGAAACCCAGTCAGGTCTAATGGTAAAACAAGAACTTTGTTTCATTTTTCCTCTTCAACCCTCTGAGCTGTACAGACAATAAATGTGTAATTGTGGACAGTCTCTGTTCCTCTGCTCTAGTTATCTATCGACAAACTGAAATGTACTAAAAAAATAATAAAATGTAACTGGAAAATAAACCAATTCTTACTGTTATTTGTTTTACTCGAGGTTCTTGCTTATTTTGTCTTAGATCGGACTAACCAGCTCTGCAAAGGTGTCTCCACATTTTCCATAAATCAAATCTGCCACCTCTAACACATTCAGCTTGAGACTGTCGCATTCGGCTGCCACAGTCACAACATACTTCTGATTTCTTTTGCCAAAACAAAAGAAGGAGAAAAAAAAAAGAAAAACTGATTAAGGTGACCCGCTGGTGAAATTATGAATCCTACTATGGCCACAACAAGACCCACCCTTCTCCATCTCTGATTGGCTGGACTTTTGGGCTGTGTGTAGCCCCTGGACTAAAATGAGTGTGACAACCTTGCTTTACGGGGTCCCTGTAGGAACTCAGTACTCCAAGTAGGTTGTACTCCAAACTGCCCTGAAAACGTCTGGGCGGAGCTTAAAGGTTTACTTAATGCTGATTGGGTAGACTCAGAGCAGGATAGGAAACAAGCTGCATTTTTAAATCCCTGCAGAAGTCAAGTGGTAAATAGTACGAGGGTAATTCAAAAAGTTCTAAGACAAATTTTAAAAAAAACTTTATTTTTGAAAGTAACAAAATTATTTTTCTACATAACATCCACCTACGTCAATACTCTTCTGCAAGCAATGTTTCCACCGAAAAATTCCTTCTTGATAGAATTTTGTTGAACAAGTTTGACTCAGTTTGAATTTATGGCATTTGTCTTACAACTTTTTGAATTACCCTCGTATATTTCAGGAGTAATGACAGATTTTACAATGGAAAGACTAAAGTATGATAAGTGAACTGACGCAGATGTGCAGGCACTGCTTACATCCTATGTTCAAATCATAATTACGTCAATGGTGGGTCCGACTGCAGTGGAGACATGGCAGTCAAGAGGGACGAGTGACAGGACGACCTGTAAATACCCCCTCCCCATGTGTACCCAGAAGTACACGCCTACATACAAACTAACAACACTTCACTGTCACATTCCCACCTGTGGTTAGTTTAGATTAACCAGTTAACCTGTTAAAGTGCATGCGTTTGAATTGTGGAATGAAACTCCAACCCTATGAGACAACAGGGCTAAAACCTGCACCACTGCCATCTGAATTGAATTTATGACTTTGAAATTAGTTAGATAATTTCTACTCATAGTTATACGGTTCGATTTTTTTATACTGAAATGGTTTAAAATGTAATCAATAAATGTTTAATTCAACTTAATATTGTTACTACTACCATTAGCCTGCATATTATAGAAGTGTTGCATTCAGTTATTAATTAAATATTAATTCACCCCAGACTCACAATATACAGTGCATTCACACACACACTTGCTTACAGCTCTAAGACACACTTAGACACACACACACACACACACACACACACACACACACACCACTGGAATAAAAACATACACACACATTCCCATAAATGCAGACAAATAACTGAGCTGGCTGGCTTATAAATAAAAAAACTTCCACATTCCTCAGATCACAGCTGGGGGTGCGATGATTCTCCCCAAAGTCACTGCAGTCAATGAAGGATGGAGGGAACTTGTGCAAATTAAGAAGAGAAGAAGAGGGTGAGAAAGCACACAGCAGAGTACACGTAGAAAAAGAAGTGTGAAATATCCTCAAGGGCTCCTGGTGAATCAAAGAGCATGGCCAGCTGTGTGTTTACTGGTGTAGCAGCATCAGTAACACACACACACACACACACACACACACACACACACACACACAAACAGACAGACAGACAGACAGACAGACAGACAGACAGACAGACACATACACTAGAAATGTGCAGAGCCTCGTCAGGACTTGCCTTCATGGATGTATTTGTGTGTATGTGTGTATGGATGTGTATGTGTATGCACAAGCTATCAAAACATTTTGTTGTGTGAGAGGGAAATGTTTTATTCACTTTCTCCCCTGATATTCCTTTATTCCTTTGAGGGAGTTGTTTTTTGTTTTTTTTTACCAAGAGACAACTAGTCTGACCTGAATGTGATGAACACAGAAAAAGGAGAAGGCACATAATGATGGACAGCATGGACAGGACAAAGGTATAGATTTGTGTGTGTTTGTGTGACTCTGCTGAGGAGTTGTTGTGGGTCTGATAATTTTGCTGGTGTGTGTGTGTGTGTGTGTGTGTGGGTGTGTGTGTGTGCGTGTGTGCGTGTGTGTGCGTGTGTGCGTGTGTGTGTGTGTGTGTGTGTGTGTGTGGGTGGGTGTGCGCGTGTGCGCGTGTGCGCGTGTGCGCGTGTGCGTGTGTGCGTGTGTGTGTGTGTGTGTGTGTGTGCGTGTCTGGTTGTGGAAGCCTGTGCATCTCCTCTATTTGATATCTGTGTGTTAATGTTCCTTCTCTTTTTTTTGCCCTCGTTTGTGGCTGTGGTGTGACTGATTACATTTTCACCTAATACTGGTGAGATAGCAGCATAATACAGCTAAATATGTCCGGCTACTTCTTGTCATTTACGGAGGACTCCCTCAGTGTTTGTTGACACTCATAGAAAGCAGCCATCTCCCGCTCCACTAGATAATTCTCCACTGTGGCGTAGCAGAGAGAAACTTCATTAACCCCACTGCCACACAGCCAATCCTAGAGATGTGCATGTGTAATGTGGCTGAAAGCAGCCTTTTAACACTGTAAACACTAACTTGCTGAACGTCTGGGTGTATTACACACTGTAGTGTAATTGTAAAGAGCTGGTATAGCAGGTTCTCTAAGTCTAAGAATTATGCAATAAATATTATATGAATGCAACAGTGCATTCATGTTACAGTCCAATGATGCGTTTGTGTGTTGAATGTGATGTTGTATAGCAGTGTTGAAAAAGCAGAGCCAAAGCTATCAGCATATTCCCATTCTAAGTTTGTGTTTCTGTTTCACTTTAATCACTATTAGAATTTTGTCACTTTAAGTGAATTTAATGACTTCTGTTATTTGGAAAAATGTACTGTAAAATAAACATGTCTAAATTGAATTCCTTGTTTCAATGCCTTCCTTCAGGCATCAGTAGGTAAATAAAGCTCCCAGAGGTAAACTGAGCCACCCAGAACAGCATCCTGCATATGTCTGATCCCCCCACATGAAGCCCACCGAAGATCCATCCTCTACGGACCCCCCACCCCCGCCTGGGGCTACACCACATATGAGGACAGTATTATGGTTTGGAAACTGTGCGTTTTTTTTGTTTTATTTTGTCCTATAGCATAGGTTTTGATTTCATCATGGGTTTAGTTTTAGTTTAATGACTACATATACTTTTTTATATTTAAGAAACAACCTGTTTTGTTTTTTTTAGTTTTTGCCCATAGAGGAGGATTTCAAAATAACAGCACTGGAAGTAAGTCAAGGATGAAATTTTGGACTAGATCTGTAGAAAAAGACTCATTGTTTCACTGAGACAAATGTAGAAATTAGAATGGTAACAGTTAAATTAGTATCCTGTCCATGGGAATACAGATATTTTTCATAACAGATATTTTGCTGTTCATTAAAATTAAATCTTTCCACACAACCTTTGCAAAAAAATAAGATTAACAGGTTAATTAAAAAATATCACTGCACACACAAGAACCCACATATGAGTGCAAACACTCAAACAAACTATTGTTTCTGGACTTAAAACTGTGGACAGACAGACTGAAAATGCATCCAAAAAGACATTTATAAAGGCAGATTCAGAAATGAAATATGGTCTCAGTTTTGGATTGTCTTCTGGATCAACGAGAAACAATTTAACATGTTGATAGATATTGCCACGCAGCATGTGTTATTTTTTTCAGAGCAATAACTGCCTTCATTTCAGGGAATAAAATCACAAAAAGCCTTAAAATGTTCAATACTAAAGCTTCTGTTAAAAATTCTAAAATCCAGAACTGGACCATCTTGTACCTGCCTCTTTGACAGTAAAAACAAAGCTTATTTTACCTTCAAAGCTGCTTAGTTTTAGTCAGTGTTTCATTGTTTATTGTACTTTCTAAATAGCGTTCATGTTTTTAGAAACTGACAGATTTCTATTTGATTTCAGTTAAAAAAAATTATTGTCTCGCTGCTAGTTTTGGTCTTAGTTTTCATCATGTGTAATGACCCTGAGGAGAGGAGGAACAATGATTTCACATGTAAGAAAAGTTGTGCTGTTTGGTTGTTTTGAGCAATTTTCATAATAAGAGGAAGATGAATATAATTGTTTTAAGTTAAATAATGACTTTGGGAGGACACACAGTCAGGAAGTGCCATCAGTGATGGCACCCAGTGTAAACTCGGAGCTGGGCAGCTGCCTGCATGTCATTTATTTCCTCCAGTATCTGCTTCCAGCACACTCATGCTCACCAGCCAACAGGCTCCTTCTGTTCCTTTATCACACACTGATATTCACACACAGCAGTGCACGGGGAGTAAATGAGCATCCGCACACACACACACACAAACACTCACACACACACACACGAATGCACACAGTGAAGATGAAAGGTACTGCGACTGTGGAAAAAATAAGAGAGACAGTGGAGATTGCAGCTTAACCTCTTGGCTCCCCTGTAAAGCCGCTCTCACTCTCTGAAGCCTTGCTGATAGCCATCTGTCTGGCAAGGAGACACAGCCTCACCTTCCCTGCACATCAGCACATTCACAACACACTCACCCACAAACACAAGGGCACACACTCGCACACAACCAGCCCACACTGGCAGACCATAACCACACAATGTAATAAAAGACATTTGGACTCTTTCTTTGCTGCTGTACTTTTCATTTATCCTCCTGAAATGAAAGTTTAGGTGATTTTTATGCATAAAGTGAATCCCATGACCCCTTGAATTCAGACCTCATGACCTCAAGTCTCCAATATAAGTTATTTTTCTTTGCTCAGAAATGTTTCCTTTTTGGGTCTGCGGCGTGTACACCCACAGGAATGATTAACATCTATTTAAAGTAAGCTCCCAACACTTATCGACAAAGAATGAGCTATAACTTGGACATCCTGAGCTGAATCCAAAACACTTTAGATTTTGGACATAAATCTGGACCTTGGTCAATAGCTCCCTCTTAAGGCGATGACAGAGCCTTAGAAGAAGCCCCCCCCCCCTTTAGCCCCACTCTTTAAACATAAATTCCTTGAAATCCTCCCACTTCTCCACCTCTGCCTCTACCCACAGCCGACTCTGCTCCTCCATGTCCTCTCCACCCCTCGATCCATCTCTGTCCTTCTGATCAATAATCAATCTGCAGGGGCCGAGGCCAGGGGCCCCACGCCATCTGTCTCCATCGGCAAAACCGAGAGAGAGAGAGGGAGTGAGAGAGGGAAGAGAGGGGGGAGGGAGGAGAGAGAGTTCAATCTATCTCCATCTATCTCCATCCGTAGTCAGGTCCACTCTGCCAGTATAGATCATAATTTGGAGAGGTGTAATTGCTGGTCAGAGACTGGGGGTGGACACTGTGGAGGGGGGTGGGGGCCAATAATGTTTCTACAGTCCAGTCCCCCCCCCCTCCCCCCTACTCTCCTGCCTGACCCAGTTTCCTTCTTTTTCTCCTCTTCATCTCTTTCTCTCGATCTTCTCACTTCTCCTGCTACTTTCACTTTTCTCAATTCAATTTACACACAGATCCACGGACCAAAACAACATCGTTTATCACTCTTCTACTCTGTGTTGGTGTGTCTATGCGTGTGGTTGTTCTGTGTGTGCAGGAACTTTAGGGTTTTTTAGCACTTTAATTCTAAAACAAAGGCTCCAACATTACATATAATGTAAGCACAAAATATGCAGACACAACAACATATTACACAACTATAGCATTTACGACAGTGCTATTGCTGCAGTTAAGTTATGTCTTGATACAAAAGTAACTTGGTTGCGTGTTGGGAAAAAGGATTTTGGGAAAGAAATAAAATGTTTATTTTTGACAGAAAGGTCAATGTAGAAGAAAATGAACAATAGTATTCAGTATTATGTTTTCATATTTACCTCAAAGTAAGAACTACTGTTTTTTTTTTAGCACTTTAGAATGAACTGTTATTATGTACACATGCTACACATCTTTGTGTAGCATGTCAATGGACATGTTTCTGGTACATCACAGGGCTGACATATACGGATGAAAAACCACTCACTCTCATATTAACCTATTGGTGTATGTCTTTGGACGGTACTTGCAGAGAACCCACGCCGACAGACACTGGGATCCAACCCAGGACCTTGTTCCTGTGAGTTGACAGAGCTAACCACTGGATCTGCCTGAGTTAACATTATCTTAACTAAAAAGCCCAGAGTGGACAAAAAACACTGGCTGTATGTACTACAGGACTTTTGCTTTATTTATTTTTTATTTTTGCATCCAGGGTAAGGGATGGCGCAATGAGGTGTTATAATCTGCATCCTCACCCCTACCTTACCAAAACATTTTTATACACTTTATTTAACCTCAAAAAATATTGACAGTCTCTTTTTTTAAGACAGCTGGCCAAGACATCAAATTAATGATAGACTAAATAGACCCACACTTAAAGAGCAAATTTCTACCGACTATAATAACATAACATTTATATTCAGCATGTGGACAGAGGTCGGGAGTTAAAGTATTAACCCTCTGTTTTTTGGACAATCCGCTCTACCAACTGAGCCACAACCACCCTTCCAACCTATACTAGTAATAGAACAATAGGCCAGCTTTGTTTGAGGGGTCATGTCCGGTAACAGGTAAACTGGTCGATCTAAATCACCCATAGGTGTAACAGAGGCTGAGTGGTTGTTCATCTGCATATGTCGCCCTGTCATAAACCGGAGAAATTTCCAGGGTGAACCTGAAGAATTATTTAGTGATGGAAAATGAATAATGAATGAATGAATGAATGAATGTTAAAAAAAACATGGAAAAACAAACTAATAATGAGTATGAACAGGAAGACAAGTAAATCATGTGTATCCTGATTTTTATCCTGATTTTTGTGTGGATACTGATATTTCAGTACTAGTATTCATACTATTAGTACTTAAACACCATGTGAGCCTTTAAGTGTCAGAGGAAGATGCTGCTGTTTTCATAATCATCTGCCTAGTAACACCTGCTTCACAAACCCAACTCTTGGCTTGATAAATTAATTGTCAAACACATTTGTAAATGATTCTGGAGCCTGCCAAGAGCCTGAGGAGATTTTTCCAGTGGCCTAATTTGATCACACTATTACCTACACTAGAATCAGAGGCATGTGAACAGCTGTGAAAGAAGCCTCTCCAGCAGTGGCTCATCATGCTCATCAAGTTGTTTTAATGCCAGTCTGAAACTGGCACACTAATGACAAAAACACATCCATACATTGATTAATTTGTGCCAATTTGGCAGCAAACCAGTTCCCATATTTGTAACTCTGATATTTTCATGTAGCAAGAAGCAGGTTTTCACTAAATAATAGTCAGGACTCTTGTGTATTTCAAGTACAAGAATACTGTAACTTGTAAGAGTTACTAATTAAATTATTCCTGTTTAGATTAGATCATAAAACTTTTTTGATACGTAATTTTTCATACAATAATATAAAAATAGGACCAATGGCCCTGTATCTCACCGGCATGTTCTATCAAAAATCAATACCAAGTTGAATGTGTGCTTGTCAGGTTCTGTCTCTATGTCAGAGTCCTGTGGTGTTGATGCAGG
>JAPQRQ010000019.1:28276516-28287022 GCA_037367365.1 Apogon talboti | reverse complement strand
AAAATTAATGTAACTATGGATTAAAAAAATATTCTGAACCTTATTGTGACACTACATAAGCATTATGTGGCAAAAAAAAAAGGATGTGACAGTGAATGTATCCTGTAATGAAAACCAAAGGAGGTGCAGTCAAATATTGCATGTGTGACTTTTTTTGGGGGGGGCAGTGTATGTTCTTTATAGAAATATAGAGTCTTGATAAGGGAAAAGTAAAACTTAAGGTGGTATTTTGAAAGTTAGACATAGTAAGAAATGTCCCAAATTCCCTGCCTTCCCTCTGGTGTTGGTTTAAAAGTTAAGGTTAACTGTGACCCCAGCTGACAAATGTTATCTGTTTGTTAATTATAAATAAGAGGAACTGAGGCCGAGTTTAGGTTTAATGGAAGCAGAGTGATAATGATCAGTACTAATCTTCTTACACAACTGAAACACCTGATGACTTCTGCTCACGAAACAAAAACAACTAGTGACAAGTTTGTTCAGGTATAAGAGCAAAATATCATTATGTCTCACTGACATTTCTGAGCGAATCAGCGTCATCAGCTGCAGCGGAACAGAAGAACATGTGTGTGCACATCGGATTCAATCAGCTGCATAAATGAATAATAATAGAAACTGTAATCACACACATGAGAGGAGATGCACTATGTACAGACAGACAGACAGACAGACACACAGCTGCATGTGTCTATAGGACCAAAACACATGTATGTACATGTACACACCTCATATACTGTAGAAACCAAACACACACAAACAAATCCCTTAACAAATACAATAAAGTTCAGTATTGAACCCTTGAATGTTTCCTTCCCCAAACCTTAGGTCAGAACAGTCAGTGTCCACAATGTTTCACCAGTTAACAGTAAAATACTTAATTATGTTCAGTCATTTTCCTAATTCCAGTGGTTGAATATAACTCCGTATGTTTACAGCAGTACACAACCTCAGTACAACTTCCACATACTTATACTTTACCACAGTATTTCTGTTTTCGTCTACTTAATATTTCTACACGTCCATTACACTTAACAATACGATGGTGTTACTAATGTACATAAGTGATTGAAATGTGACTCACAATGACAAAACAATGAACATTCTCACACATGTAGTTGTTATATACATATGATATTTTATAATAATATATTACTTTGAAAAGTGTCATTCTACAGAATGATTAGGCCGTACTTTTACTTTTAAAATTTTAGTTTTCTTGAAAATACTTGTGCAGTTTTACTGAACCTTGAATTTAACACTGTAGAACCAAATGCAAAAAAGTGTATAAATGATGTGGCACATATGTGTGTATGTATATGAAGTTATAAAGTGTCATTCTATTCTGTGATATTTCTAAGGATGTAAATACTTCCTCTTCCTTCTCTTTTTTATAAATAGTGGTAAAGCCGTTTTGTCTGTTTTGTCTGTGCTGTGTTTCAGTGAACCAGTAAAGTATGGGTCATGTTCTCTTTGTTCATTGTTAATTTTCATACATTTGGATGCAGAGGAGACAGCAGACCTGGAACAGAGAAGGTTTGGGAATGGAATCATATCATCACATGTCAAAGTTTTGTAAAACCAAAGAAAACAGCAAATTCACTTTGGTTTGAAGACTCATTCAACTACATATTAGAGGTTAAGTTCACCATATGGGACAGATAAGTCCTATAGGCCTGACTG
This sequence comes from Apogon talboti, assembly GCA_037367365.1. Lineage (NCBI taxonomy): Eukaryota > Metazoa > Chordata > Actinopteri > Kurtiformes > Apogonidae > Apogon > Apogon talboti. Next base: position 28,285,342 of record JAPQRQ010000019.1, on the reverse strand, counting down.
TTTCTATTTAGATGAATATGGTTGTAAACACTTCAGAAGATGTTTTATAAGTTACATGAGGTGTGACCTGCTCACATGTTCACAGTTTAACCCTCTGATGTCATTGGTGTGGGCAGCGTTTACACCTGTCACATTCACCTAAGATCTGATGTGCCTTTCATTGGTCTAATCTTTGTTTGAATTATTTATCAGTTTTAGTCTTAGTTTTTATAGTTTGTATTCACTTTAAAGGCCACATGTATCTGATTGACACTTGTACTTTTTACATTTTGTGCAGATGTTAATTCCAGCCGACATAAAATCTGAAAAGTAAACAAGAATCTGATAAACTCCAACAGCGACTTGATCTTGACAAAGTTTGACTGACACCTGAAAGGTGTTTTACTTCTTTATTAATGTTTATTAATGATGCACGTGTTATAGAGCATTTATAAATGCTTTATGAGCACAGTCTCGCTGTAAAGTGATCTTGACAGCTGATGGATTCCTAAATACGTCCACCGTCCTCTGGAACTACATCACCTGTTGTCTCCAGCTTCCAGAGCCTGTTCTCCACATAAAACCACATCCTGGTCACATCTCTGCGCCTGAAGGGATCACAAAAAAAACCTACAATATTCCCACAGAAAATGGATTTCATGGACTGAGTCTGTGGTGAAGCTCTGCTCAGTTTCACTTATTTACTCACCTGTGGTGTCATCCTGGATTGAAGAACTTATATTTATTATTGTCTGGCCTGTTCATCAAGGAACAAATGTTAAGATGCATTTTCATATTCTGTTTAATACCAAACATCATAGTTTGTGCACGTTTCCACGCCATGTTTCACAATAATGACTGAGCCACATTTATTAAATACCTGAACAGGTTGATTAACACAGACAGACAGAGCTCAGAGGATTAGTCCTGCAGTCTTTCACTGTCTTTGCCTTCAGCAAAACTCTTGTCTGGTCAGACCTGGGAAGTGCGAATGGCTGAGCACGTTAGGTCGACTCATTCCTTTGCGTGAGAAACGAGACAGACGCAGAGAAGCTGACAAACACACTCACACACTCAGACGTAGGACATTTGTCTGATTCACAGGCCGTCCACGCATTAGTAAAACACCAATCCAACTTGCATTACAGGAGTGTTGTAGGAGACGACTGTGACTGGGATGACCTTCAGTAACATCTTCAAACTTTTCAATAACATTTGATTGATTCAATGACAGGACTCCAGAGGTATTTATCTCTTTCACCCACAAGGATTAAGGTGAAAATCAGAGAACTCCCATTAAAAACAGTGTATGACTTTCACCTCAGTTTTTTTTCAAATGTGTAAAACCCCAGTGATAATCCTAATCACTAATCCATTAGCTTCTCTGTTCTTACACACCTGAATCACTTCCCTGAGAGTGAACAACTTCGAAGAGGACTCCATCATAAACACAGTCTGTTTGTTTACATAACAAACCGAAGTATCACTCGGACCCTGTCGAAAATTTTGCCATGAAGTGCATTATGGGAATGGGAATTCCACACAGCAGCAATTTCGCTGTCTGGCCTTTGCCTCCATCCACCGACTACACTCATTCTCTGGAGGACTGTATACTTTCACGTTGTAACGATACGGCTCGTTTTCTTGCCGAATCTATGAGAAACTGCTTTCACTTGGTCGCTGTGTTGATTTCCCATTCCCACAATGCACTTGGCAACAAAATTTCTGAAAAGGCCCAAGTGACGTTTCGGTTTGTTATGTAAACAAGTGGACTGTGTTTATGATGAAGTCATCTCAAAGACGTTCACTGTGAAGGAAGTGATTCAGGTACGTGAGCACTAATGGATTAGTGATAATTAGGATTATCACTGGGGTTTTACACATTGGAAAAAAATTTGTGATGAAAGTCATACGCTGTTTTAGTATTAAAGCAACCCAAAACAGACTGAACAGACCTGATTTTACAAATGTCATCTATTATTCACATATTGGAAATTCATCAGATTTGTTTCACATATCTTTCAGCATCGGTCCAAAAATGCATAGTTTTTAGTCAAATAACAAAAAAGCCATCACAGCTCCTAAGCCTTTGGGAATCCTAAGGAAACGTCGGATTTATTTAGTCTAGATTCATCTAATCCAGTTCATAAAGAAGATTGGAGCTACTTGTGGGATTAAATAAAGTCTTAACATTATTCCCCAAAGAGGCAGAGCTTAGTTTTACAGTCGAGTTAAATGTTTGTCTTCACTGCATTTATAAAAGTCACGACTTTGCTCACTATGGAGAAAATAAAGTTTTCCAATCATGTCACTGAGGTCGGTTGATTCATTTCACTGTATCTGCTCATCATACTGGTTTAACTGGTCACCGCAGCATCACGGTTTTAGAACCTGTTCCTTCATCAGTGTTTTTGTGCTGTTTTTGTGCGTCAGTGTATCCCAGGCTGCTGCCAAGTGCCTTTTTGTTGAATCAATGAGGGAGAGGCTGTTTGCTGCTGCTGCTCTGCTGGGGTTCTCCAACTTTGCCTTTAACTGACAAGACGAGCCCCGGTACAGATGGTGGGCTAAGCCTGCGTGATCTCTCCTCGCTGAAGGCAGGAAATTAGCTGCGGTGTGGCTGATATTACCAGGTGGCGTACGAATGAGTATATTAAAGCTTTAGTTAAGAGGAGGGCGTCGCCGGTAACGGAGATGTGACACGGATGAGGAAATGCTGAAACTGGACAGAATCAGCTGCATGTTTACAGAGAACCACCAGACCTGTCATGTGTGAGTGGGTGACATTCATACAAATAATAAGTCATTAACTGTCATCTTTATCATTTTCAGTGCTTTTAAATTTTCACAATTTAATGTAGAGACTAATATTTATAGCTGTTCCAGAATCCCTGATAGAACTTAAAGGTTCAATGTATAATATTCAGTGACATTTCAGGGTCAAACTGCAGATTTCATCCCTCTACCATCACCAGCGACGGCTGCAGCTAGTGTCTCCTGTTACAGCTAGTGTTTCATCCACTGTTTCCAACACTCAAACATAGTAGTAGACAATGATGCACCTTAATACTGGACGGAATTCTATTTGTTTAAGGTTCGATTGGGGCATGATGTAGTGAAAGTTTGGCAAAGTCTGCAGGAAATAAACCAATATGAACAAAAGAGGCGGAAGTGGCCTTCAGATGCAGCTGTTTGGGGGTTAATGGTTCAGTGTGTGATATTTAGTGACATCTAGAGGCGAAAATGAAAACTGCAAAATGAGTATCTGCCTCTGCCTTATGGATGAAAAACTGTACATGCAAATGTAGAACCTCATTAGTGAGTGTTTGTGTTTGGTTTGTTGTGGGTGTTGTAGTGAAGGGGGATCTTCACTCTGGTCCACAGTAGGACTGGAGCTGCTGTAGATACACAGTGTCAGGGGAAACCAGCTTCCTGTGTAAACCAATAGGAAAAAACTGCACCTTCACATCTCTACATTTTTCAGGTTGCCCCATGAAATGTTAGTCTCCTAAATTATCAGCCCAAACAACATGACATTCATACGCTTGGCTTTTCATTGTCTACAGAAAACCTAAATTAAACTAATTTAAAATTGTTGGCATGTTCCGATTATTTAAAGAGAAGTACAAAATGTGCATGGGAGACCAGACGTGTTTGACAGACAGCGGCGCTACACGGATTGATGTCAATATTCATATATTTTATATAATGTATATCAAACTAAAACTAATACAGCATCAAACTTAAAAAGGATCAAGAAAAAAGAAAGAAAAAGAAAAAAACTGAAATCGGAGCATATCGTTGGCTTGTGGAGCGGTGGACGTTCAGAACCAGGGAGGCAAAGACCAGAGTGTCCACAGCAGACGCCGTCCACATCCAGGTTCGTCTCATCCCCACGGCAACAGTGGACGGAGGGGGGTGGGGGTGGAGGAGGAGGGGAGGTGGGTAGAGAAGAGGTTTAGGAAGGTTCAAAGGGTTAAACACAGGTGGAGATGAGACAGCCCAAACTTTTCTGCGGGGCAACATCTCTTCTTGCTGTTTATTTTATTTTATTTTATTTTAAGCATTTTTTTTGATTTCAAACACAAAAGAACATGTTCTAAAAAAAGCAGCCTTAGTGTGTTGAACGTGGAAACGGGGAACAAGTCCGTGGTTTTGTCGGGTTTTTTTTCCCTCCTCTGACAAGGATGAATCTACTCAGTCTGTCGATGCTGTAATCACACTATGTTGTGTTTGTGTGTTGTGAGAAAACCATGACACAGCAGTTTGGAAGGTGATGTGGATAAAGGTGCGACGGCTTCAGAGACAGACAGAGGAGACGAGCGCGGTGAGTGTTTGGCCGTGTGCTTGTGATACTGTCTTTGCTCCTCGGTGCAACACGTGAACACCAGGCATTGATGACCGCGACTAGGCCGACCACAGAGAAGCTTACTGCACTAGTGTGTCACTGGACGTGTGTGTGTGTGTGTGTGTGTGTGTGTGTCTGAGAGTGGCCTCTGCGTGGGTGTGTGTGTGTGTGCGTGTGTGTCTGAGAGTGGCCTCTGCGTGGGTGTGTGTGTGTGTGTGTGTGTGTGTCTGAGAGTGGCCTCTGCGTGGGTGTGTGTGTGTGTGCGTGTGTGTGTCTGAGAGTGGCCTCTGCGTGGGTGTGTGTGTGTGTGCGTGTGTTGTCGGCCCAGACGTGGAGGGGGGGGGCCATGCTCGGTGAGTAGTTTATGTTCAGCCTGTTCAAGTCCACCGGTCGGTGTGTCCTCTGAGCCGCCGGATGACCACGTCCTATTCTTTCGCCTCCAGGAACAGAGTCTCCTGTGGGAACAGCTTGGCCTCCAGCAGAGTCGACCCCGGATCCAACTGCGTGATCTGGAAAAAGACAAACGGGCTTATTTCAGCACGTTTAACCCATCCACCACTGACCAAAAGCATCTACTGACCTAAACTGTTCAACCCCTGTTGATCCACTAACCCTATCAATGCATGTAAATAATTGGTGTAAAATTTAGTTTGTCATCTTTTCATGGCCATTTGGACGTTCAGAGGCTCCATAGTTACCGTGGAAACACCGTCATCTTCTACAACATTGATTCACCAGTAAAACCCATGGAGTTGGATCAGTGACAGTGGATGGACACACTGGGTTTGTGTTCAGGTAATGATATTTTTTGCTGAAAGAATCCATTTTTCTTCAGTTTTCCCAAGTTTCTGAAATAACCCCTGAGCTTTTATGAACATCTACATGATCAATAAATTACATATAGAAAAATATCTGATTTTCACTGGAAAATGCAAAATGCAGAGGATGATATTTCAATGAAGGGTGATAAATCATTTGGGAAAGATAAAAACAATCATTTGGAAGTTGTGACAAAAATAGTTGTGGGTCTTTAAGGGTTAATACTTAACAGAAGTCGTCTGTTGAACTCATGCAGTCGGCGTTCTCCTCTTGGTTTTACCCAAACTATATAAAACAAGGATGTGTCTGCGGTCACTTAGCTGGAGCTCACCACCCATATTCAGGTTATGTTTTATTTGTTAATGACTAACAGATGTATCAGTTTTATCACTTTACAGAAATGTAGTCATTTTAACATCAAATGATGACAGTGATTACAGCAGTCTTTCCCAGATGTATTTTGCTTTTTATAATTCACATTAGGCTTGATTGAGAAGCTATTAGAAATCTGTGTACAAATGATCCATCCTGAACTTCTACTACTCACTGACATAAACAGAACTTGAACTGTCACATTGATATATCCAAGCTGCTTTTCCACTGTTCTACTGGTATCAGCCCATCACATGTATGTATATCTGTAAATATTCATAGATATACATACTGTTAATATCGTAAATACTGTGTCAATTCATATGTTATGTCTATTTATTTTATTCTACTTTAATTCTAGTCTTATGCTACATTTGTTAAATTGTATATTCTATTTTCTTATTTTCCTTTTTATTTTTATTTTATAATTTAGTTTTTTGGTGTATTGGTTTTTTATTCATATTGTTGCACTGACTATAGAAACAATTTTACTGAACACACAATGACAATAAGGGCTTATTCTTTTCTATCTTCTTTCTATCATCACCCAACACTGGAGCGGGACAAAACTTACAACTGTGACTTAGAATTCCTAAAACAAAACACTATAAAAAGATTTGACACTACAGCTGTTTAGACCTCAAACTTTTGGTCAGTTTAAGAGATTATTTAAAGACAGAGCAAACATTAACATTTGCTCTGACACTCTTGTAGCTCAGTTCGCCGTCTCAGAGGCGACAGCGCTGATTGGACCTGACCAATCTGTGATTTGCATGATTACGAGTCATGATTCTATAACGGCCTTGAACTTCGGCAAAGTGGAACTACAACGGTGTCTGATAGTCCCAGCTCTCACACAGTGGAAACGCCAAAAAACCAGCGCCACGTTGATGCAGCTGAGCCGATATCGACAGTGGAAAAGCCACAATACTCTCATCAACCACAGCTGACAGTTACTGATTCAACTGCAATACAGTATATTTCTGAAGGCCTGCTTTGTTAATATTAAATACGGTGGTTTGTTCCAGCAGGTATCCTGGCACCTCAGTCTTGGCATCATCATTAATCTGCTTCTTTTATATACATCATTACTTATTTTTTACTTATGACTCGGTGAAACACACACCACTATTTTCTTTTTCAAGCATTAGACACGTTCTAAACTCATGTCTTATTCTTTGAAAAAGCATTTTCAGATTCTTTCAGACTAGTGGCCTCTGTGATTCTGTCCCATTCAGAGTCTGTCTGTTCACTGCAGTAAAGGGCTGCATTCATTTAATGTGTGTGTGTTGCAGCAGGAGAGTGTGTGTATTATTCTAACATCATGTTTTAAAATGTCTGCTCAGTAATCTGAGCAGCCAGAGTTTTGTTTCCCTGAGAGGACCGTCAGGTTTGTTTTCTTAAACAGGCTCCAATGCAGAACAAACTGATGTAGGTTACAGGACGGCAGAGGAAGTGTGTGTGTTCAAAAAGCCCTGTGTAGGTGAGTGTGTGTAGACTGAGGAGAGAACGTTGTGTTTTTTGTCTAATTTTGACTCATTTCAGCCATAACAATGGGCAGATGGAATGGGAGCTGATGTCGTCTGGGACAGAAACATTTATCTGTGTTCAGTCGCTGGTGCAACAGGCTATTGTCTGAAAGCACAGGAATAATGCAGCGCCACCCACGATGAATCTGATCAGGTTAGCTGACATTAAGGTTTCCTGACCTATGTTTTTTAAAGCAGGACAATCTGAGTGTGTTTCCCCGTCTCTGACACCCACCACCCCCTGGGCCTCTTAGCTTATGTGAGCTAATCACTGGAGGGGTTGAGTTACATCGGACCAGTCTAACACCTGGGCTGAGTGGGTGTGTGATGGCGAGGTGGTGTGACACCGAGATGTGTCCGGGGCTTATCTGATGACTGCTACGTCAGCCTCTCTGATTAGGGCTGCCATTCTAACCCCACACTGGGATAATTAACCCACAGCCTGTACCTGCTGTAAAAGGTCAAAGGGCAACCCTTGCGCCGTAAAGGTCAACTTCACAAACAAGCAAAGTGATACGGCTGAGACGGACGATTGGAGGGAATGAAACAGGACCTTTGACCATGAACCAGAATTGGACAAATGTGCAAAGTACAAATATTCATTAACTTGTCACATGCTTCAACCTTTCATTTGGTTTATTTGTATTTCGAAAAACAAGGACATGTTCTATGAACGAGGGCGATAAAACAATCATCAGTTATCGTAATACTATATTTAGATTGTATCCACATCACTTTTCTTAGAGATCAGTGAATATAATTATACCAATATCATTTTATAAGGTGGAAATGAATAAAATTTTTTATCTTTAGGAACTTTATTTTGTTCATAGTCAAAAAAAGCACAAAATATTTCAATCTCTTTATATTTTGATAAACTAATAACTAATTATTAACTAATTAACTAATAAACTAATAATAATCCTTTGTATCTCTTCCTGAGGTTTTCAACAATCCTTTTTTTCCCAAGTTAAATAATTTTTTGGGGGAGCATTTCTCACTCAAACCAAGGGCCAGGGGGTAGAGTTCATTGATATTTGCCATCTTCTTTTTGAAGCTGTACTTCTTCTATAAGGCATTGACGCTAATGGGTTTCAGTGGGTGTAAATGATTTTTCAGTACAAGTTGTATGGAGGAAGAAAACTTTAGAGTCAGAAGGTAATTTATCCCTTGTTCATTGGGGGTTTAAAGGAGAATTTTAAGCTACATTTTGTCTCACCTCTAATTTGCTTAGTAATTGTTTTGTGTCTTTTGGTTTTGTGGCTTGTACAGATTATAAAACCCTCAGATCAGTCTGTGATCACTGATACTGGACTCTATAAACTGAATTAAATTGTACGTTTAACACCACAAACAACCTTCTTTTTCTTGCAACTTTCAGTAATCAGTCTTTGAGGTGTAAAACAAGGATTTCACATTTATCATGGTAATTATTATTTTATCACAATAACTTTTCCAATCATCACTGTATAATCACTGTAAAATCAGTCTTTTTTCCCAGAGGCCATTTTGCAGATATCCATGGATCAGTTATTAAAAAGACAACAGTTATCCGATGAGATGAATAAAAATAATAAGAATCCAAACTTTCATGGGAAATAGTTAACAAATTACCTAATTTATTTACTTATCTTACTAACTTCACTTATTTTACTGCATTTAACTTGTAAAATGGTTGGTTTATCTGAAACTGTTTTAAAAACCAAAAAACCCCCAAACAAAACTCCCAGTAATGTTGTGATAATACCGTTAATTATGTGTGTGTGTGTGTGTGTGTGTGTG
>JAPQRQ010000019.1:28242917-28270722 GCA_037367365.1 Apogon talboti | reverse complement strand
TTGGACCAGATCACTTTAATAAGCTGCTGCTACTCAACGGTGGTTCAAAGACATTTATCACTTGTTTGGATGGACAGCCTTGGTCATAAAAGAGTCTCCTCCTGAATTTAACTCAGTAAATAGTTCAGATCCTTCCATTGGATAATTACAGGTTTCATCTATAACATGTTCTTTAACCCTTTATCTGATGCAGTAGATTCTCATTCCTTAAACATTCATCAGTTTAATAGAAGCATAAAGAATGGACTGTGTTTAATGGATAAAGGTCATGTGGTCTGATGAGTCCAGGTTGACCCTGTTCCAGAGGGGGATGAAGTGATTACCCATCATGCCTAGCGCCTATAGTCCAAGCCTGTGGGGTCACGTTGCATAAACTTACTGAAATGATGTTACAGTGAATACATGTTGTAATCAAAGCTAAAGGGGGACCAATGAAATATTAGACTACAGAACTTGTGTATCATACAAAATATACAATATATAGTATTTGGTTGATATCGAATATCAATATTTTTGTTCAAATGCAGACTTTCTGAATGGATTCATCCCGATTTAACTCTCCAGTCACTATTTCTTGGAATAATGGCACACATGGACATAGAAGTAACAGTCAATGTATGTGGCAGAGGACCTAAGCTATGACTCTACATTTTCTTTGTATTGTTTCATCTCGATGCAAAAATAATTCCACGATTTCATGGGTACTTCTGTCTTCTTCAGTCATACACACATTATGATGAAAACAATAGTTCATAAAGGTAAAAATCACCTATGATTTAAGTCAGAACGACATTCTTATGGATCTTTGACTCTTCCCAAGGAGATGCAACATTTCTTTTCTGGGTTTCTGGAACCACTGGTTTAGTGATAGATTTCAGAGAAGTAAAATATGTTTTGGAGGGGTATTAGTATAATACATACAATACATACAGGTAATAGTTTTTTCCTTTCAGCTTCAGTTGACCTCTCATTGTGATAGCATTGTTGATATGGTGAATGGTGATATCATATTGTGAATCATTCTGAATCTCAACATTTACGCCATTTCCTTTTTGTTAGTGTGACGAGCATTTCCATTAGTGTGTGTACATATGCACTCACATTTCTACGAGGGAAGGTGGTGAGGAGCTTGAACTCGTCGAACGGGTATCCCTTGGAGGCCACGAAGTCGAAGAGGACCTGGAGCTTACAGCTGCCCAGGAAACGCCTTTCCAGAAACTCTCCGCTCGGTGTGCGAATTCGCAGTTTGCTGATTTGCTCTGCTGACTCATCTGGCTCTGGCGGTAGGGCCTGTTCCAGTGATAAACGGATGGCCTGAAAGAAGAAAGGGCCAGAGAGGTCAGAACAGTACCTGACATCTGGATTAAACTGATCAAATGTACTGATTCTTTGTGTGGTTCAGGACAGCAAATCCAAAACTATGCACTTTTGGGCTTCTGCCAATAGCAACAATGTTTAGCAAAGAGCTCAAAGGAACACAAACATGTACTCATTGATGACGTGAATACACAATTCCCATTTCATCAATAATAGATGACCCCCACTATTAACAAATGTATAAAAAAAAAAACATAAGAGAAAATATACTGTATTTTCTCTACAGAATAGACGGAAATCTCAGGGGGAAGAATTTGGTTTTTTTTCTTAGGTGCTGTATAAGAACACTCGGGTGCTGCATCTAAAATGTTGCCTTTGTTGACAAAAATGTATAGATAAGGAGTCTGCACTACCTCATGTGGACGCTCATTTCAGGCTTTTACAGCAACTCAAAAGTTTTATTTTATCAGAAAAACAAGTAGAAGGGGTTCCTTCTTAAATCATCCCTATTTTTGCTTGACTGTTGGTCATGTTCATGGACCTCAATCATGTTACCTGTTTCTCCTCAAACTTACGCCTTTTTCAGTGTTCTTTTACACCAGTGACCTGAGTGACCTAACTGTTGATTCCCTTATTTTCCGGTACAGTACAGAGGAGTTGTACATTCTTCACAGATCCTAAATAATGAGACAGATCATTGCACATTGTTGGCTGAAGGCTATAATCTTTACATACAGGTGTTGGTGGCATCTGTCTTCACTGGAGCAGCAATTATTTTTTCAACCGTTTATCATCACTAAGTCGACTTTTTTCTAGTTTTTATTGAAAATTTTGCTGATACAAGAGATATAAGCTGAGGTAAAGATGTCAGCAGCATCAATGCTAAAAGACATTCTCCTTTTTTCTGATTCTGACCATGTTACGATGTAAACAATACTAAAGCTAACTGGAAGAAGGATTATTTTCACGTACAAGAAAAGAAACAGAGATTCAATCAGATATAATCATACGAATCTATCCCTATGTGTGTGTTTATAGTAAACCTAAGCCCAACAGTAACACTGGCAGATATGAAGATGATGACACTATCCAAACAGCTACAAGATTCAAGCCAAGAAGTCGTTCCCACAGTCTGACTGCAGCGCTGTTTCCTCACATTCATTTAAAGGTCTTGTTGTCCTGAGAATGTTATTAAATTAGTTGCCCTGTGTCTCACCCTGTTCCCTAAAGCCTGCTGTTGCTCAAACGGTTGCACAAAAGTGTTATCCTGCTTCATGTTGTGCTGTCGTTGCTCGGTGACTTCATCTTTAGGTACATCTGAGATAAAGCCTGTTGAATTTCTCAGCCAGAGAAATTCAACAGGCGTGAGTGTTTTATGTTTCTTTTGTTAGACGTCTTACTTTAAAGATGCTAAATATGGTTGTACTGCCGACGTACAGCACACAGTGAGGGTAGCTTTGCTCGCACAAAAGACAAACATCAACTGTCATCTTCGGCAGTGAAGCTAATCAGCTCTCCTGTGTTCCAAAAACCACACTCCAGCCCCTCCCTAGAGCCTCTGTCTTCTTTCTGCTGCCCCCCATCCCCCACCTCCCCGGCTTGTTGTTCCTGTTTGGCCAGCCGGGGAGCATATGCTGTGACAACACGCCCCGGCTTTATTTACACACCATAATGCAATTATATTTCATAAGAGTGTACAACAGTAGCTCATTAGCAGCTTCTGGTGTTTGGTGGGCAGGGTAGGGCGCGTGCCGCTCCGCCATCAGCTCCCATAGGTATAAGAGCTGATGCTGACTGAGTTAAAGGGGCCCCTGGGGACCAAACTAACACATACATGCACACACAAATAGGACAGGAGTGTGTGTATGTGTGCGGCGGTGGTAGACGTACAGATGCAGATGGACCTACAACCACAGACACACCAACATGTGAGAGGTAGCGTCCCTAGTGAAACCACAGGACACGCGTCTGCTCCGGCCTCGGGCCCTGGCGGCTCCGCACAAATAATCACCAGCATCTATCCGTCCATTTGTCTGCATGTGCGGCTCCACCGGGCCAACCACAAAAAGCAAACAGATGATGGGTGGTGGTGGGGGGGTGCACCTGACAGCCACACAACTGTATGCTAAGACCCCCCTGGAGGAGGTAAATAGTAATGTCAGCTCACACAGGCACATACATACTGCTCCCCCACCCCAATTCAGTGGCTCCTACTTTCATCTCAGTCTCTTTGCACAAAGGTACTAAATCACAGAGAAAGGATTCCACCTTCTATCGTCCACTGATGAACTGATGCTTTTGTTGTGTCTGGAGACCACCTGCATGAGTCGCAAATGAAAGCTGTGTAAAAACTGAAGATGTCTAATTTAACAGGATCATTTTCGTGATTAATTTGACCAGTATTTGGATTCCAGTGAAATGTACTTTAATAACAGTAGTAGAGTTTGGACCGTGTTCAGCTTGGCCTTTCACACAGGAAAAATAAATTCACCAAAACGTAGCCCATGACAAAGATGTTCCATTTATCGAGTGAACCTGAGAATGCTACCTGGAAAACTGGAAACTGAATGTTGTACCAAAGTCATGTAGTAAGAAATACGTTGTGTTTTAGTGTCAGTGCACTGCTTCCAGGCTCTGAAATCTCTCTGTAAACAGCAAAACATAAAACAGTTACAGGAATATAGAATGAAATACACCTTGTGCACAATTATTAGGCAAGTTGTATTTTGAGGAATAATTTTATTAAAGAACTACAGCACTCTTGCTCAATCCAAAATGTTCATAAACCTCAAACCTGAATACCTAAGAAAGAACCAGTGAAGTTTTGTCTTTCTTAAGAAAATATCTCAGAGCACAATTATTTGGCCAATATCGGCGTGCACAATTATTAGGCAACTAAATGAAAAACAAATATTTTCCTATCTCACTTGTTTATTTTCATGTTAAAGTGAAAATAAAGAAAAAACAACTCAAAATTTCCCAAAAAACCCCAAAGAAATCTCTGACCAATATAGCCAGCCTTCTTTTCAGTAACAGTCAGAAGTCTGTCAGTTTCTTGACTTGCTGTCAATCAACTTTTTGTGCAGCAACAACCACATCAGACCCTCTCAGACCCTGATCAGAGGTGGACTGTTCTTCACCATAAATCTCCTGTTTAAGAAGGGAGGACGAGTTCTCAGTAGGGTTTAGGTCAGGTGAGGAAGGTCATTATTCTTCCATCTTTAAACACTTTACTGGAGTACTTCGATGCATGTGATGGACCACTGTCCTGCATAAAAACCATGAAAAAAAAGATACAGACTTTTTCCTTTACCATTGCTTTTTTAATCTTTTACTGTTAATTTGTGTGTTTTCTCCTCTTTGCATATTTTGTGACCCTGTTTACTATTTGCTATAAAACATGTGATAATCTTGTGGTCATGCTTCAATAGTTAAGCTGTTTCAAGAGCGTTTCATCTGTCTGAAGGGAATTTTACAATGTCTGACTTTTCACTGTCAGTTAAATCCCTTTTTTTAATCCATTTTACCTAAAGTAAAGAAGCGGCCTAATAATTCTGCACACCTTAATATAGGGTGCTAACATTAAAGGCCATACTCTCTCCTATTATACAAATATATATATATATATATATAACCTGAGAATGACTAATACCAACAAGAAACTGAGTTTATAGTTTGGAGTTGGAAAACCTGCATAAATATGATACGGTTGCATAATAATTGCACACACGGTGTACATTTACTAAGCTGAACAATCTTTCCATGTTTTTTTTTTTGTATTTGCTGTTGTGAACTACTATGGACCTTCTCAACTTTCAGCTCAACAACTCCAACATGACTAACTTGTAAACACTGATACCTAATTTTAAAGGCATATACGGCGTGGAAATCAAACTGGAACATACAAGCCTCAATGTCCAGTCCTAGGTTGTGTTATCGTCTCTGTTTTTTAAGCAGTTTGGATCACCTCCAATTCAGCTTTAGGTTTCAAATCCATTATTACACATTTCAGACGGAGACGTGAATTTATTAACAATTCATTAACCCCCAATCAATTGTAGTATTCGCCAACATCAGTGAAACAAAACTGTATATGAGCTGACTGGACACTATGGAAACCATAGGAAACATAGGGTCAGAGTAGCTATTGTTGTTGAAAATGGCCAGTTTGGTTAGTGGACTACAGTGATATAATTAAGAAGGACGACCCTGGGTTCCTTTGTTGTTGTCTGTTTGACTAAAGTGACAAATCACCTGAGTGATCCAAGTCATCCAATACCTGAGGCGTCCGCTGCTGAGTAAACAACCACCACTGACGACGACTACACTGTAATACTACAGACTGTATTACATACAATTATTGTTTTCATCTGTGCGTGACAGTGTGTCTGCCTCTATGTGTGTGTGTGTGTGTGTTTGCCTCCTCTTCTCTGACAATAATTGTTTTCAGGTCCATGTGTATGTTTGCTTAGGTTGTGTGTGTTTGAGCCTCGGTCTTTTGTTCATTGGGGTTTCAATATGAGGCGTGTGCGTTTGTGCCAATTTCAAGCAATAACACAGAACAATAACTGTGTGTATGTTAAGGTGACGTTCACAGGGACAGGCTTCGCTGTAATTAGGATATTTCATTCTTCTGAAACGGCCGTATGCCTGTTCACACTACACACGCTCCACTGATCAGCAGGCTTTACCAAAAACACAATCCAGCCGACTCATTACTGTGAAGTGACAGCAAGAAAGAGAGACACCAAAAAAAAAAAGACCACACAGTGCACTAGGGAAACAGATCAGCGTTCAGCCTCGTACTGATAACAATGGACCCATAATGTGTGTGATGTGATGCTGAGGCTCCTCACCTCCTTCTCCTCCTCTTGCTCCTTCCTCATCTGTTCCAGACGGACCTGTTCGGCCTCTTCTCTCTCTTGGGCTTCTCTCTGATACACAAAGAACTCATTTATCAACTGGGATGGAATCAGCACAATCAAACCACAGTGATTCAGTTACTTACTCTGTATCTGTGTAGGCTGTGACAGGACTATGCAAATGAAACGCACAGCGCACCAAAACACCAAAACATCAAAAAAGGACAGAGTTTGATGTTGATGTGAAGTTTTTTGTTGGAGTTTTTGTTGTCTTCGCCCAGTGGAAATGACAATCTGAACTGACTTACTACACTTTACAAACTAATGTATTAAAGGTAATGCATTATGGTTAGTGACTTACATTCATGTTATCACATTCCACTCTAGTGAAAACAACCAATTCAATAATCAATTATCCAGTTATGTTATTTTACTCTTTTATAAGTCACTGATCACACATGAAAGTCATAGGTTACATCTACACCGATATAGATCAATAGATTAGTTGTGAACTGGATTCTACTGTGACAAAATGAAATGTGAATAAAGCAAAATTATGAGCTGTGACAAAAACTCACACCTATTTCTTATAGTGTATTATTGTGTTTCTGACACTTTATAAATGGAATGTAAAACAGGCCATTAACCTATAAAAACTCGTCATTTTCAAGTTTCAAGAGGAGGACAAAACTTCCAGGTTTAAGTTAGATTTTCCTTTTTTTTTTGGTCAGAATACAGTTGTCTTTCTTCTTAACAGAGCAGACATGAACCTTTCCTGTGCCACTATTGCAGATTTCCTGCTTGCTTGGTATCCAGTGTTGACCCCTATACAGTCTGTTTTGACGCAGTGATAATTCTGCATCAACCAATTTGTGACGTGTCATTTTTAGCATCACTTTTTTGCAAAGTTGGAACTTAAACAGTATCTGATTGAGTGTGGTCGCTCTCACACAGTGAAAAACACCAACACAGCCGCCGGGGGGCTGATAATATCAGAGGAAGCAGCATTAGTGTGGCCTATATTTACAGAAACAACTGACATGATCAAAGCCTGGTGATTATCTTTCAAACGCACGATAAGACATTAAGTGTAAAGAGAGGACAAACTAAATACTTGACACTTTGGTCTGAACCATCTGTTTTTTAATAAAATGTTTGTTTTTCACTTCTGCTTACATATTTCCTGAATACTCCAGTTTAGAGCTGAAAAAATTAATCGACTCATTGCTAACAAATTATTTGATTCCAGTTTTCCTGAATCAAAGCTTCATTTCCTTAATTTCGCTGCCGCTAAACATTGGTTCCACTCTTGTATTTCACACGGACATTTATTGTGAAGCACATGACGCCAGGGTCAACACAAAGCTGTATGTTAGTTCCATCTTAAGTTGTTAGTAAGTGAGATATATACTTTTATACTGATGTTATTGTTATGACTTATATATATATATTTTTTTATATATCCTTTTACTTTTATACGTTTTGTGGTTGTTGTTTCAGCTGGTTCTGTAATAAAGAACACGTTTGTATTTTCAGACATGTCTTTTTCACATTCTTATTAATTTTTTTTCACTTGTTCAAATAATCTTTTAACCGAATCGAAGAAAATAATCAATAGATTAATTGATTACAAAAATAATCAATGGCTGCAGCTCCACTCCAGTTAAATCTCGACACAGAGATCGAGAAATACATATGTATGATCATTATATGTATGGTGACAAAACAACAAACCTAATAGGACTTGACTTACAACTCAAACCTATACGGTGATTGTGTTATTAGTAATATAAGTGACCAAACGATAACTGCTAAAATCCTCCACTAAATCAGATGCAAATATCCTTATTCTGTACTTAATCTGTACCTGTGACGGCTATCACAGGACTACACAAACGAAACGCACAGCATTTTCCCACCAAAACATCAAAAAAAGGACAGTTTGACAATGATGTGAATTTTTACGTTGGAGTTTTTGTTTTTACCTACGACGCAAATGAGTAATCTGAACTGACTTAGGCTTTACAGACAAACTAATGTATTAAAGATAATGCATTGTGTTTAGTGACTTACATTCATGTTATCACATTGCACTCTAGTGAAAACTGCCAATTCATCGATCAATTATCCAGTCATGTTAGCAAATATCTGTCACATGATCCCTGTGATATTACCTTCTTGCGGTCAGCTTCTAGAGACAGGCGGTAGGCCTCGTCTTGTTCTCTCTTCACCATCTCTCTGGCCTCGCGTTCATCCTGGACGGAGGAGGGAGAAAGAAAAGTGGGGCCCATGAACTGACGACACAATAACGGATACACAGGAAAGAAAACATCTAAGCTGAGGCGCTGGGTGTGGGAGTTAGAAAAGGACCAGGCCAAAGAAAACGCAGCATGTCGTGTGGTTACGTACAAACATCAGGTATGAAAGAGTAGCACCAGAGGGGTTATTCATTGTCATAAGGCTGTCATTAACCAGACCATGAGCCTCTTTTATGCTTCCTCATCTCAGTTTCAGTGTCCTTTTCTCTTTCATTCACTCCGCCTCTCTCTTCCTGTTTGTACAGAGGGAAGGGGACGGCGGCCTTTCTCTTTCTACCTGCTGTGGCTACAAAATGTTTTATAAAGACCGGGACTAAAATACGAGTGACCATTGTGTTGAACAGAGCACAGCCATTAGTTTTCTATTTTCTGAAGGCCCATGCTGTGTGTCTGCCCGGATATGGCAAAGTAAGCTTATTGTGACGATCGGAGCGCTGCTGTGGTGCAGCTAAAGCAGCGGCCCGACTAAAAAGACATTGTGTATTGTTGTGCTGAATCAGAAAATGCAAAGGATACATTTGTGCTTTTGCTCCGCATAAAAGATGAGCATTGAAAGGAAACTGTAAAAGAATGGCAGGAGGAGGACAAAAGCATCAAAAGTGTCTGCGATCAATGGAGCAGCTCTGAGTCACGCAAACACAGTAGTTCGTATTTTATCCTCAACGTGTGCCGCTCTAAAACGCTTTTAAATTCACCAACTGCTTTAAACGACCTCTTACACACACGAGGCATGAAGGGAAGTGTTAATCTACCATATGTCTGCTCAAACACATATCTTGGAGACCTTATCTTTGAAGGGAAAAAAGAAACAGATTTTCCACATCGACTATACATCTTGGCTACTTGTCAAGTTGGCTGCGTTGTGTTCAAGTGGTGCTGATTAACTTCTATTTTAGTCGTCAGATGTCAGAAATGCAATCTGTTACATATTTAACATTCACTAAAAATAACAAATCATGGAAAAGTGTTTCAAAATGCAGCATGCTTTCACAAAATTGTACTCTATGAATCAAATTTTTATTGCAGGGTACTTTTAACTCTTAAATATCTGAAGATATTGAAGGAAAATATCTACATGTCTACTCATTACATTTTGTTGCACTGTTTGAGCTACTTTGGATTTAACCCATTTTTAATTCATTTTCCTTCTTGTTATGTTACCAGCTGTGCTTTTATAAAATGTCAGGTGAATTTGAACTTTTGGAAAGTTACAGAAAATAAAATGCAAAATGTAAATTATGTGCTCTTCTGTGACCTTATTTGGAGTGAATAGACTCGGCAGTGTAGTGTGATGACACATGGCTCCAGTAAAAAGACATAAATGGTAAGAAGAGGTGGAGAATTCCGTTAGTATTTTTCTATCTAAAATGGCTGTGATCACTTTTTTTTCACAGATATAATTTGGTTTCCTCCTCAGGACAAAATACTTTCTCATATGTTCACACTTTGGATTATTAGAATATCTATGAAGACCTGGAGATTAGACAGCTGATGAGTTACAACTTTATAACACATTGCTTCCTTTTTTACAATTTTTTTTTTCAATCTGAAACTTTCTCTCACTTTTTTCTAATGTGAAATTTCTAATATTGTCCATATAATATGTTTAAAGAGACACACCAACCATCTGCTGTTTCTTAAATGGAATGATCTGGACTCTATTCGATCTATTAGACTGTGTTAGATGGTAAATGGAGCTAATTTACACTTTGTTGATTATTCAAAAGATTAAACTGGTTTGACGTCACTCATTACTCAAGTGACCTGTTTAATTATTGTAATTACTCTCATTTAACTAATTATTATACACATTATATTGTACTTGAGGCACTATTATCATACGCCTCATACACATGGGACCTCTATAACCTGGAGGTAATCTGTTTTAGTCCAATTTACTGCCATTATTCCCCTGTTCTGATATTAAGGCTCACCACTTTCAGCTTAAAACAACTGTTGAAAGATAATAAAATGTTTCTTATTGTAGAATCAAAGCAGGTCATTCATCTTATCATCTTTTGAGATGCTGCTTCTCCAAAGGATTTAAGTTCACTCTTTTAGTCAGTGTCCATATTACATTATATCACAATTTCCTTTGTGCAGATTTGCATTGGTTTAAGATCACAAGCAATCTCCCCCCAGTTACTACAAGTTACCAAGGTTATACTAGTCCCATGTTGATAGGGTTTTAAAGTACCAGTACTTTGACTTGTGTACAGTTTCTGGTTATTCTACCCACCACTGGTCACTTCTCACAACAAGGACTTTGGGTATTTGATTCTCAGCTAAATGTCTAATGTGGACTCTGTAAACTCCTGTCATTAGAAATTCAATGGTCAAGGCAGCAACAGAATAACCAGTGCAAGAAAAAAAAAGTGTATACATAAAGATAGTGGAAAAGACAAACAATATAAAATATTAATAATAATAGAAGTAAGTAATGAAACGCTAAAGACTATATACATATTTACAAGAGTGGAATTGCCATATGTCAGACAATATGTTTGACTGTACATAGTTACAAGAATTAAACATTCTGACAAACGAATACTGGTCCACTGCCTTACCCTTCCCTATCATCATTAAACTTATTTGCCCCTAACGACTGTATGTTCCAAATAGTATATATTATTTGAACTATTCTAGCTTCACTTTACATGAAATAGTTGTTGGAATAACCTGCAGATGACAGCTGCAGACCGGTGCGCTGATCACTAACTCCCAAGTTAAAACACAGACAACCATAGGAATGAGAGTCGAGTCAATAAGTTTGGTTAAAGTCACAATGTGGCCGTCCAACTGCTGCGCTTCCAGACAGACACAAAAGTCAGTGTCAGAGTGGAATGTCTGGGATGGACGGACGTCTGCGTTCATGTCTGAGTTCGCCCTTGAACAAGTGAGGTGGAAAAAAGCAGAAAATGGGAAAGAAAAACCTAGGAAGGGAGAGAATGAAAAGTCACCGGTATCTGAGATTCCATATATAGATGTGACATTTCCTGGTCCTACCACAGACAGGATGTACTGATTTATTTAGAGTTTGCCATGTTGACAAGCAGAAGGATACTGGATTTAAAGGGAAGCCCTGATGTATTTTTTTTTAAATAACATTTATCATGTACATTTTTCACACCTGACAATGTAAAATAAATAAAAGCACAACATTAACATTTTCTCTTTATAATTCTGAAATTTCCCATCATCAAATTAAACCAGTTCAACTAATACACATTCACAGAGGTGTTCAGGTTTGTGGAATACCGAGTATGAATTAATTTGGCTGGGCTGTATGTAAACAGAATGCATTTCCTGACCTCAAGTGTTCCTTCTGCTTTCAGTATCACTTATCCTCTCTACAGTGATGCTTCGTGACATTTTCTTAAGCTCTTTCCTTCTGTCGTGCCACTCCTGGGAAACTGTCAAACTTTAAACACCTTTACTTTACCAAACTTTTACCTATGCAGTACCTCAAAAATATAGTATATGGTGTGAAACAATGAACAGCATGCAGTCCCAACGTCTAAAGGCTCTGTTTGTGCAGCTTATCTAAAATGGAAGAATGTCAGGCAATCTGTGTTAATCGTCCAGTTCCTGATTAAACATCGATGAATAAAAAAGGCTTTAAAACATTGACACATACTATTCATTAGACAACATATAAAAAGTACAGCGAAAAAAAAACTATTTCAACATGGTACACCTGATGATTCATTCAGTTTGATCTGACAAATGCACATACTTTACATTCTTTTTGTTGCTTGTCACAAATGATCATTGAAGGCGTGACAAAAGCTGTGAAAGCACTGTAGCAATAACAACACAGTGACTACAGCTGTCAATAATAGTCAATAACCTGAGGAAGACTAGTCCTCAGGCTCAGGGAGTGTGACTATAGTCATTCCATAAACAGTTCCCATAACTGAGATGCTCTGTCTTTTACATCAGCATCGATAGAAAAGACCTGACATCTGGATGAATGAGATCCTTAATAGTGTGTGACATGTGTAATGGGTTTGATACTGTGTTCACAGAGAATAATGTTACAGAAGGACTGACAGAAAAAGTGTGGAAATATTAAAGATGATGACCAAGGCTTGTAAGCAGCATATGCCAAAACAAACACACAGAAACAATTGGAGTTCAGTCAATTAGTCCATAACACGGCCATTACTCAGCTTAGACTGTGCTGTAGAGACGGTAATGTTCAAACCTTTTCAAACCAGGACATAAGGATACTGGATATCCACATGGTCCACAAGTGTTGTGTGTTTGATGTCACTGAGTCAACAGTGCTTTCTGAGTTAACAGTAACAAAGTAAATGAGTGTCTGAGTGGGTTCAGGTGGACCTTTTTGAGAGTGAGGAGACCTCTATGTCATACTGTCCCAGATTCCCAGAGGACATCAAAGACTGAGTTCAGACTGTTCTGTACCTTTTCAAAGACTGTACTCAGCACAGAAATGTGGGGCTAAGACCCGTCAGTCCACATAAACAGTTTAACAATGACTGGTGATCTGTCCCAACATGTTACGATTTATCTAGTAGGAGCGAAGTAAAGACAGGCTAAAATGTCCCACAAAACCTATTGAACGCAGCTGCAGTCACTGGATCAATGAAGGAAACCAGAAGGAGAACTGAACCAAAACCTGAGCACAGAACACTCCAACTGTCCGAACCACTAATAATAGGTTATTACTCTAAGCGAACCTTAAATGTGTGACTTTGTCAGGTTAATACTTACTTAATACTAGTTTTGTTACTGATAAACAGGGGCTGATTTACCCTGAACTGTTAGACTGATTATTCTGTTACATTACACCTGACATCTGACATGGAATGACAGGGTGCAGGTTTTTCCCAATCAGGTGTTTGTGGTTTTGGTTGAAATGACATGAATCCAACCTTAACCTGGTTGTTTCACCCTCTTTCACGTTCCCTGCCAACTCCTCGCCCTTTTATCCAATGCACTGTCACATGATCACATACTATTGATCCATTAAACAAGCACAGATCAATCACAGATGAACATTCACTGTCTATTACTGTTCATTAAGAGAAAATGATCTCAGTGTGTTCACAGCACCAGCCTCAGGGATGAATGACCCAAAGTGAACACAATAGGCAAACAAGCAAACTGACCGGAGGAAATTCTTTAAGCAACAAGCACAAAGCAAAAAAAGGGCACAAAGTAATTATGTCGGTATGTGGAGAAAAAGGTGTTAGCAAAGGACAAGGCTGGATCAAATACAACTAAAAGAAAAAGCAAGCAGACGAAAATGAGAATACATGCTCTCAACTTAAACATCAGCACATCATGTGACACTGCTCATGATGCGCCAAATAGGACAAAAAATTATTTAAAAAAATTAAATCAACAAAGGAAAAAAAGAAAAAAGGCAAATCAAGATAAGCAATAAAGACAATACTAGAGGAAAGCAAAATATGTAAATTAATCAAAAACTACATTTAAAAATAGAAGAACAAAATACAAACAAGAATTAATGTACCGCGTTTTGTTTTTTGAAGGTTATTACTTCCTGATGAAAACATTTCCTGATATCTGACTGGTTTTTTTACTACTGTTCTCTACATCGTTCCTGCTATTAGTCGTATGTAACCGTCTTTCTAGCCTCTGTAGTTTTATTTAAAAAGCAGAAAATTGTATACAACTGGTTCCGTCCCTGGGGTTTTACTCCTGTGGCTGACTGTAAGTGGTTTCCACTGTTACTCTTCAACTGTAGTAACAGTGGTTGAGCTGATAGTCGTCATCATCAGCCCCCTCCTCCGAAGTGACAACTATGCACACAGCTTGTGTCCCAGGTGCACGGTGATGCAGCCGTAATCGCCATAATCAAAGACATTACCTTGGCCAGTGATACACAGATACTGGTGCTAACAGACTGGCTTGTTTGGTCAACAGTAACAGGTTGTGTGTTGTTTCCTTATACTCTTATCATGTTACACAAATACTGCTCCATTTTTACCTCTCCAATTTAAAGTCAGCAGAACGAAAAGCTGCCGAGTACAACACTGTGCTCATGTCTAAACGAAACAATGGAGCTGAACACAGTCGACGTGTGTTTTAGAAGAATCCAAAGCACCGTGACATGTCTCCGTAGCTGACATTTGTGAATCACTGTGGTGAAAAGCCTCACCTCATCTTTAATGTCCTCTTGCTGTTGTGCTGTGAAGATCTCCATCGCTCCCATTAACCTCATCATCAGCTCATCCACTGTTGTATTGCCTAAAAAAAAAAGGATATTATCAGTTACAAAATTCAGCATTTTAAAGCCAAACAACTGAACAAGAGGAAAGATTTTTCATAGGTTTGAATGCAATTGTGTAGAATACAGAGGGTAATTACCTTGAATAACATTTAGAACTTCGTTGGATGTGCGTTTTCCCATGACTATAAGGAGCAGGGGGAACTGGTCTGTCTTGTACGTCCGTATAGTTTGTGTTACCACGCTGCCAAAGTGCCTTGTACACATGGTGAGTAGTCTGAAAGACACAAATCACACAAACTCATTCACTCTATTTGACTCACTTTACCTGAATGCATACATCTGAAAACATCTCAGCGACAGTTGGAAAAAAAAAAAAAAATCAGGAATGAAGCGCAGCTTTTCAGAAGAGAAATACACACAACTTGTGGCATTAAGGACTTTAAAACCAATTCTGCATTTTCTTATTCCATCAGAGTGACATCCTACCTCAATTGGAGCGGTGAAGGAATTAGTATTCCTCACCAGACACCCAGAATTGATGGGGCAAGAGAGGATTTCTTATTCCATTACAAAGACAGAACTTTTTAAATTAACACTTGAGGGAAGGAAAAGGGTAGCAGGCAGCCGGGGCCCTGCCAAGCTCCCTGTAAATGTCATAATATTAATGAATTGCTATAGACTGAATGCAAATATAGATTAGCTTTTTCTCCCGCCTTTTAATAAGACCTACTTTAATAACTGGCTCGTAAAATAGAGAAGTAATGGAATGGATGGAGGGACAGTGGGTCAGAGGAAGACGATAGATGGAAGTGATGCTGTTTGGGGGTGGGGGGGTGTAACTCATTAAAACAAGAAAGCCAAGGGAGCGACTCGTACACTTCTCAAACTATAAAACTGAGCACTTAAACCTCATTGTGGTATTGTAAAGAAAAAAACAAACCAATACTTTCTAAATCTGAGAGGCGCCACAGTCCTGGAATTCAATCACATCCTCTTCCTCTGAACAGAGCTGGGATCCAAAACCAAACGGGTTTAAACTGTGACAATTATCATAGTCATGATACATAATTTTCCCTATTGTCTTTTAGTATTAGTTTGGGTCACATTTTCAGCTAAAACACTTATAAAATGTCACTATTTACCTAATTTTACTCCTGCATATTTTGATATTATACAAACATGCATTTTTTCAAGTACTTGATGTCCTACACGTTCAGTCAGATCTTGGACAATCTATTTAATTTTAGTACACTTGAATCACGGAACAAAATAAAGCACCTTATTAAAACTAATACATTTGTAGCTTTCAGCCATTTAAAACCTTAAACCTCCCCTCCTCTACTAGTTCTACTATTATTTTATATATATAAGATTTTATTGTGATCTGTTATTGATGAACTATATTGTAGATTTTTCTTTTCTTTGTGATGTTTCTTAGGTTCTTAGCTTGTAATCCCTCAATGACATCTCGAGTGGAAATAAAATATTGATTGATTCATATACAGATGATTTAAAAGTAAACATAACTATCTCGCTTCTTCAACTCATACTCAGGACAGAAAATCAGCCTTTCCTAGAAAAGATTAATGATTTTTATGATAATAATTCAAATAGACTGATATGAAGACTTCACCATAACCATCCATTATAATCAATATTTTTTGGCTGTATCCTCCCTGTCCTACCTCACAATACTAGAAATATTAGCAATACTTCTAGTATTGCAGTAAAAATAACAGGCTTTTTTATGGATCATCTCCAAAATATTAGGATTTCAGCCATGGCACATTTCCTATTCTTTGCACTGAATTTGCTCATACTGCACATTACATCAATGACAATGAGATCATTGTGTTGTTTTTTCCCTTTTTCTTTTAACACAATCCATCTTACAAATGGGAGTGATCATATAATATCCTTTACGGAGGTAAATATGAACAATAAATGTAAGAATAGTAGTGAAAATACCAGTTTTCTCTGTTGAACTTGGAGTGACCCATTGTTATGAAGAGCCTGGGTACCCTAAATCCTACTGATCATTTTGTCCTGACACTGGTCCCTGTCCAAACCTCAGCCAAGGCAGACCATAACAATAGCCCACAGAGAAACCCTAACCTGTAATGAAAGGCCCCAGAACAATGGACACTAACCTGAGGAGTAACTCAATCTTACGTCTCCCATCAAGCGCAAACTAAACTTTACTGGTTTCCTGCAAAAACTAATCATAGCCCACACTAAAAATTCATCATGACAACATAAAAGACTGGATCCACTGAAACCGAAAAATGAGAGAACGGCTCCAATCAGGAAGTGAAGACTTTAGGAATCTTCCGATGGAACAAGTATGAACCCAGTGAAAAGGGCGATGGTCAGTGAAGCGACTGCAGGAACTCGAGTGAACAGTTCAGGGTCTGAGTGTTATCCAGCCAGAATATAACACGGTAAAAAAGGTAGCCAAGTCTGTACCAGACCTGTGAAACACCTTCAGGGATAAACTAAATGTAGAGGAAACACCTGCAAGAAATTTGCAACTAACAAGCCTGTGCTTCATTGCCCAATGTGATTGACAGCTTCTAATTTGTCACTCATCTCCACCTGTCACTGCACATCCAGACACATAAAACAGTTAATGTTTCCCTGGACTCTCACGCTGCATTTCTTTAGATTAACATGGTGTGTGAAGATGTGAGCAGACTATTTAGAGCTGACATTTGCTCGGCTGAGCAGCTGATGAGTCAGGCTAGAACAGTAGCACTGCAGGGGATAGATTTACCCTCCACCTGTACGGAGCAGGTATGGGAACCGGATGCTCCCATCGCTCACTGTGTCAGAAACACTTTGTTTCACAGCAAACATAGACATGTTTTGATTTGAAAATGAAATTTTGTTTTCCCTCTCAAGCAGTTGTGCTTTCATATAAGAGGATGTCAAGAGGAGAAGTCAAGTGTACAGAACAGGTCTGACTGTTAGTTTCAGAGACACCAGCTGACACCTCAGTGTCAAGAACAATAACAGGGCATGCACGGCTTTGGCACAAAACTGCACTGCATTATAGCAGGCTTTGACTAAATAGAAATCTGGTGTCTTTCTGAGACCAACTTACAATAACACATCATGAACTGACAGAGAGCCAAAGGTGCTTAGTTGCACAGCTGAGACGGGGACGTTGAAGTCTTCAGATTTACAATCATCCAGGATGACAACACATTATGTGAAGTATGTGAACATGTCTCTGTTGTCGACTAATATCCACATTTATTGAAATATTTGTCCATCATCCAGATACGTGTTTGTGCTCTGATGACGACAGAATAGAATGGATGTTCAAGTTCAGTGTTTTTGCCACCTTTGTGTCTAAGCAAAAAAAAAAACATGAGAATGGTCTGTTTTGTGATTTACTTTGTAATCTGGGTCTTTTAACCCCACCATGAACTGGGCCATAACATCTACATTTTTTAATGTGATTCTTCATGGCATTGTCACGTACTTAAGTGTTCCAACTGGAAATGCTTTTTGGATCCTGTTGTTAAGTCTGAGAAAGGCAGCATTCTGCAACCCCTGTTCAACAGTGAGCATCAAAATATGAAAATCATGAAAATTAAAACAAGTCCATTAAAAGTACTTGTGTGCCTGTACACATTTGTTGGCATGAAGTGAAATGTGTAATTGAGTAAGAAAGCGTAATTGCTCACGCTCATAAAAACATCTACTTCTAGTGGATTTAGCTCCTAATTGTTTCAATATTTGCCATATGTACAGTGCCTGTTGAAAATACTAGATTCATTTCCCATGGGTGACAATTACACTGGCATCCAATCAGCGGAACTGCATTTATGCATAATTAATCATTTAAGTGAGAGGCCTGTGAGAATACAGCGAGCAGAGCAACAGGCACATTCCAATATCAGCAGGTTCATCACACACAAACACACTCACAGGGTCAGGATACCTTTGTAACAGCCTGTGTGATCGGTGCCAATCACCAGTCACTTTGGATCAACCCGAGAGCGTGAGAATGCAGGCAGTCGGTGTATGTGAGACTGAGAGCGTGTGCACATGTGCATGCATGCGTTATCAGCAAAGCTGTGACTCGCTGTGTGTGATGAAAAGCTCCAGATGTTGCCTGCCTTTTAATGTGCAATAAAAAAGCTCAGCTGGGGCAAAAAGCAAAGGAGGCCAATGGGAGAGAAAAGAGTGCGGAATGAAGGAAGGAGGGAATTTCTTTAAAAGAAATAAAGGAGGGGTGAGGTCAGGGTGTGAGTCTTTCTTATATGGCTTGTACCAGAGGGCAGGCTTAACTCTGGACAGCGTTAGTGGAGAAAGAAAAGAAAAAATAAGGAGGAAGACGAGACAAGATGTAGCGCAAAGAGGAGGTGGAACAAAACCCCCGCAACATCCACCTTCATACTACAGATTAGATTTGTCTTCAAAGTCATTCTTATTCTTCAGCTACTCAGTCAAAAGCATTAGTACTATGGACGTTCAGAGCTGGTATTTACAGACGTCCGGAGGACCCTGACGGTTTATGCAAAGATAGAGATGTTTAGAGTCCTTCGTCTCCCACTGACCCTCTTTTCAGACAGCTTAGTCAAGATTGCCCAATCTGAGGCCTCACCATGCAAACACAACGCCTTTTGTTAGCATCCAACCTCTGAGCTTCCTCTATAGAAGTTAAAGAGAGAATGAGACGACAGAGACGCAGGGGTGTGAGCAGTGGACTGGAGCTGAATGCCAGCAATTAAAGACAAGCCCACACTAATGCACATAGGTCTGAAAATACTGTTTATGTATCAAACAAGTGTTTGTGCACGGTCCCACTTTTATCATTTTCTAAAACTGCCTTTAACAAACACAGGGTTGGGACCCATTTTATTCAGTCACCACTTGAAAGGGGAAAATGTGAAAAAATGAATAGAACTCAGTAATTCCTTAAGCTTTAGTACAAATTCTATTTTATACTTTTACTTCACTATATTTCAGTGAAATACTACAAATACTACATCTATTTGATGGCAGTTACCTTTCACATAAAAAAACAAATGATATTTGATGTCATGCATATATTTGATGATCTCTGCTCTGATGTAGTTACTAATCTATCACTATACAAATCATATACGCATTTTAAAAAAACTAATAGCAATAAAATCCTTTAACACGTATTTGTTCGTGGAAAAATTAAATATCTTATGATAACACAACACCTCAAAAGAGTCGTGCAACATCATGAATCTGCTCTATTTTTATTTTTTATTTGACTGAAACTACTTCTTACTATTTTTACTGAGATAACATTTTTAATTCAGGACTTTTACTTGTCTATTTACTAACTTTTGTACACTGTAGTATTTCTCTGTTTTCTTAAAGATCTCAGTATTTTTTCCATGTCTGCCCAGTTCAAACAGAAGAGAGAGTGTTCTTTTCTACTTCACTGATCTGATGGCAGAGGAGTCAGTAAAAATGTACATGTTATAACAGTTCCATGGAGACGCCAAATTTCTCTTTTGGCTCCTGAGCTGAACACACTCTAAACACCATTCTGTTTGTACTGAACTGCCAAAACAGAGACCTTCAAACATCTTCAGTCTTTCAAATGGGATATTTACAGACTTTAGATTTAATAAACTACACAAAAGTAAGTCAGTGGATGAAACACATACAACGACCAGGACATGAACAGGTTTTAGACTCATCAAAACATGGTACTGTGGTACTTTAAAGACCACAAACAGAAGCTGCTCACATACACTCTCCTCTTTACAAGATACACCCTGCTAGTTATGCAAACAGCGCTCTCCTCCAGACAATAAAAGACATATAAATAAAATATAAGGCTTAATCGTGCTGTCAGAGAGGTTCAGCTCTATTTAACGCTCTATTAAATGTCACAGTAGGATTAGAATAATCAGAGGTTTGGAGAAGGCTGCAGTGAAAGGGTTAACTAAGAGGACATTTAAGGGCTGATATAATAACCACTGTTGGCTGATAG
Source organism: Apogon talboti (assembly GCA_037367365.1). Taxonomy (NCBI): domain Eukaryota; kingdom Metazoa; phylum Chordata; class Actinopteri; order Kurtiformes; family Apogonidae; genus Apogon; species Apogon talboti. The sequence goes on along the minus strand of JAPQRQ010000019.1, from coordinate 28,250,013 downwards.
AACAAAAAAAAATCATGTTGTTGAAAATTAACAATTTTTGACTTAATGAAAAACTGGATAACTATTAAACTGAACACTTAAATAAAGGTCATAAATACCTAAATGAATAAATCAATCAAGTCAGAGTAAGAGTAATTAATTAATAATCCTGGAACTGACCATCAAACGAAGAGGGAAAAATCTGGGCGACTCAAGGTCCAATTTCTGTTTTTTGAGCTACTATTTTTTTATGACAGCAATCCCAGTTTGGAAACCCAACAACAGCCAAATACTCTCAAAGTCCTGCACCGACTGACCTGTCAAATCACTAATTATTATATATAAAACAAACACATGATGATGACAAAATATACGAGGTAACCTTAAGATGAATTGAAAAATAATTAACGTATTGAAAAAATTAACAACATTAGCATCACCTGACCAGTGATCACGTGCACAGCATTGTGAAAGTGCATGTATATACGTTTGTGTGTTCTAGAACAGTTCAAACTCTTATTGTGGCTCACCCTCACCGTGGGCCACGCTGCATGCTATCACAATGTGAAACCATTGTCTTTTCTGTTGCCATGAAATGCATTTTACAGTCTATAGTGTGAAATAAATCAGATTCTGAGTAACATACGTGATTTCACAGACACACGATGCACAAACTGCTGAGAGAAACAGATGGAGACAATTGGAGTGGAAAAACATTCGTCATTTTGAACACTCAGCAGAATGTGCTGTTTTTCATGTCGTTGTTGTCTATTGTCGTTGCTTAAACTTCAAACATATTGCTGTCAATCATTATGTTATTAAATATAAGACGTTGCATTCTACACTGATCTAATATTAATGGTCTGGATGACTCTGAAATTAAAATTTCCCTTAAACATATAGACCTGGGTTTTGTTTTTATTACGTGCAGGTCAGAAACATGTCATTTAAGCTAAATGTAAGCTTTGATGGTTTTAATTATTTTTACAAGCTCCCATCTTAAGAAAAAAATTTGGTTAATTGAGATTAACTACAGAAAATTGAGCAATTCATTGGTTAATTTTTAAGAAATTAACAGCCCTAAAAACAATCCCATGCTGTACATTAGAACTAGAGTGCAGCTGGAGGTTAATTTATTTTATCCCTGTTACAGGTTTGCTCATGTTACTACGAACATTTTGCAAGGTTTCGGTTTCCAGTAATGCAGAACTAATGTTCCTGTAGGACACTGTTAGAAATGCACAATATAGAAAGAAAGTAGTGCTATCGCTTTTTTAGGATGTATTTTTCCAAGCTTGCCTGGTAAGAATTAAAGCTACTAAAAGCACAATACAGCCAAGTGATGCATTTAAGAACAGCAACACTTCCTCCTTTTCAGAAACAAGCGGCCGATGAGGTGTGCTCAATGTCAGCCTTTACATTTGAGTTTTTATTTGGTAAAGTCTGACTCTGTTTGTCACATATGGCAATGTTTCATGTCAAAATAATATGCAGTTATGCATAGGTATGATTGCAAAAAGGCACTTAGTCATTTTTCTGTATGAGAATTTATGTATAAATAATTCCACAGTCATTATACTCATTGAGATGAATACAAGACCATTTGAGTTTCCTTTATGTCTTTAGTAGTTTAATAGTTTAATAAACCATAACTAAATAAAAGGCAAGATTATTATTGATTTAAAAGTATTACACTAAACCAGTGAGCATCAGAAACAGACACAAAACGTAGGTTTAAAATAAACAAATCTGAAGCATCCTGTTGTTCTGGATTTGGGTAGTATTAAAGTATTATTAGAGGCCGTCCCCATCACGCATGAAACAACGGAAGATATTAAACTGACTTGTGTCCTTTTAAACAGCAACAATAAAGGGAGCTAAAGATAACCTGAAAATTAACAGCCACAGAGCCGTTACCAATAAAACCAGTGTTCTGCCTGTGGTTCTACCTGGCTTTGTTGGCTTCTTTAGTGACGTCCCAGGCCCACGTGATGAAGTTCTGGCTCAGGTAGGAAACGATGGAGTCAGCGCACATCATCTGAGAGCAGAAGACGTTACTGAGGACGCTCTCGTCGTTGTGGAGGTAGATGGCCAGCAGCTTCCTCTGCGGGTAAAAACACGGGTCACAAGTGGAAACAAAACTGTTAGTAAAGGTCAGCATTGATTTTCTATGTGCATTTTTTTCTCCCAGGGTGAGAAATTGACAAAGATTTCCATTTTTTTTTTTTTAGCATTTTTTTCTAACAACTTAATAAACGGTTGGGTGTTAACAGTTTAGTGCTAAACTTAGTTAAGTGCTTTTGGGCTGTGGATGGACACCGAGGAGAAAAGACTTGTAATATTTGCTTAAAACTGAAAGAGGACATAAAATCTCGGTCCGTCTTTCTCTATTTCTCTATGGTGGAGACCTTTATGCTTCATGTGGGTGTCTCATCACTGCAGAGACATTTCCACATTACGTGACCGTCAGATGACATAGGAGCCCGGCGGGTGCAGAGCCGGCATGACTCCTGCAGACCGATGTAAGGCCACAACTGGCAAAAAAACAAATACCACGTAAAATCAAATGGAGAGCGGTGTAAATAAGACTCCTCTTGGAAGCGACGAAGATATGGAGAAAACAAAACAGACAAATCACTCTATTTATTTTACACCAAATGCCAGCAGCCTGTTCAGGTTAGTAGCGGCAGGGCCAGACAATATTGACGAAGCTCCAAATCCAAGGATATTGACACCATCATATAAGCCTGGCAGATTCTCCTTACTGACAATCTAATTAAAAAACAAACACACCCACAAACATAAAAAGGTTCCAAAGGACAATGTTGGAAATAATGCTCTCTAAATTACATGTCACTTCTCTTGCTATAAAAGAACAAATAAGGGAAAAAAAACTCTCTCAGTCTCAAGCTTCAGTTCATTTTTAACCATGACTGTGAGGGAGGAGTCAAGGGTCTGTTTCTCAGGAGCAGTAATCTAGGCTACGTATGCCAAAAGCAAAAAATCTACACAGGGTGTAAAACGTGATGGGAAGTAAAAGAAGAAGTTGTGCTATACTGTGGCCTGTGTAGAATAGGAATAGGAGAGCACTGCTGTGTTTGCTCAACGATTAGTGCTTTAGAATAATCTCCAGGGCTCCTAGAGAGAAGGAGCCGGGGACTCATTCATTGGACCGATTCAACGGCCTGAAAAGATTAAACACTCATGCTGAGAAGACAAGCAAATTCAGTCGAGTGAGGAATGAGTGTGAGGGGAGGGAGAGTTTTACAACACGGAGGAGGGAAAATAAAAAAATAAAAAAAAACCTGATACACGCTCAAACGCTGACATCCAAACACACACATGCACAGATGTGGTTCCCCTCCAGTAAAGGGCTCACACTCACACACATGCATGCTCAATTAGAGCAAGTGTAAAGATTAATCAAAGTGGGCATTTTTGGCCAACTGAACTCCTTCATCTTAGTTAAACTGTCCGTACCCCTCTGTTCCCTCTCCGCTTTCAACTTAGATCTTTTGTATTGCCTGTCTTAGCAGGGAGGAGCAAATCCCTCAGTTCAGCTAAATTACTAGGTCCAACCTGAGCAGGATAGTGACCCCCCAGCCCTTCCTCACACCTGTTCACCTCAAACTAAACCTGCTTTGTGTGCATCTGTGTGTGTGTGTGTGTGTGTGTGTGTGTGTGTGGTGTGGGGGGGGGGTGGTGGTGGTGAAGAAACACTGTGAGTACTGAGTCAGCCTGAGCCTCTCAATGTTTAATCAATTCCACTATTACTCGGAAGGTCAATGGACATTTAGAGAAAAACATATTTTTCGACATTCTGCAGTTTCCTTCATTAAATCTACACAGAAACAAAGAGAGACACGAAAAGGAAAATGGTTGAAGGTTGAACCAAAGGTCGGTGGATTCTAAATAGTGCTATTTTGGTTGTAAAATATTTACCATTAGGATACCACACAAACCCCAAACTGTTCTTTTTTTCATTTCAATTTACAATAGTAATATTTTTCTATGAAATCAGAGTTTTAAGATTTTCAACTGATGGAGCCTCTGGAAAGACATGTATCTCCATTCTTCTTATCTATGTGTGTCTTTGTCTAAATGCATCACAAATTCTAAACAGATTCTCAGAAATGAGAAAGAGAAGATAGTTGTGCAACTGTCCTGCAAATAGTTGGTTCTTTAAAATCATCATGGTTTAAAACTTTGCACACACCTGAGCTTTAATCAATGGATGCATATCCCAAATCTAAAACCAGTTTTTTCAATATTTTGAGTTTTTTCCAATTTTTAGTGTTTCAACGTAGGTTTTTTTATCAGCAAAATGCAAAACCAAAACACCTTGATGATATCATCTGATAAAGTGCTCTTTTCCATCCTCTGAATGCACTACTGACATCTTGTAAAAGTGGATCTAGACAGAACCAACTGTATGGTACATAATCTATACAGCACCGTAAACAGTCCACTTTAGTTTTATTTTTTAAATCTATTTCTTTTAGGAAGACAACAAAAAATACCGTATTGAACTAAATGGCTTTAACAGCCAAAAGTCAGTATTTAGTGTGACCTCATGTTGAACTACCTCAGATCAACTCTTTAAGCTTTCTCAGTCACCTCAGGGTACATCATATCAACCTTTTTTCCACTGTCTAGGTCCACACATCCACTAGAATATCCATATTTTTTCTGTAACTTTTGTTTTGATGTTTTTCCTGGATACTCCACTGGCATCTTGATACAGTGGCAGAGAAATGCATTTGTTTGGTCATTATAACACTGGCTAAAACAGCACATCTAATAAGGCCTAATAGGACATCAGTACAGTACTTTATATAATGGCAACACAACACTTTGTGTCAGTCAGTTAACTGTTGTTTACAGCTTATTTTAGTGCAGACTGCAGTACAGTATGTGGTGTTTAATGAGCCTGCTCACTGTGTAAACCTGTGTCCATTACAATTCTCAGATGGGGCACGTAGGTTTACGGTCTTGGTGAATATCTGCATGTGATTAACTATTGGCACATCCAGCTGAAGAGACACATTTAATTAGAATAGCTGTAATAATAGTAAAAATACTAACTATTAACCCTTTAAACATTACAAATATGTATTCGTACAATAACTGGTAGCAGTTTAGGCAAAATAGCAGTTTTCATCCTCATTTCCTAGGTTTAGGTATAAATTCTAGAGCATTCACAGTATTAAAATATTAAAATATTATTTGCCTTTAATACCTTTAACGAAAGAACAACTTCAATTGCATAGACCAGAGATTGTCCAGCTCAAATACCATTATAGAGATATTAATTATCCATCATTTGGGTAAATTCATTCCCAAATACACACTTTGCACACACTGTAACACATATTTAACATTTAAATAAACTAAGTTATAGCTAGAGTTTATATCATTTATTGTTTTGTATAGTATTGGAATTTTATAAACAATTTCTGGTTGAATACTGCAACCAATCAATAAGTCATTAAAAGTGTTTTTTTTCCCACTGTTGTTATGGGGGCTTTCCACAATACAAATACAAAACAATGTGTCTCTGATTTTGGGATAAATCCTCCTTCAATTCCCTCAACATTCCTTTTTACTTTGTGTTGCATCTTTAGGCTGAGGGCAGATTGAAATATAATGTTCAAATAGTTGTACATTTCTCTCTTTAGAAGCTGCCACTACCTGCTCCAAGGCCCATTTTCAGTTCTTCCGGAACAGGCTTGTAATTACAGATACAATATGTTTAACTGAAATAGGGGTCGCCAGTAAATGCGATACAGACAGGAAGAAACACAGGCACAGACGGAATGAAGAGAGAGTGAGACGTCCGTATAGTGATTGTTTTACAGATGGCAGGCTCAGTCTGGAAAAGCAAACACTTCAAAATGAAGAGCTCAAATGACTGATCTAATGACCCCTGCACACATAGTGGGAAAACGCATTCAGATCGATGACCAACCACTGAGCACACGCTCCACCCACTGCAACAAACACATTTCATATTCTTTCAACAGCCTTCTTCAATTCCTCAGATTAACTGTCAGATTATATGAATAGCAGGCTTAAAGCATAATCTTTTCAATATCAATGCTCCTGAACATCATTAAGAGCGGGTGCATAATTGTGTTCTTAGTGCACAGTTCATATTAGATTTTGTCTGTTCAATATCACATTCTGCTCTTTAGATCTTTTCCTGTTCGAATAGGAAACTGAAAATTCTCCACTACAAGTAAATGCAGTGTATTCAAATCTAAAGTAAAAATATTAGTATTTATATAACTATTATCAAGGGCAATGGTCCCCATCATTGTTGTGCTATTACATGTTTTTGACTCATATTGGTGGATTCATGTGCACATTAGATGAACTACTACTGTACATGTCAAGACTTTAGCTGGCTTTACTTTTCGAATAACTCCGTCCAGTGCAGAGCTGTGATGAATCTGATGCATGTTGGGAAATTGTGGATGTTGTGATGAAATCTTTAGGTTTTACTAGCAGCAAGTAAAAAAAAGGTGTTACAAGGGGTTGTCTTAACCCTCCTCTTGTGTTAGCTTTCAGGTAACACGCCCCATGTTAGCGGGTTGGTGGCGACCCGTGTCTTAAATCAGCTGTAAAATACACTAAAAACAATTATCTATCATCCAATTTTTTTCTCATCTCTTGGTTTCATTGTTAGGCTTCCTTATCCATGAAAATATCGGTTTTAATATTTTTGGTGTGGCTCTCTGGGCCTTTTTTCTGTCAGTATACCCTCGATTTCAATTTTAAAAAATGTTAAAATGAACCACAAGAGAATCATATAAATAAATAAAAGGTTTTTCTGTTACCTCACTATTACTGAGGGGTATTACAACACATCTGTTAAATATTTTTTTTTGTTTTTTTTTTTTCATTTTGATATTATTAACTATAGTAACATCTATGGTGTTAGGGTCGATTTTGACCCATACATATTTACTTCAAGAAAAAGGCTAAAAAGTCTTTTTTTCAGCAATAGAACTTAACCCTAGCCCACCATGGTAAGTGGACAAGGGTTAGGGTTAGAAGTTCTTGTCCAAGGTCATAGTTGGTACAGAAATTGTCACAAGTGATGTTGTGATCCTGC
>JAPQRQ010000019.1:28230229-28242817 GCA_037367365.1 Apogon talboti | reverse complement strand
CTGACAGTCCACTTATGATTTCAGTTTTGGCTGTAGTTATTGTTTTATAATCTTGTTTTTATAGCCGGGTCGAAACCAACCCTTACAATACAAATGTAACAATTTCAATTAGAGCATTTTATAATTTAATATTTTTTTTTGCTTTATTTTGTTGAAATAGACATTCCTGACAAAGTTAAGAAGCCTTGATGCAATAAACAGATGTATGTGGTTTTTGTATGCATTTAAAATCCAAAACGGGTCGGTGGCGACCCTAACACAAGAGGAGCGTTAATGTCAACACTCCACAGCCAGAACAGCAGATGGAAAATGGGATATTTTTGTTACATGAAAGTTGACTTATATACTGAAAACCAAAGAGGACACTTTCAACAAAAACATTTATGTGTTTAAGTGACACCGGGACTGCCTACTTGGATCTATATGTGACATACTATACAGCATGAATTCCAGACAGCTGGTAGAAAGCAACCTAAGTAGGAAAAGTCACATGAATTCTAATGTGACTGGTCACATTGAGATCAGATCTGTATCTGATTTGGGGGTACATACAGTGTGTACGTGGCCCAGATCTCAGATTCTGTGTGACTAGTGGTGTTTTCGCTGTGCATAATGGGATAGTGGGATAATGACTGAACTCTAAATCAGAACCCCGCCTAACTGTCATAGTTAAGATTAGAGTGAAAAGATTAGATTGGTACCGCTGTTGTCTGCAGTGTTAAAACAGTCTGATGATATTTTGTGGCATTAATCTATTTGGGAATATTGGTATAAAAGTTCCCCACATTTATTTATTTTGTACAGGGTGCACTCTATTGATTTATTTATAATCCGTCCATTATTAAGTTTGTGCTGATCATTTCAAGTAAAGTCAAAAACTCATGGGAGAGTGTTGCTTGTCATTTACAGCCTAAGATCTGAAAGATTTAAATCTATCTACATGCCATATGCCAGCTGCTATTTTCCTCTTGACTCTTCGGGGCTAGTGCTGAGTGTTAAAGCGGATACTTGGCAGTGATAAATCCCTGAACTCTCCTCTCTACTGAGGCTATGAATTTTGATGTGTCTTTGTGTGTGGCAGACAGGAGAGCAGTGGAGAGCGGAGGAGAGCGGGGTTAGAGTGATTAACCAGTGCGTTGATGGGGATTTAGCGAGGATCGTGGTTAGTGATGGGTGGCCTATCTCTCTGTACGCTCTGGCTAACCACTGATCCCCAGGAGGGTTCAGCTCAGCTCGGCTCAGCTCAGCTCTGCAGCCCAAAGCATTTTCATTAAGGATGGATTGAGTCTATCTCAACAGTCCCCCCCCCACACACACACACACACCCCACCCGAACACCCACCCACCTCGGCAACACACACCTTCAGAAACACTTCATCAAATGTAGTGTTTTGCTTAGTGATTAGCCTCCTCCCAGGCTTTGAGAGAGTGAGACTGATTCCTCTGTTTGTAAACCCACCGAGCCGTCCCCCCTTCACTTCGATTTTGCTGTCTTCTAATATCCCCTTAATGAAGTGGACTCGAAAGACGCGAAAACTAGATTCCTTTTCAAATGAGAGCAAAGAGCAGAGGAAGGGATGGCGGGATAGATGAGGAAAAAAAGGCCGGTATAATGGTGCACATATGCTACTGTGTAATGAAAGCGTCAATGGCAGCATGTTTTGGCCTGTAGTCTAGGACGCCTGTGACAAAACAGGACAAACACAGAACAGATCAAATAGCTTCTGTTTTCATGCACAATTCTTTGCACATATCCATCTCCTCTAAAGCCATTCTAACCGCGGCACAGTTGGCAGGCTAAATCGAGCTCACCCAGAATAAAACAAAATACGGGGGAAAATGAATACTATTTCGCACCAGCACAGTGTAGAGTACAGTGGTACAGTAGAGAGTGCGAACACCAGGGAGGCATCGGCCATATTGTGCTGGCTTAGGAGAGGAGATCAGCTGGGAAACAGGCGAGACGCCAAGCTTGTCTTTAGGTTTTTTTCCCCTCGTCTCAGTTTATCTTTGACTGTCTTTATCTTTACCTTCCTTATGCAACTTTATTCCTCTTTCTTTTCACTCTGTCTTCTGCTGAATGAGCCACCCTGTGCCCCCTCCTCTCCTTTCACACCATGCCTTATCTGTGCCGTGTCCTCTGGCCGGTCTCCTCCATCCTCCCACCCTCCCGCTCTGTGCCTGGTGATGTGAAGCCCCCCTAACATCTTGCTGTGTCCTCACACTCTAAGAAGGCTGTAATCCACACAAGCTGTCAGTTGATACAAGCATCCTTAAAAGGACAAAACCCACAAAAAACAAGGGGGAAAAGTGGATGGCTAAAAATAAAGCCACAGCTGTCAGGGTGAAAATTTGATGAGAGGTTTGATGAAATGACATCAATGTGGTTATAAAGCCTTTTCCACACAGGAAACATGGGATAAATGGATAACAGTGAACTACCACAAAGGACACTGGATAAGTAAAATACCAGTGCAAACACTGCTAAAAGGGAAAAATATTTCATCACTGTTGGACCACTAATCCTATCAATACGTCAGGTAAAGGAGACTCAGCTTTTCACTGGTATCAAATGTCTTGGATGTTCAGAGAGTCTCTGTACTGAACACGACTGCAGCATCATGTTCTGTAGCCATAAACCCTTCTAAGCCGAAAAATGGCAATACTGTGCTCAGGAAAGGTTAGATGTAGTAGATGTTCTCAATTAACCCATAAAGACCCAGCTCTTCTTTCGTGGCAGTTCCCAAATTAAATTTTCTCTCTATTGAACTTTTCTTAAGTGATTTACCTCCATTTATTATAATACTATCCTCTGTATTGTGTGTTTTTTCAGTGAAAAATCTAGCATTTTCCTATATTTAATTGACTGATCATGTAGATGTTCACTAAAGCTCAGATTAAAGTTGAGGGTTATTAATATCAGACACAGAGAAAACAAGAAAAAGTGACTTTTTCAGTCAAATCTATCATTAACTTAACAAATTAAGTATCTCATCCACTGTCACTTGTCAAATGAATGGGCTTTACTGATGAATCAATTTTATAGAAGATGACTGTGTTTTCACATTCACTACGGAGCCTCTGAACATCCAAATTAGTCATATTTGATGACCATGAAGAGATGACAAACTGCATTTTACACCAATTATTTACATGTATTGATAGGTTTAGTGGATCAGAAGTTAATGACTATTAAAAATTAAATACTAATTAAGTGTAATCATAATCAACTGTTTGAAATAAAAAGGTGACAAAGTAAAAGAACAATTAAATAGCAGCTACAAAAGGAATGAATCAGTTCACTTACATCTCTGGCTTTGCCGTAGAAGGCCTCTTGAGATGCTGCCTCCAAAGACCCAATGAAAAACATGGGGTGGGTCTCTCCATACCTGCATGAAACAGACACAGCAGAAAGTCAGTGTACAACCAGCCTTGCCTGCCCATGTACACAGTCCTCTGAATGCATACCACATACACCAGCTGCTTCACTCACCTTGAAGAAAATTCGGCAGTAAAGTGCAGTAAGGCATCAGCTTCATTCTCACAATTTTCTGGCACTAAAAGCAGCAACATAATTACAAGGTCAAAGCTGTGAATGCATATCATTGACAAAGAAACTGGAGTTAATTCAGACCTACTGACTGACGTAATTTTTTACAGCAAATGTACGTACTCATAGGCGATTTCCGACAACTTGAAGATCCCATTCCAAACATCTCTGAGTCGTCCACACCAAACTCTGACGCATCTTCGAAGTCATCGCCCTCACTGTCGCTGATCATATGGACATCTGCACACTGTAGGCACACATCCTTTAGATTAAACAGTAAGGGAAGCAATCTACTGCCATGTGTGATGATTTATCAGGTATATACACAGCCCATGGGAACTGAAGCCACTGCATAGATCCTGAGAGTGTTTTTTGTTTGTGTGTGTCCGTACCTCTTCTGTGGGCTCCTGGGCATTGGCTGGTGATGACCTTCGACAAACACTGAGGTGATGACAAGGGTAGTTGATTCCAGAGACAGCTAATGTCATCTGAAAACAATAAAATGGATAATAGACATAAGAAGCACTAATAAGTTTCCATCACCTTAAATAGGTGACCATATTCTAAAACAGAGGAACGATTGGTAATAAAAATGTTTGTCTTCTGGAAGATAATGGTCCAAACGTATCTCAGTTATAATTGAGAGAAATATGTATAAAATGTTGAGACATAGTTGTTTTCAGAATGTTGTCTGCCCTGACTATGATTTTCCACCTGTTCAAGATCAAACTTTATCTGGTAGTAGATCTGAACACTATACAGGTCAATGTTACCAAACAGGAACTTGGAGGATTTCTTTTATGACCTTGACCTTTTAATCATCAGTAGTAAAGAGGTGCATTGCTTTTACTGTTTCCCGATAATTATGGTGGAAGTGCATCTCAGCCGGCAAGAACTCATGTTGTCATGGACCATAGACATTTATTATTAGTATAAGTTGCTTGAAAATGACACAGAACACAGAAAAAAGATGTTCCATGAATGAAACCTTATTGAACACTTTCAATCAAATATGGTGGAAAAGTAGCTCTGATGAAAAATGAGAAAAATATAAACTCAGTTTATGGCAGTATAAGTTCTTTCTCTGTAGTCCACTAACATCAGGAAGTCACAAAAAAGAAGTTAGAGCACTGTATAATACAGTGTCACCTTCATAATATTATTACCCTGAATATATTGTATAACCTGTTTATTATAACCAAATTAGCCCCAGCTACACATGTATTTACATATTGTTTCAAGACATCCATACAGAATACAGAATATTGAACAAAGCTTTGCTCATCTCGTCATCTCTCTAATCTCGGGAAAACCACGATAAGGTTTCTGTGCACCTGCATTACCTGTTAGTGTGGTTGCAGTTTATAGTAAGAGAACACCTGACTAATGAGCTCCCAAATCCAAAGCCAAGACTTGAATTTTTAGCAATTCTGCAGGGACTCGTTCCAGTCAGTAAGCCGAGCTTAAACCCAAGAGACGACAACAAAACAGCTAAGGCTAAGGCAGAGTAAATTCACATCAAGTCAGTTTTAAAAAGTAGCACATACATTTTTAAATTGATTCCCATTATGGTACACAATGAAGACAATATCTATAGCTAAAAAAGACATATTTCTTTTTGTTTGCATGGTGACTATTCCCATCAGCAGCTACAGCAAAAGGCAAGACTAAACTATAACTTAAGTCATGAAAGCACTAAGACACCAATGCAACAGTAAACTGGCTGAAATGCTAATTGTCTGGAGCAAAGCAGAAGCCCCAGATGTAAAGAGTTTTCTGGGAGAGTGCACCTCTGAACGACGGGTCGAGGCAGGGCAGGTCGTCTCGGTGTCATAATAAGCAGAGAAGGTCCCTGTGATGTGCTCTATTGTCAGGTGTTAAGGCAACACAAAGAGCAGCTGGACATGGTTGAATCAGGAGACGATTACATGCAACGGCAATTGATTCTGAAAAGGGCGACGCAGGGAGTTTCTTCTTTTCCATCTCTATTAAATAGTGATCCTCTACGTTGGCCTCAGCTTCTATAGCATGAGAGAACAGTGTAACCACTAGACCTTGTCAGCAAAACAGACTTACCAGTGAGCGCTACTGTGTGCTTGGCACTGATAAGAACCACAATATCTGACAAGCTGTTCTATCTTTTCACACTATCTAATCTATTCAATGTAAGAAAGTGAGTTAGCGACAGCCAATGGACCGAAAAAGCAGTCATACCTTAGTGGCAACGCTGAATGTATGGCAGGTCTGTTCATAGTGAGTCCTTTGAAATCACAAACCCACATCAGAAAAAGTTGGGACAAACTAAAAGACAAACTAAATTTAAAGCTGAAAACATTCATTATTAAATTATCTTTGATCTGTATTATACCCAAAATAATACAGGAGAATATAATTCAACACTTCACCTCATGAAATGTACTGTTTTGACAGTAAAGCATTTAACATTTTGCCATATTGTAATTTATTTTCACAACACTTAAAATAAAATGAGAGATTAAATCGATCAAATGTTTAATGTAAAGTTCCAGCAAACTAGTCTTATGGTGTACAACGGTACAGGGTCTTCATTGTGACATTTTGTGTTTCAAGATGTAGTTTAGTAACACACAACACCCTATTCTCCCTCAACTAGGCCTGTTTTCCTTTCATTTTCTTATTTGTTGAAATATGCATAGTTGGCTCTAGAAGGGTTTTTTTTTGTGAAAGCAGCATGTGTTGCTTCAAAACCTCAATGTACTTTTCGACATTAATGATGCATAACACAAGTGCAAATTACCTTTGACACCAGACCATGCCAGACCTTGGCTTATGGACTCTTGGTAAATGTCTGGATGGTCCTTTTTGAGTTCCATTATAAGACCTGGAATATTAATTTGCCCAAGTAAAGTCCACATTTCCACTGAGTAACAGTCCATCCCAGGCGCCTCTGAGCTGAGACATCGACCATGTACCTTATACCTTATATTTACTATGTCCAGTAAATATCAGGTATCCTTTTGGCTCAGTAAAGTTTGACCTGGTATTTGTAGCTATAACTCTGTACTGAACAGCTCAACATAGATTCTCTACAGCAGGCCTGATCCATGTAGTTCTAATCAGATCCAGGTAAGTGACTGTTCCTGATGCTGAACCTGAAGGATCAGCAAGAACAGGTGCTTACACTGTTATTTAATCATTTAAATCATTACTAGTGCTAAACTGTCCTGTCACAACTTGTACTGCAGCCTCAATGTGTGAAATGGATGCCTTAAATTAAGCCAAAGTAAATTGTATTATCACTGCTTTCTTTTTTAATCTTCATTTTCCTAATTTTTCCTTATTTGAGGTTGTATATTTGTTGTTTACATTAATGGTTAAGCATATAACATCTGCGTCTTGGGTTTGTGAACAGAACTGTTCAAATTTGGCCACTTTCATCTACTTAGCAAACAGGGAAACATGAAACACATGCATGTCGGTGTTTTGTACTGAGCTCGATCTCTCAGACAGAACTACAATCCCTTTAAAAGCATTGAAGTGAGAGTAGCAGCTTCATTTTCACATTGTCCAACTAATAAACGGTGTTCTATTTTGTTACTGGCTGGAGGTACAAATGCAATGTCTAAGGTCCATGTTCCCAAACACAGAACATAACGTGCTGCGCACTAAGACCCCTCTGCCAGAATGGAGCTATTTTGCTGTATGTGTTAACCAGGGCTGGATAACCCGCACGCTGGTTAATGTACACCGTGCGTTGCCGTGGGGAACCACGGGTTCTAGATGTGGTATAAATATTGGTGTAATTAACTTACCTCTGAGTTCCTAGTTCATTCCTTTACTTTCTTGGTAAATTCCACTGGCATTTTCAGTTGAATAACCTCTCAGCTGGCATGTCTGTTTCTGCACATGACATTTGACACCATGGCAACATGGCCCTATTGTTTATCTGTTGCTAGGTAACACATTTCAAGGGTATTGGCCCTTGTTATAGTGCCCCCTACTGGTGGACATATTGTAAAAAATATATATTCATATTCATATATTCACATATATTCAAATACATGCCTGAATATTTTCAATAGGCTCCATCCACAGTATAAATTTGGTGCAGATATTTCAATGCATTCTTCAGATAATGATAATGTTGCTGAAAAGACATGTCGCCATTTGACCTTGTAAATGTGGGTCAATTTCACCCATTTTCAGTAGGCTTCTGCTCCATGCCAAGATGCATCTACAGTATAAATTTGGTGCAGATATGTCAATGCATTCTTCAGATAATGTCGTAACATCATTGAATGTACGGACAGAAAGAGAGACAGATGACAAAAATGGTAAATGGACTGCACTTACATAGCACTTTAATGGTGCCCAAAGCACTTTACATTGCCTCACATTCACCCATTCAAACACACACACACACCAGTGGGCGCTGCTGCCAGGTTCCACTGGGAGCAATTTAGGGTTAAGTGTCTTGCCCAAGGACACTCCGACATGTGGACAGTTGGAGCCAGGATTCGAACCGCTGACCCTTCGGTCATTGGACAACCCGCTCTACCAACTGAGCCACAGCCGCTGTAAATGGTTACAATACCCCTCAGCCGAGGGGTAATAACCAAGACGAAGATGGGAAATCCAGGCAGAGGTCAGTGTCTCTGCAGGTGAATGCACCTCTATACACTGAAAAGGGTCAGAGAAAGAGGATTAACAAAAATTATTATTGTAAAATTCTTTATGCTGCAGTGTTTTAAAATACTTTACTTTCAGGTTTTTTTGTCACCCCTTGGCCAAGGGTTATTGTAACCGTTTGGTTGTCTGTCCATCTGTCCGTCCATTCAACGACGTAACGACATTATCTGAATAATGCATTGACATATCTGCACCAAATTTATACTGTAGATGCATCTTGGCATGGAGCAGAAGCCTACTGAAAATGGGTGAAATTGACCTACATTTACAAGGTCAAATGGTGACATGTCTTTTCAGCAACAACATATAATACCCTTGAAGTGGGTTACCTAGCAACAGATAAACAACAAGGCCACGTTGCCATGGTGTCAAATGTCATGTGCAGAAACAGACATACCACCTGAGAGGTTATTCAACTAAAAATGCCAGTGGAATTTACCAAGAAAGTAAAGGAATGGGATGGAGCATTCCATTCTGGCTCCATTCTGGCCAAGGGGTCTTGGTGCACAGCACATTATGTTTTAGTGTGTAACATACAGGGCACTGTTTCACTGGTCTTCAGAGGATATGGAATGATTTTAAAACTAATGCTATGTTCAGACTGCAGGCAAACGTGGCCCAAATCTGATTTTTTTTTTTTACCCATATGTGATCTGTATCCAATCTGTTAAAGACAGTTTGAACAGCACAAATCCAATTTTTTCAAATCCGACCCAGGCCACTTTCATATATGGTCCTAAATCTGATACGTATCTGATATTTTGCAATGCAACTTCAGTCTTAACAGGCAGGTAGCATTTGTCCAACCTTTACGTGATTGACGTGGGGCGGTACACCTGTCAAAAGGTAACGCAGGTGTCCTAAGGTGAGCTCAGGGGGGAGGGGAACCCCCCGTGGAGCATATAAGGGCAAAAGCTCGCTTGATCTTGATTTTCAGTACGAATACAGACCGCGAAAGCGGGGCCTCACGAAACGTCACAATTCTGCTTCCCAGGAGGAGGAGTGGCAAGAAAAACATATTTACTTCCATAAGTGCATGCTTGCGTGGTCACGTATTGCGTCAGGACCTCTTTTGCGCATGCAGGACACTTCAGGGTTGCATTCAGTTCATACTCAAAACTAAAAGAAGGTGGATTTAATGTGTAATATGTACGAGCACACAAAAAAATCGGATTTCACCAAAAAATCCAAATTGTGCATTAAGACCTGCTGTCTGAATGTAGCCTTATTGCTGCCTCCAAGTGAGTAGTTTAGGTATAAAGCAAAACTGGTTATTATATTTACCACTGTGTTTTCAATTCCCACTAGCTCAATAATAAAGGAGAAGATATGAGAAAAGCAGTATCTCCCCAGATAAATCAAAAATGAATAATATCCAGCTGAGTCCCTGTTCTTTCTACATGTTATCTTTAGCAAAAGAAATGAATTAAATAGAGGAGATGGACGTGCAGTGTTTAAACTACACAAACCAAGGCTGATGTCAGCCAACACTAGAGACACTGAGTTTGAAAGAGTACCTCATATCTTTCTCAACATCAACAATAAATGTATTAGAAATTTTAAAATAATAAAATAACAGCCTCAAGGAAAAATATGACTTTTCTTCCCAGGCAATTAAAACCTGTCCTACGGGGCCTTTCACTGTCAATCACACTGGGCAACGACACAGATAAGAGGGCACTCGGATTACAAAAGAAATAGATTGTGTTTCTGTGTTTTACTAATTTGTAGTGAGTGTAGTCTTGACAATGACAAGTGTGTAAGTATTACAGTAAAGACAGCTTAGGAATTCAGGAACACCTACGAAGAACACTTAACTGAATTGCCTTGAAAATGCTCATGTAACCCAACTCTAAGTAGTTTAATACTGTGGTCCTGATTATCTCTGACATATCCATATGTCTGTCAAAACTTAACGTAATGGGACAAAAACAATGTCCCACCAATAGTAAAAAATAAAGTTACTAACTTTTTATTCAACAAAAGAACAGAAAAAAGTCTATAACTGCCTTCAAGAAGCTTTGGCTAATTGAAACGGTTGGAGAGATGAATAAGTGCTAAGAAAAACTAGTGTGTACTGAGGCAGACAAAGACATAACAGGGTCTGAGCTTTTCCTATAGGGTGTGAAGCAACAGGCCCAAGTCTATTCTGTCTATTCCGCGATCGAGTGGCAATCAAACGTGAGAATCTTAACAGCGGCTGCCGAGAGAATCCCCATAAACCCTTTACCCCCAATACTCACAATGAGAGGCTTTCGTCTAAGAGCCTAATAAGTGTATAAATAAAGTTGATCACTTCCCCTGTCAAAGACAGCCTGGAGGGTTTGGGCTGACATGGATGCAAGTAGGGGAGGTGAAAAGGGAAAAAAATGGGTTGAGTGCCTCTCAATCCTCTTCTTTGCTTTGACCCGGTGGCTTCTCCTGATGTTGAGGTACATAAGTGCAGCTTGGCGGCTCAGCGGTAAAACGTGGAAACAAGGCTGAAACGCCGCAGGGCACAGGGGGTGGGGAGTGAGGTTAACCCCCCCTCAAATGACCCGCTCCCACATCTCCACACAAAGGAACTGGCTCCTCTTTTTTGGATTCTTTTAATTAACACTTGCATTGAGGCTCGAAGCTTTCACAGGCCGATACAGGGAAAGAATTCTCTCTCTCTCTCTCTCTCTTTTCCCCCCTCCTTCTCTCCCTCTCCCCTTCAACCCTTTCTTTCCTTCTCTACCATTCCTCTTTCTTTTTTCTTTCTCTCCCTTCATCCTTTTTGTGTTTCTTTTTTTTCTTTTCTGGTGTAGGCAGTGTTTGGATTAGGTGTCTGGCTGTGAGTGTGAGATAATTACTACTGACAGCTGCACAGACACCAACCATAACTTCACCACCTTAGTCTAGTTTCTCTTTGATGGAATAAGGGAAGAACAGAGAGAGAGAGAGAGACAAGAAAAAGGAGGAAAAAGGAATTGGTGAGGAATAGTGCTCAAAGAGAGAAATAAAACAAATTTACAAGAGAAGGTAATGGGAGATAAGAGCGCCCAACCCTCTCCACCTGTGGCTTTTCTTGTGTCAACTTACTTCGTGTCTTCTTCAAGTCTCTCCTGATTTGATACTCATCTCCAAGGCAGTGGAGCATAAGTATACTGTAAAGAAATCAGAGGATGCTGACCCTTTTACCATATACCACAGTACTTTTCAATTACTGGGGCTTTGTGGTTTATTTTACTGTAAGAAGTACATAACATGTAATTTCACCAGGTATAAGGACAACTCAGATTAAAGAGTTCTTGGTTAAAAAAATAATTTATTCAATAAATTACGCAAAGACAGTAAGAAGTGGACAGAACCACCATGGTTTTGGACTACTGCTGTTGTCTCTTTGGAGCCAGGGATGCCTATGTTCAGACAAATGGGCAGAGGTGGTATTGGTGAACTAATGCTAAACACTAGCTTATGGACACAGGTAAACTTCATCAAACATTTACATAACAAAAAAAGTCATAGTCTTGTTGAAGTAACTTATCAAACACAACTACAGTAGAGCTGTCTCACAGACATTAATGTTTTACTCAATAAACAAAAGCTCCAAAACTCAGCAAGTGAGTTGTCAATCACACCTGTCAGTTAACACAGGACAGGGAAGACATAAAAGCCTTCAATTAGCTGTAAAATCTTAACAGGAATAATTTTTTTTTTTAATTGAGTGAGACCAGAATGATTCCTGAAAAATGGAACCAGTGGTTGTCACTGGTACTATAATTTGAGATACTTCCTCATTGGAATGCCTGTGTTTGATATGAAGCATGCATGAATTTACTGTCAAAAACTTCATTTAAAAAGTAAATGACGTGGGACTGTGTCCTTGCACAGGTGGGTTGTTACTATGTTTGTGGTGTTCCAAAGAGAGTCAATTATGGTTAAGTAATTGAAGTTGCAGGAGCTGAAATCAGGGGGTAAAAGCCAAAATTTGAAACTCTCAGTTAAAATCAAAAGATTCAATATAAATATAGATGAACCTGACACCATTTCCTGCCGTGATGGAAAAGTGAGGCCACTTTTCCTAGTTTCCATGTTGAAATATGGAGTAAAACAGTCCCACCATGTTCAGCTTACATCTAACAGCATCTGATCATTCACTCATTCATTTTCTGAACCCCTTAGTTCTCATGATGGTGGTGGGGGTCTTAGAGTCTAAATAAAGACATCCACAGGACTCGTCAAGATGGCAGCTTCACAGGAAGAGAACACAGTTAGATGAGATAGAAAACGAGACAGACAGACTAACTCTGTGCTGAATGTCACCTTAAGGCAGCCAATTGCACAAGGAATCAGGATTCTGCCTGAGCTTACTGCTGAGCCCTGTTGCTACGGAAACCACCGCCCCC
>JAPQRQ010000019.1:28185727-28212956 GCA_037367365.1 Apogon talboti | reverse complement strand
AGTCCCCACGGCACAGAGCAGACTCTAGACCTTATTAAACTAGCACTGCCAGACACACACACACACACACACACACAGTGACATGTGCCCGCAAAACACAAATACCCATACACACACACACTGTTCCCAACCGCCCACACAGTCACCAACACAGAGTATGTGTCAGTGTTTAGAAAAACACCTTAACACATACAACACCCGTGCTGATGGACTATTTGCCTCCAGCACAGTGAAGGTCATGAGGTACACACAACGTCTTCTTACCTCCTCCACATTTTGCACCCACAACAAAGAAGAAGGATGCGAAACCGCTCAGGTTCCACTCTGTTTTGGTCTGCCATCTTTTCCCAAAGTTTATCAGCATTCTAACAGTGTCTACTCTCCTTCAGCGTCGCTTTAGCCCACCTGCTAACCACCTCTGTAATGTGTCTGCATGTCCGCAACAGAACAGCTGACAGCCAGGACAAGGTGACGGATAAGGGGAAGCGCGATTTAAAAAAGAAAAAAGAAAAACAAATCTAATGCATAATTTTAGCAATTTCAAAAGTGTGAGTTTAAATTAGAATAACCTTTCATTGGCAAACACGCTTCCCCCCCGAAGCTAGGACGGAGAATGAATGAGGAAGGAAACAGGCTCCATTGAAATATTCATCAGGACCTTATCATTTATGCAGGAGATTAGGTCCTCCTCAACACCCTCTTGTATTCACAGGCAGTCATCAACATGGCCACAGAGAAAAACCTTCTTTAGACCAGGCTTTAACACTGCAGTACTAACTGCACATCACACACCTCTAACTAAATAACTACCTGAGATGGATTGGTGCTCAGAAGAAAATCTCCCAAAGCCTCCAGATTTATTTCTAATCAAACAAGCAACTAAGAGGAGTTTACTCAGCAGGATCATAATGACAGTGCAGCACTATTTAATCAGTCAGTTTGATTTACATATGTGTGTGTGTGTGTGTGTGTGTGTGTGTGTGTGTGTGTAATTGCCAGGGACATTACCATTTATGGGACATTTGCATTTTAACTCAGCAACATTTTTAAGCAAATAAATATGGGGGAAAATAACTTTGTGTGGATTACGTGTCCATTCAGATTTAACTATTGTTAGGGAAAACATGGGCTATTTTAATGTATGGTTTTAATATATGGTGATTATTCAATGTGCCTTTTTCAAAATCTCAGTAGAAATAATATCTTGATGTGGGATCTTTTGTCAAAAAGTGGCTGTATAATTACAGTAATATTTAAACATTCTTTTAAATTCACCTTGTCTCATACTGTAAGTGTGCATTAAAAACTGGAATAGAATACATCATTGTCAGAAGGATTAGAATAAAAACAGTTTACAGGCCTGTCTGACCTCCAGGTGGTTCTGAGGTCCAGATGTGGTTGATATATAATCAACAGACTGGCTCAATGGTACCACAACACTAGATAAAACAGCTGCAACCAGCAGTTTCATGAAATATTTGAGTAGCAAAAAGTGGGCCTTAACTTTTTTGAACAGTTTATGTAGGAATTAGGGCAACGTAACCCAAAACATTTACTGTTTTGATCATTTAATGCGTTGAGCCAACCTTTCTAAAATGACAAATGGAAATCTGACAAAACTAGTGTGGCTAATGATGTTCTTCTACCACACCACAGTAACTACTGCTGCCCTCGTACCAACTTTAGAAACATACTCCTATTTTATTGTAAATAATTGTGTATATCTACCTATGATAACAATATTCCTGTTCTCACAATATTCCTGTTCTCTCACGCGCCATCTACTCACTCCCCTTTTTCACACGGGAACATTGTTATCATAGGTAGATATACACAATTATTTTACATTATTTAAAGGCTTATTTTAACAATAATGAAAAACAAGACTTTGCATAGATTAAAGAAACCAGCAATCATACTTACTGTTTTTTAGACTGTGTTTTTTCACTATGCACATTATTTTTCTGTAGAAGGACATGTGTTAATTGCTTGTTTGGTTAATTTGTGAAAAGTGAAAATAAAACTGACAACGGTAACTTTATCAGAGGCTGTGCTGTTGTAATTTGGACCTAAAAGTGAGTAAACAAATGCACTTCGATTGCCAAGTTTAAAAGGAAAGTCACTGTAATCTGTGTTAGAGGTACTGAAGTTCATGTTTATGCCATCAAACACAGCTTTAGGCGGTTTTCCAAAATAAAAATTAAGAAATTACTTAAAGAGAGATGGTGTTCGCCAAATAAATGTTAATACTGTACCTAAAGATAGTTCAATGATATGAGTTTGTGCCTCCCCAACCTTCTCTGTGTGCTTCCATAAATTGGCACACACTGCATGTACTGTGGATGTACAGCGCGACCACGGTTTATTTTTACTGCAGGCGAACAGCTTGTCTGGTCCCTCTGCAGGGGAGATGTGTCACCTATCATCTCCCATTATGACATCAAGGTCACCACATGCATACAGACATTTTATCCACAAAAAAAAGCATGTGCATACACACAGACGACCACCCACTTCATTCAGTCACAACTGTCCCCCCCCGTCACACACCCATCCAAAAAAAGGAAAAAAAAAAATAGCTGATGCAGAATAATGAGCTCCTGACACCCAAAATGATATCGATGACACTTGGAGAAATGGCAACGGTGCTGCTAAAAAGACCCAGCAGTTAGTGAGGGAGTGAGAAGATGGGGGGGCAGATGAGGGCCATTAGCTGCCAACATAATATAACTACCACTTAGCCCAACTAGCAGGAAACACGGCAAACTGCCAAATGACTTCTTTAACAAGTGTTCTGCTGACATGTGGATGCCTGTTCAGCTGCTGACATAAGGAATTGTGGGACAGCTACAGTAAAAATATCATTTCTTTTGTAATCTACCCCTAATAATCACAGTGGTACCATCACTGTGGCAGTGATACAAGACTCCTGCCCTTTGGAGATGAGCACTGCTGAAATTTGTCGAAAGGCTAACTATTGTTAACAGATATAATTGTGTTTTAACTGATGCAGAAAGGTCTTAAAATTTAAGACATGCCTGAATGTATGTTTTAAAATGCTGCAAAAAGAGGTAAAGCTGCACAATTAATCACAATACCACCCTGTGCAATTACATTATCATTTAAAAAAAAAAAAACACAACAATTTAAGGTACACTGTGTGTCTGGCGATATTTGGACTTATTGACACTCAGCAGAGAGGACAGAGTAAAACATGCCAAAATAAGAACAGTTTTTCTATTTAAAAAATAGAAAAACAGTTCTTATTTTTAGTTAGAATTTGTATGTCAAGAGTCTGAAGAAAAAATACCCAAATAGATTCAAATCACAATATGACTTGTTTTTACAAAATCACGCAGCACTACGGGGATGTGTCAGATGGAGTCAATAGTCCACTTTTCTAATGTCTTTAACAGAATTACATTTTAAAATGTTTAAATCAACATGCAACTTGAATACAAATTTAAAATGTAAACTTGTTAGTACAGTAAAGAAAAACACAAAGATTAAAAAACTTTAACGCCTCACTCTAAAAGGTTTAGTGATAATGTTATTCAGGCTTTGGTTAAGCTGATTATTACTATTAATACAAGAACACTGTAAATACTTACAAAAATGCTGCAAAAAATTGCTTCTACAGAATTAAACTGTTTATCAACATTTGGCTGTAATTTCATGAAAATTCCCTGTTGATTTAATCTTCATTTGTTCATGCGTAGACACTATTATCCCTAGAGAATAACAGTTCATCTGCAGCATCTAAAAGTGTAGGCCATCTTTGAATAAATACATTATCTTCATCTCAATCACTGAACCTAAGAATATCTCTCATTTTCAAAGTACAAATAATGCAGTGATGTACGGAAGATGGCATCCAAGAAATACACATACTGATATGGGATAAAAATTAATTAAAAATAGAAATCAGGTTTGGTCACCTTATGGAAAACGCAGACAGACTGAGAAGACTTTGATGCACGTTGATATTTTTCTGTGAATGATGTTTACTTGACAGACTGATGAAAGGACAATCACATGTTCAGCTGCCATCTGTGATTGTATTCCTGCTATGACTTTAAGCTGAGTAGCCTGACATTTCACAAAGGACTGGTTACTAATAATACCAAGCTTTCACCGAGATGGGAGACCTAACCTTTGTATGGAGAACACTGACTTAATGAAGCTTTGGCACCAAATCACTATTGTCACTGGGTACTGATGGATTGGTACTTTGTAGAAAAAAGGAGAAAAAAAACATGAGCAAAAAACAGACCTTTAGCATGAAAATTATACACCTGGGCTCTAAATAGAAAAATCCCCCTATAGCAACAAAGCTGAAAGATACAAAGGAGGAGGGAATTATTATTTACTCAGTGTACGGAGGCTGCAGCTGTGGACGCTCCTTCCAAAATGTCACAACAGTTGTGAGGAAATGAATCTGCACTGGCAGGTCAAATGTCTCCTAATATACCAATGAAACCCGCATTTGTTGGCTCCATTCTGGTGACAGCTGCTTCAACACTACTGGTCACAGACTGCCACCTGGTGTTCACTACTAGATATTACAACCACAGTATGTTAAGAGTGGGTTGGTCGTTAGTTTGGACATACAAGACCCCTCGGCCAGAATGGAGCTATTTTCAATAGGCTTATGTTCCATGCCAAGATGCATCCAAAGTATACTAGAACTGCAAGCAGTTATTAACTGCGGGTTCTTGATGTGGTATAAATATTGGTGAAACTTACCTGAGTTCCTAGTTCATTCCTTTATTTTCTTGGTAAATTCCACTGGCATTTGCAGTTGAATAACCTCTCAACTGGCAAGTCTGTTTCTGCACATGACATTTGACACCATGGCAACGTGGCCCTATTGTTTATCTGTTGCTAGGTAACCCACTTCAAGGTTATTGGTCCTTGTTATAGTGCCCCCTACTGGTGGACATATCACAAAAAATATATATTCATATTATTCATTCATATATTCACATACATTCAAATAAATACCTGAATATTTCTTCTTTTCCAAGTAAAGCTACATCCACAGTATAAATTTGGTGCAGATATCTCAACGCATTCTGCAGATAATGTCGTTACATCGTTGAATGGACAGACAGACGACCAAACAATTACAATACCCCTCCTGTAATAAAAAACTGAGTGCTTGGTTTGTTACCTGTTTTTGCTGGTACTGGCAGTAGGGGCGATGTCTGGAGTCAGGACATAGAGACTGTTGTTCTTGGGAAGGTGTAAACTCCTCAACACCGTCTGATTACACAAACACACACACACACACACACACAATGTCAAAGGCAGCCAGTTTACTGTCATATATCACTGCTGAAGCTATAATTGGTTGAACATGAAAACCAACATGTGGCCCTTAACATCAACATTACACTCATTGATTTTAGAGTTACAATATAGTTGTCTACAGTGAAAAGGATGCATTTTATTACACTCCATCATATACTGAAATCATGTCTGTCTGCTGATTTATGTTGATCCTGGAGCTCCATGATCTGGGCCAAACCAGATAACACATTCAACAGACCACTTTATGTTCCCCAGCTCAACAATCACAAAGAACTGAAGTTAATCAACTCGCTCTGCCATCCCAGGGTATCTGACTGTAGTTTTGATAATTCTCACATAAACAGGGTGGAGTTGGTGCCACATGTTCAGTCATACACCGTAAAAGGTCTAGATTAGCCACAAGAACAATAAACTAATATGACAACTGGAAAAATTACAAAAAAAACCCCAAACAAACCCTGAAGAATCGTATGAAGATGCAAGTTCATAGTGTGAGGAAATATCACATCCTCAAGTCACAAATGGATCTGACTAATTATAATCGTGTACTAAGTCAACTTATTGTATGTTTAAAACAGTTTGAGCCATCTCTTTCACATTAGCTCTGACACTGTTAAACAGACTAAGAGCAAGTACAGAACAAATATACGTTATTAAAAGCACCAAACCAGTAAACATGCTAACTGTGGAATCTAATAAGATCAACAAGACAAGGCTTTAGTCTTTTTTTTGTTGACTCTATGATAAAGTCAAAGAAGACAGTCTGTATCTCTTCCTCTCTCAGTGCCCCTCTGACTTTCTGTGCACAACATGAGGATTTTGCTTTTACTACCTCTATGCACAAGTCCTATGGGACCTTCAAGGAGAACTGATTAGTCAGTAGATGGTGCTTTAATGTACATTTGATCCACTCCCTGGCACATTCTCTGGGGTTTGCAGGGTAAGTTAACATTAATTAAAATCAATCATTTTGGGGCTGGAAGTACAGGTTACTTCACCAACATCTTAATTAGGAATCATGATAAAGACCCCAGGACCAGGGGACCAGGGGCACAGGGGTCTTTCAGGCAACTTCCAAAAGTTAGCAATCTTTCTTAATCATGAAACACCAGATCTGCAGTTTTTACAGTTACTTTACTTCTATAGAAACAGTTCAATTCTAGTGTAGTGTGATGGGGAATGAGGTTGATCTATGATGAAAACACTGCATTTTAATAGCTTAGAAAGAAAGAAAGAAAGAAAGAAAGAAAGAAAGAAAGAAAGAAAGAAAGAAAGAAAGAAAGAAAGAAAGAAAGAAAAGATTCTGGTTGTGTTAGTAGATTAACGTACAGTGTCAGATACGTCTCCACTCTTCCATCCTTTCAGCTGCATTTTGGACACTGGAACACCAAGCTCTGTCTCAAGGATGTTTTTAATTTCTCCTGTAAATGACATAAGACAAAGACAATCAATGGAATGTACAGTGAAGTTTCCAGTTAAGAATACACAGACAGCCCATGAAGGGGTTTGATGATACAGATGCAGATTCCTTTATGAACAGTAGTGTGTGTAGTAGTGTGTAGTACTCACCCACGGTGCTGCCTTCCTCCAGTACCAGCTCTACCGAGCGCTGCCGGTACTCCACCCTGAAGTTGAGCATCCGGGGCTGGCGTTCTACAATGTGTCGGGAGGTGGGGCTGACGGGGCAAAAAGCAGAGGTCGAGGACGATGGAGGAGAAGAGGATGAAGACGAAGAGGAAAGAGGAGGGACGGTGCCTCCGGCGGCTGCGTCAGCTGCTTCTGATTGGCTGGGAGGTCCAAAGACATTGGCCTGACTCGCCTCACTGGAAAAGTTACTACAAAGAGGAGACAACATTAGAAATGACGTGAACAACTGAAGGCTTCAATTAAAACCTCAACATGTCAGGGTGGTTTATCAGGGCTAAGGTGGATGAAGTCGGTTAGCAAAGCCGGCCGAAACGGACAGAAACACCACAACAAAAAACAGATTTCCAGCAAAATTTGTTATTTGTGAAGCAAGAAACTCAAGTCTTTTTTCTGGTTAACGGATGACTTTCCTTCAATCCTCATCCAATATATGTTATCTATGTGACGTCTTTCACACAACACTGTAAATTATGTGTTTTCTCTGCAAACCATGAACAAAGTGTGCCTTTTGTTCTGTTGAGTGCAAGTAGCAACTGTCCAGCAACAAAAGAGTAGAACAGAAACAGACAAAGTGCCAGACGCAAGTGTCTCCACAAAGGCTGTATTTATACACCCCCCCACACACACACACATTAGAGAGGCCAGTGTCCAGAGGTGGAGGCTAACTGTCAACAGCCACCATTACCCTCTGCAAACAAACTGGGCCAGAATGACATTAAATGAAACCAAACTTGACAAATCATAATGAAATCAGACCTGATCTCCTGTTACATAATGATAAAACACAGACTCTGTGTGTGTAAAACATCAGCTTTAACCTCATTCACTGAAGTTACTGGTTGTAATAACACTACTTATTTTTGTGAGATGAAAGAATTTGACCACATCCTGATTTCATGATAACATGTAAATATCCAGAACATATTATCTATATTTATTGAATGTGATAAGAATTGGCTGTGGAGATAGTATTGGGCACAAAACACACAAAACACAACTATCATGTATTGGAGTTTCATTTAAGTTTTTATTGAGTACTTATCTTCTATTACACTCTTTTATACTTTTTGCATTTTCAACATATTCCTTTTGTTCTAATGCATGTGAGGAACTCTTGGTAATTTGTATTCTGTATAAATTTGCCCATCTTTCCAAAATTAAGACAAATGTAAAACCAACATGGATGGAATAACAGAAAAGCTCATGTACTGGTGCATCCATCGGTGAACATCACACAACGAACATAAAACAAGACAAAAACAACATAGAAAGTAGACTGGAACCCGAACTATTCTTAATGGTTCAAGTTTTGTTGCTTACGCTGAAAGGTCATTTGCACATCATAGCCAAGGTAATGGTTTCATCATCTTTGCAGGACATAAATAAGTTCACTTATCTTTCCACTGAAACAGGTGGTAAAAAGCTGCTACTGTCATCTTTACAGTTCAGTGCAGAAGTTTAGCCTTTTACTCTTTTTTACTTGAGTTAATTATGTGTGTGCTGACAAAATGTCACAAATGTTTTGTGGACAGAAAAGAAGGCCACGATATTAAATAAATCTGACCAACAGGACTAATTCCTTTAGGCTTGTGTGAAACATTGTTTATAGCCAGACTTCTCACAACAAGTTAAAAAACAGACCCTGAGTGCACTTGCACCTAAAGTTGGCATTGAAACAACAGCGGCCGTTACGTTGTCCGTTGTTGCTGTTTGGACACAGTTCACTGCTGCGCTACATCTAGATGGTGCTGTTCTCCTGCGGAACCCGGTGATGTTTTCAAACAGAGTCAACTGTTAAGCCCGTCACCCACAGAGACTGGTTAAGAGGCAGAGTTTAACAAAGGATTGGGAATTTTTATTAAGTTCTGCCAGGGGATAATTTTGATGGCCTAAGGAATGCTGGGGACTGATCAACAACACAAGCTTCTTAAAATTCCCAACCTGCTGAGTAAAGAGGACAGCAGGAAGGAGGGAACACATTTTAGGCAAGCACTGGCATTGCTTTCCACTGGCACCAGCTCAGGTCACATCATCAGAGTCTGTTTACTGGGCATTGGCTGCCTGCTCATACCAGTGCCAGCCACTTAGTAAATGTGTTGGCTGCTGGTCACGCTGCTATCCAGCCTCCATTCACAGCAATGTATGCCCTTAAGGAGGGCCCAGCAATATTCTCATGACCCAAGGGCCTGAACTGGGCTCAAACACATGTGCATGCGCTCACATGCACACAAGGGTGAGCAAAATACACAACGGTTTAACAGAACGCCTCCAGTCTGAGTGGGTTCAGATCAGTTCAGGGCATTCATGAGTGTACGCTAACCGTTAAAGGCGACAAAGCCTGTCAAAAGAAACCTTTTCTTTTCAGAAACTGTCTACAACTCTATTCTTGGCACCAAGTCTCCCTGAGTTTGCACTGTCTTTCATATTGTTTGTCTATTAAACAGCAGAACAGAAACCACAGCAGGAGATGCAACCTCCAACTACCAGCGTCCATGTTACTGTTACCGACTGGACACATCCTGAATTAAAAAAAAAAAAACCAAAAATAGGAAACATTCAAAGACTACTTCACTGTGGATGCAGATGAAACAAAAAGTACATTCTCATCTAGTCTGCACCAACTGCCATCCCATGCATTCTTGTTCTTTAGGCTGGGAACAGAATTATGCATATATTTACATCTTTTCCACAGTAGGAAACTCGAGTAAAGTAAAGTACGATGTAGTGACTGTCAGTTTTTTATTTATAGCATTGTTGAACTGAATTGGTGAAGAAGTGATACTCAATATAATTAGCTGAAGACTAAACTGTCAGATCCATTGTTTTTACTGAGATGGAGTTTCCATGTTACTCCTGAATCAGTTACACCTACATATTTCCTGTATTTCTTTACAGTTTCTCTAAAGGTGCAGAAGCCAAAGTCAGGAGGGAAAACCACCAGAATTGGAAAATACACACCTTTCTTTTGCAGCTCTCTCCTGTCAGCCCAAAACGACTAAAAACACTGAATATAAATGACCTCATGTCATTTCATGTTGTAAAAGTACAGCCATCAGGTCACGTCCAACACAGTCTGATCAGCTGTTAGTCATATATTTAAGCCTCCTATATGTCTGAAAATGCCTGTGATTAGACAAAACCTGCATCATGAGGTATATCCTGAAACACCGGTAAGGACTACATGCCAAAGTCTGGAGTCCAAAAAAAACAAATATGCACAAAAATCATTATAGGTACGACTTTAAGCTGTGATGAAAAGTACTGCAGGTTTATGTGGTAATCTACATTAACTACACTTTAATCTTACATCAGTGGTTTAAAAACACTTATCACTGGTCAATCAAAATGTTTGTAACAGGATCATTGTGCTGCGGCAGTAACAACACCATGGCATGTTGATGTTCATCACACTGATATTTGAATCCAAGATAACATTGTATAGCATTTTAGAAAATATCAATAGTGCAGTGAAACGGTGCATGACCTTCAGTGGTTCTACTACAGTCATCAAAGGCCAACTCAACTTTCTGACATACAGTAAATCAAATGTGTGGAAACATAATAATTACCTTTGCAAGATGCCATTCTCCTGTGGTATGACTCCGTTGATGGCTGCCTATAACAAAAAGGACAGGAAATTACACAAACAGCAGCAAACATTTTTGTTTAGCTTTTTATTTATTGCATTTTGTCAATGTTTTTACATTTATTAGGTGAAAGTTCTAGACTAAATCTCTTCCTGAGAACAACACAAAGGGAGCTGAAATGACAAAACAACCACCATCAGCTTTGTACTGGGCTTTTTGTTTGCTCAAACAACTGCCTGTTTTCTTCCTGAACACTCATTATTCCACATTAAAGGTATGCATGATCATATTTAGAGATGTTTACAACAATTAGTGTTTTCTGTTCATTTCCTGCTACTAGTGCAGCATAAGCCTACCCATAGTTTATTTACACACATACAGAATACAGAATAATGAAGAGCCACTGAGCACACAAAGGCCCCAAATAAAAACTGCATTTGTCAGATTTTTATACTTTTTAAACAAAAAAATTACAGATTGTACATAATTAACCTAAATAAATAAAATAATTTACTGTAATATAGAAGAAATTACTGACAATGGTCATCCCCTATTCTTTTTATAGTAAATATTAAATAAGTGGATGAAACTGTGACCATTCAAAGTGTAGAACAAACTAAAAAAAGACACAATTTGTAGGATTCAAAAAGATTAATCGAATTTACAGCTTCAATGACATTAATAATATGGCTACCTAAATCTTCTCAACACCACTGAAAACCTTCTAATGCCCAACAGATTAGAAGAAGAGATGATTATTTATTGTCATCCTTGAGCAGAAACACCAGTCTGTGAGGTTAGGAGGCAGCACATTCACTGAAGGTTCTGCATCACAATGTGTGTTCTCGCCACCGCAGCAGCACTGAACAGGGCTCATTGTTTGGTCACTAGAGAGTGCTTCTTTCAATTCATTTGTGTTTGGCCTTTTGTGTATTTATTTTTTGTTGTTTTGTTTGTATATCCTCAACTCCTGTGCTCCATCCTCTCTCTCTCTTTTCTGTGTTATTACTCTGCTCCACTGCTTCGTTTCATTATAACTATGACATTTGGACGTGTCACAGACAAGTGACATTCAAGTGGATGATAAACTGTATATTTGATTGAACTCCATTTAGCTGCTTCAGTTTCAGAGACCACTGTTGTGCCATTTGTCTCACCATCACACTGCCACGGTTTAGAAAAAAAGCTACTGTCAATGTTACGAATAACTGCGCTTCTCTATAATTACATATGAATGTGCTCGAATACAGACATTTTAAAGTCAAATTACACTGTTGTGCAGTAAAACTGGTTTACGCTGAAAAATAAGTAGGATTAGGCTGACTAATCATGGATTTTAAAGGCCAATAAGAAAATCCGGCACTGTCAGAAATGTGTGACTTTGTTAGAAACTGGATACCTGCTGAACTGAACATCTAGGTCAGAGTAATAAATACCTACATAAATACATCTGCATCACTTAAGACCAAGGACAGTATAAAACAGAGTTTCTAGTTGTGATTTTTTATTTTATGAGCTGTTATTTTCCTGTTAAGTCAGTAATTTTAGTTCAGAAGCATAATATTAGCCACCAACCACTATCAGAGCCGGTTCTACCAATGCCAACAGTTTGTAAAATATCCTATTCACCCAAACCGATTAATATATCTCTGACAAAATATACAGATTGTGGTGTTTTCCTTGTAAATGAACAAACTATTTGTGCACTGAGCTCTATATATACCTGAGATGGGTTTGGTGAAATGCCTAATGGTGGTAAGTAAAGAGCACTTTGAAGTACTTGAACACACAATACAAAAACTGTTGCACAACACATACTAATGCATCGATGGATTAGGATGGAAACACTGTTTAGCCTAGGGTGACCAGATCCTGACTCACTAGACGAGGGACAAACTTCATATATTTTATCTAAATGCAAGTTTACTCACATAAGAAAACACAGTGACAGGAAGCATTCATGCTGACTGTTAATAACAATGTGGGACAGCATTTCAATTCGCGGGACGTGTAAAAAAATAATAAAAATGCGGGACTGTCCCACACAAAGAGGGACATCTGGTCACCCTAGTTTAGCCATACTGTAGAAGAAGACAGGACTGACAAATTCAGATGGACAAAAGAGGGGTTCTGAGAAGTGCTTTGTGTATACTTTCATTTTGCATATGAAAATTAATAAAATATGAATGAAGCAATGAATCAATGAAATAAAAATTACATTCAAGGGGAGAGTTACTGTTCCTATCAGATAAACATCCATTAAATAATTTGGTTACAAGATGCATTGGGATCTGAGTGGGTTGAATGTCATCCTGTTCTGCTAAACAACTTCCTTGGCTAGATACTACACATGATGGTTTTGGGTGGGCTACATCTTTAATATGTTTTTAATCATTGCACTACCTAAACCCACACAGAGGCATTTTTGTCAGCGTTTACAGAAATCACCGGCTACTGCAGAAGAACTGCAAATCATCACATTTCCAGGTGCAGTGAGTCCAGTGTGTGTGCTGCCATCGGACTGTGACTGCTGCTGCTGCTGCTCTGAACTTCTGCCAGCATCAGTGTAAATATAGAGTGACCCCGTCCAACTTGCAACTCACGGCAAAGGTCTCCTCATTTTTCAGACTCATGGTGAGGTAATACAAACCTGCCAGGACAGACTTTGTCACACCACTAAGGAAGATTTTACTTAGAAGATAAATTCAGTTTTGGTCGTGGAACAACTGTGAAAATACTCTGAGCATTACAGTGGAATCACTATGTGCATTACAGGATGTTGACTGACCTCTTAAAGTTGTACATTAGATAACTAAGCCTGTGTGTCAAAGCGCAAAGCCCAAAGCTTACAGATAATTAACTTACCACTAAGTCCCAGTTATTAAGCTCTAACAGAGTGATTGCCTCTGCAATGTTGTCAATTCCAGTACAAGCCTGTGAACGAAAAAACACAAATGTGATAAGACAAACAGTTGAAATGCATGTGTGCTGTATTTCAACTGGTGCTGTTTGTACAATGTTATCCAAAAGTTGTCATCTACCTTCAGCTCTGTTGGAAAACAGTGGTTATTAGCATGCATATTATTTCAGTCTGTTTCTTAAAACACAACAAGAAAACACTGGAAATATGTACACAGTAAACACACACACACACACACACACACAAAAATCAAATAAACAAATGACTCCAACGGGCGAAGGTCAGTATTTAGTGTGACCTTCAATCCCATGACAAAAAGTAGCTGTCTGACATGTCTGAAAGAAACCTGGTGTAACAAACCAGAAGATTAGTGCAGTAAATCTCATATTTTCTGCGCCAAAGAGTTTAAGACATGTTAAGTGCAAATACTTGCCACTTTGCTCTTTATAAATAGTTTTCATGTATATTCTCCTTGTATCTGAGAATGTCTTTTATATGTACGGTCCACATAACTTTGTTAAAACAACAAAAATGAACAAAAACAGTTTCATACAGGACTGTAAAAAATACTTTTAAGGTAAGAGAATAACACCTATAACAACTAAGAACAACACCAACAACAAAAATATTACTGATGGAAGTAAGAGAATAAAGCTCTTTTTATATAATAGCCTTCACTTTAATTTGTTAGACAGAAAATTTAGTAATTTCCTAGAAAAAGAAAAACACATAATGCATACTAAATAAGGAGCCATAGACTATTTAAGTTTTAATGTACAAATAATTACCAATACAGAACTAAAACATATTCTAAGTATCCTAAAGTGATGCTTTGATGCAAGTGCAGCCTTACATCATACATATGATAAGAAAAGTTTCCCTAAAACTAGGTGAAAAGATGTCTGAGGTTGTGTAATCACTCTTTAAAACAAGAGCCTTTCCACATCTTTTGAAAACAACACATGACAAAAATTATTTTTAAAAAAGCGACATTGACCACTTTGGTCATGAAAGGATTTGGAGTTTCCTATATCTATGTAAAGTAAATATACAATTTCTTTCACTGTAAACTAACAAAACAAATACGTAAGTCAGGAGGCAATGAAAGAATTTTAAAGTAATAATAATACGATAAAGTTTTTTTTTCAATTGTCATAGATGATTCAATATATGTATTTAAAGAAACTGGTCTGTTTCAACTGTCTGACTAGTTGTTACACAAACTGCCACAGTAAAGAGGACATTTCAAGGGTTCCCTTTATGTAGGACATTAATCTGAAATGGGCATCCTCCATAACAAAAATATTATTAACAAACTTTAAGATGTTAGGAAGTAAAGCTGTAGAGGTTTTACATGGCCTGAAATCATACACTCACATTCAACAACCAAAACAAATTGTTAAAAAATTAATAAATGTTTTCATTTGCATTGGATAAGTATATTAATAAAGTTAAATTGGAAAGGAGAGAGCGGAGAAGACAACACAGCATAGACCAACGGTGAATTTATATAATGTAGCTGCATAAAATTAGACATATTATCGTTACATAAAATTAGAGTTAGCTATATATTAAAAGCCAAGTGGCCTTTGAGTGCATGCATACGTGCATGAGAGCGTGTGTATCTGTTTTCTAACTGAAAAACTGGCCAGACCTGACCTTTGCCTTTTGGAGTACTTATGGATTTTGGGTCAAGGATCAGACTGGCGAAAACAGCAAGTTGATATGACCAATATTTTGGGAGATATTCGTAATTTTGGAATACAATAGCTTTACAATCACGTTGAATCACAGAATCATCGTTGACGTGGGTTACCTAGGAACAGATAAACAATAGGGCCACATTGCCATGGTGTCAAATTTCATGTGCAGAAACAGACATGCCAGCTGAGAGGTTATTCCACTGAAAATGCCAGTGGAATTTATCTCATCATTGAAGTAGGTTACCTAGCAACAGATAAACAAAAGGGCCTTGCCATTGTGTCAAATTTCATGTGCAGAAACAGACATACCAGCTGAGAGGTTATTCAACTGAAAATGCCAGTGTAAATATGTGTGTGTATACATATATATATATATATATATATATATATATATATATATACACAAAATGATGGCCACCTATATATTAAAAGCCAAGTGACCTCTGTGTGCGTGCGTGTGTCTCGGGAATCACACAAAATCCGGAAAGAGCTGCCTGCTGCGGTTTGGCAGAGTTATGCATTTTTGGTCAAGGAAGAGAATAGCAAAAATGACAAGTTGATAGGATCGATATTTTGGGAGATATTAGTAATTTTGGAATACAATAGCCTTACAATCACGTTGCTATGGCTAGAAGGCTTTGGCAGTGACTGCTGGACAAATGCCGTACAGCACGCATGAATACACAACAGCATAAAAACGACCACATCTAGAAGCCGTGGGTCCCTACGGGTCAGCGCGCTACTATTTATATGGTTTAAACAGCTAAGACACATGTTTAAAAGTGTAACTACATGTAACACAGTTAAAGGTAGAACACAAACACCTGGCCATCTGTGTTCTATCATGTTTACCACGATAAAGGAACTAGATAACCGAATACTGGTACAGGACTGATGTTAGATTTGCTGCATTTCGGTCGTTTTACGTCTCAACAAACACTTGTCTTCTCTATTATTCGGGGTTTACATCTGTTATTATAAAAGGGACGACAAGTCCTGAGGTATCTACCAACTACATCCATGTAAACAAGTTGACAAGTACTGTGACCTTTGCAGGTCTACCTTTACCTTTAAAAAGTATCATCTGTCAAGATTGTAAATAACATTTATTTCACTGTTAAGAACAGCAACTTTGGGGAGCCATTATGTAGCTATCGGACTGAGAGCTGCTAAGTACATTTTAATTCAGTTAGCAGGCTGTTTGTTAGCTCAGTGTGCTAGCTACAGTCACCGCTGATGTTTGCTGTTTACGAAGCCTGTCAGTACATGTGTTCTCCCCTTAACAGCACTTCAAGATGATTCAAACGGTAGACAGATTACACTTCTAACTGCATAACGTCTGGTACATTGAAAGACACACACCTGAAAGTCAGCCAGAATCATTTCTCTGTCCATGTTGCTATCGCCGCTGTCGGAGGCCATGGCAATGACTGGCTAAATACAATTCTTCTTCCAGTGGCTGTCGTCGCTTTCTCGCCTCACAGAGGGACACTTAATGTTCATAAAACACTTTTCTCAGACGTGGCGACAAGACAGAGGCTGAAAAATTGGAAAGGTCAAACTTTGTCGGGATTTAACAGCTTCAAATATTGAAAATTTTGTAAAGTAACGTTAGAGTGCTCAGTTATCTCCTATCATTATTGTCAGTAGCCCATTGCTTTACGGCCGACGTAAAGTGACCGCTGATGCTGTAAAACCCGAATGCTGTCGTGTGCTTAACTTCGAAAAACCCTCCTATGTGGCTGAGTTTATAGGCAGTATGTGACCTTTAAGAATAGAATAGAATAGAATAGAATAGAATAGAATAAAATAGAATAGAATAGGCTTTATTGTCATTGCAAATACCACTGTACAGTGCAACAAAATTTGTTTTTATGTTCTGCAACATGCACAAAGTAAAATACACACATCAATTAGCCATAAGAACAGTCAAGAATAAAAAAACATACATATAAAATCAGTCAAGCAAAAAATGTACCTGATAATGTGCAAGAAAAAGTTGACAGCCTTGGGCAGCTGACTTTTGAAGTAGGCTAAATTTAAAAATAGAAAAGAAGAAGACATTTTAATCAATGATAATTATCCAAGTCAATATTTTCTTCCAAAGGTTTCATTAACGTCATTGTCCCTCTACTGTAGACTTGTTTGAGCTTCACATCATCATATCGAAATCAATATCAGTCATTTAATCACATTGGTTAGACTAGATACATATATCATATTAAGTTATTCCTTATTTGTGTCATATTGTGGCCAAATTGTATCTGTCAAAACTGGAGCAAGTAAAAGTAAAAACAGGATGCTCTAAATTATAAAGGGGCAAATTTGTTGTTTCCTGGGATCCCAAACTTACAAATATTCATCACAAAGTGCCATAACATGCCGATTTTTACTGTCCAACGGGAGAGGTAATAGGATTCAGGACCATTATAACTATGATTATAAATAGCCTCAAAGGAAAGAAGAAAAGCACATGTCTGGTCTGGGGTTAGATGATACACATTATAAATTTGCCACAAATTAGTGTATTACCTGAATTAAGAAACAGTTATCACAGTATGGAAAAAATATGCAAATAGGAACTCACCAACAGACGTCAAATTTCATGTTTAGTCTGGTCATCTTCATTTCATTTGCAAAGACAGATTCATTCTTCACATTTAGGCCCCAAATGGTTATAAACTGCATGATGATTAATGGTGGATTTGTCTATGTTACTGTATCTGTACTTTCACAGATTAATACATACCCACACACAGTAACATCAACAGGCAGTGCCAGGTGGGTCACTGTCACTAAAAATGTGTAAAAGGGTCATTCTACAGATACATACACTTTAAGGGAATTGAACTCTCTATGAAATTATCTCTTATTTTCTGACAAAACACACATTAGACCACCATATATTACAACTTGTAGCTGTATGAATATACACAAATTAGAGCTTATTGATTATTATTTGTCCACTTTCTTACCTGGAGGAGGGAACACCAGCCACAATTTAAATGAAAATCAAACCATAAATTGTCATTTATGTCATTTACTCCATTTGTGCTCTACTTATTTTTCACAGTTCCTTCCGTTCAACTGAAAGGTTAGTGTGAAATCATGAATTTAAAAAAAAAATCTGAAAAAAACCAATGATGGACTCGCTTGTCTTTTTAGTAACTCTAAAGAAAATATGTAAAAGAATCAATGTCATCAGTGTAATTTTTATTTCAAAGGGGATTTTAATTCAGAGAAATGATTCATATCAGGTGTTTCTAATGAACTTTTGGATACAGGCTCCAACGTCTTCAAAACTGTTGCCAGAGTTCTTACCCACACCAAATCCCTACACTCCATCACTCTCACCCTCATCCACCTACACCAGCTCTTATGGTTGGTGCAGTAAAGTTCTGCATCAACCATAAGACCCACCTTCTCACCTGGCCAGGTGTCCCAATCCTGTGTCCTCACTTCCCACATATTAAGGCAATGTCCTTTAATCTGACTGAGGCGAAAGTGTGATATGAGTCAAGTTTCCATATAAATACAAATTTTAAATGAATTTTTTAGATGAT
This sequence comes from Apogon talboti, assembly GCA_037367365.1. Classification (NCBI taxonomy): domain Eukaryota; kingdom Metazoa; phylum Chordata; class Actinopteri; order Kurtiformes; family Apogonidae; genus Apogon; species Apogon talboti. The sequence continues at coordinate 28,194,223 of JAPQRQ010000019.1, read as the reverse complement.
CTGAGGGGAATGCATTTGTGTTCTTCTATCTACTGTTGTGTGGATATCAGTTTTTTCATTGTGATCTGCAGTAGATGCACATTAGTAACTTCATGTTTTAACTGTACATAGTACTGAAACAGTAGTAATAATACTTATCAACATCTCCTATTTTATGCACCAGTTGAAAATGGAACAAAAAGCTGAAAATGCACTCATCACATAAGAACTGTGCAACTTCTGCTTCTCTTTATGCTCATTGTATTAACTTAGTGTGGAACAGAGGTGTTAGGATCTTAAAACATCACAGCCTCAGTCCAGATCAAAAATCTACACGTTACACCAGTTTCAAGTTATTTCAGAGCAAAGTGAATATAAAATGTACCTATAAAAGTGCAAGGTTCAGATCACTGCCTTATAGCTGGCTTTCACATCATGAAAATAAACAACATACATACAATCTGTGTTCTTCAACTTTGTGATTCTTTTTAGTTTCACCAGCAGGATGAGAAAATGTGAAGTGTGAAATAAATATGAGGCCAAACTTCACTCTGTCACATTGCCAGTCTTACTGCTCAATTCAGATGTACTGCTCTGAAATGATTGTTTTTGTTCATATTACTCTTTAAGGAGGCCAATATGAGTTTCCATTGTGAATTGGTCACAGTCCTGAACTGACCTTCATGCAATGAAAACAGTTTCTCCACTAACACACTGTGAAAATATACCACTACAAGTAAAAGTTGTGCCTTCAAAACCTTACATTTAAGTACAAATACGGAAATGTTCCAATTTGCATTGTGTGGTAAAATCAGATTCTGAAATACCAAGTATAGCTGTATTGTCATCTTACTAAATAGTACAATGAGATTTGCTGTGTAAAACCTAAAAAAAACCCTCAGATATACATACACACATGAATTACACACATGAATAATAGTAAAATAAAAAAGGGGGCATCAGCAGCGTAGAGGCCTCAGTGGGCTCTGACACTGATCAGTATTGAGATTCTGACAGTTGATGATAACGATGAGGTGATGATGATATAGAGGTGGTGGGAGTAGGAGGAAGGGCTTGTCCCTGTGGGTGTTTGACTGTATGTTGGTTCTGGCTTCATTTTACCTCTGAATGTATACATATGTTGTATTTTACAGCTGTAGATGTTTAACGGTGAACTCATTTGAGCAACACTGTGGTATCTTCAGACATAAAATTCACCTGAATTATGATCTGAAACTGAAAGTTGAAAATGAAGTTCAAGTTGTGAAAATTCACACCTGTACAGTTGTAAAAGATCAGAATCCATGAAAAAGATCACATTTAATGTGCTCCGTGCTGCTCACAGTCATAAAAAAACATATCTGATGTTCACTGCATACCATTACCTTCACAGCATGTTTGCCTATATATCAGATTTTTGGCCAAATTGTGATATCTGCATAAAATGATTCAGCAGTGTTAGGAGAGTAAAGTTATACAGATATTACAATTTGGTAAAAAATGTGATTTAGGCCATTATGTTATGAGGCTAACGATATGAGGAAAGGGTCAGATTTGGGCCAGTGTTTCGTGCGGTGTGAATGCAGCCTTCGGGCCATGTCGGACTCATTGGGATCTGATTTCCTTATGTATTAAACATGAAAAACACATGCCTTTATTCGAAGGTATGAAAGTATACTATGAGAATATACCACACTGTGGAAACTCTACATCTCTGCACCGCTGGGCGTCAGTTACAACGTCCCGTCACTAGAGGGCGTTGTGCTAAAAGGAAAATGAAACACGTTGCCGACAACCCAGACCGAACATCATTCTATTAGGAAATAAAGTTGAAAATAGAACTGACTGACTATACGCCTCCATATGTCACATCCATATCATGTGCTCATGCTGGAGTTGCATCATCCTTCCACCCAGTGATGATGTCGGTGTGTTTTTTTTTTCCAGGGGTCCCTTAAGGACAGAGTCCCGCCTCAATAAAGCTCTTATCCAATCATGCCATCTCTTGGTTTTTGGTAACTATTTCAAAAATTATTGAACAGCGAGAGCTTTGCAAACATCCGACTTCCTCCATAGCCAGTCTGTCTGTTACGATGTTAGAGACCAGATTTGAGCAGAAGAGGATCAACCATGAATTTGGACAAAAACCTGACAGGAATTTGGACAAAAACCTGACAGGAATCTGACGGGACATCTCTGTGGTTTAACGCCAGGGGAAACCGCTGAGTTCGGTATGCCTGTTTTTTGTTTTGTTTTTCTGAAAATGACAGTAAAGGCTGTGTGTGTGTGAGCTGTCAGGCTGTCATTTCCACGCCTCTCTGCGTCACATAAATCGAACCCCAACGGCCGCTACATCTATCTATTTATTTATTTATTTATTTTAATAGCATCTTTTCAAAACGCGCGGGAAGTGAATCCAAATGACTATGGTGCGTAAATGTACCTGGTTTTACGCAGGATATTTATTCACTAAATTTTTTACTGAGATGATATTTGTTTAGATGATACGCATTTTTCTTTTTAGCGCTCAGCTCGGACAGACTGACAGGCTATTACATAAAAGCAGATGCTATGTTCTGTGCTTATCTCTTAAGCCATTATTAGATTTGTTGTTTTGAGTTTAATGACACACATATGTGTTTCTGTATCGTGATACAACCGGAAATATACATTGATATGTTTAGAATTGTGAGTAGCCTATTTGTTGCAGTATGTAGTGTGGTCTATCTGTTGAATTTAACATGTCTTAATGTTTTTTATGCATAAAGTATCATATTTATTGCGCTGATCATCACTCGGTTTTATTCAACACGTCAGATGTTTCTTATTGTTTAAGTGCCTTTTTGTTATTAGAATAGAGGTCACACTAAATAGGTGACTGACTTTTGCCTGTAGAAGCCATTTAGCTCTGATTTTTTGTGTGTATCTCTTGTATGTTCTTGTTACTTAACACAAAGGGTTGTAGATAGTAAACCTGCAGAAACATTACAGCTCAGAAGGCCATAAGACCTCTGCGCACTGTGTAGATTCTCTGAATTTTGTCTCGTTGATGTGTTCCTGTTATGTAATCTGAAAATATGCAGAAAATTGTAAGTAAAGCAGCTCCATAATATATAGAGTTCGTATGGACGACTTGCTGATTCTGCCGCAAACTATAATTCATGGAATTCCATCTACATTTTAAGTCCGTCTTGCAGTTTTGACCCGTAGGTATTCCGACCGCTTTAGGTTATACCATGGCCCAGACAAATGGGGAAAAAGACAGTCTATTAACACATCTACAGGAAAACCACTGCCTTAAAAACATCAAATTCGACAGGTTATTGTCTTATTATCGCATTATGACCCATAGAACATGTGCGCAATAAGGATGAACAGTCCAAACTGAGGTCTGCCCCTTCGGCCTCTAGGTTTGCATCATTTAGTGAATAGTTTATCACCAAATGTTAAAAATGTTTACACTGAGTGTGAATTATACTATTATATTTCTGTGTGTAGGACTAGTTTTATAATCATCATGAGTGTATGGAGTCGAGACCTGATACACAGCACCCAGAGCCCAGAAGAACAACTTTTCAAGTCGAATCAAAGTAAACTTTGGCATCACTCAGGTCAGATATTAATGCAATAATTATTAAGACAACGGATAGATAAAATAATTATATTGCTACTCAGACCGTTTTTTCTCCTATTATTATTTAATAGTTATTATGATGATCTGCATTATATATTCACTGTTGCCCATAAAGTTGGAATAAAATATTTTTACCTCTTCTCGTGAAATGATTGTGACAATGTGATTTATTCTTTGACAGATAAAGTGTAACTAGGACTCAGCATGGAATCATTGCACCTGGTCAAAGGTGATTAAAATAAGAATAAAAAAAGAGGAATATATTTGAAAACTACATTATTCCAACTTTGAGGGCACCTGTGTATTTGGTGTATTTTCTTTACTCTAACTGTCATGTTAAAGGTTGACTGATGAGGAGATAAGGGGTTGAATATGCAGCAAGTGAAGTTAGTCATAGTGAGCATTTCAGTGCAGAATTTAGTCTATGCACTGTGTGTTTCCATTTGATGATATTGTTGAATGATTTGTCACGATTTATGTTGGCACATTTTTGTTAGTAATTTAGTTACAGCACAGGTTATTATTGTAGTTTATTAGCTATTTACTATTATTCTCGATTGAGCTCTTGAAGTGCAACACTCTGTGTAATGCATGCCCACATATTCATGATCTCATCTGGTAAAAAGCAAAATCATGACTTAATCTACCACCTCCTCAGTAAATCTCAGTAATTTGCAGAAAACGTATCATCTACTGATTCATTTTTCAACAGAACACGTTAAAGTTTGTTGTAACTTGTGGCTTATTTGTGTAGCAGCAGAGGCTGATTTTGTTGGTCAGGCCCATATGTGATGTAAGGATAGAGGGCGGTGCCTGATACTTGGATTAAATTTCCAGGCTGACACTGTTCTTTACCTCACAGTCGACCAAACCTTGGACTCCTGACACTTTGATCTGCTCATACGTATTTTCTTTTGTAAAAGAATGGCTGACAGGTTACTCAGTGAGCAGCTGTGCAAAGCCTCTGCCAGTGGAAAGTTATCTGAAGTGTTGCTTCTGTTGCAAATGGGAGCAGATGTCAATGGACTGAATGAATACAAGAGAACGGCTCTGCAGGTTGGTACACCATAAATATTTTTATTTGAGGATGTATTTGTCATGATAGGAAAGTTAGCATGTGAGAAGTACACTTCCTTGTCTTTGTGTGTGAATGCAGCTTCAGAATGGCAGGTATTGCTCTATTTTAGCACTGAATATACACCAAGATTTGTTTCATACAATTAAATAATTTAAACAAATCAAAATAATTTCTCAAATCAAATAAATTTCTGTGAGCAAAAACAGGAGAGGAGTTTGGACTTTTTAGGCTTGATTTAAATAAACTAAACACAATGTTAAAACATGTCACCAGGTCAGTTTTAGATAACTGTGAATCACTGCTGCATGATAACCTGGTTATTCATTCATTCATTCATCGTCGAAACCTACTTCATCCTCACTAGGGTCTCGGGGAACCTGATTATTTAGTGTAACACAATGATACCTGTGTGTTTTCTTCATGGAAGAATTTTTCTTTTTGTCATTGTTGTAATATTTTAGTTTCACTTTTAATGCATTGAGACAACAAACAGAACAGAGCTTGAACTCTATGAGCAAGAATAATTCAATATTATTGTATACATGATGGAACATTTGGGACACAAAAAGGATATTTGCTAGACCACTGATGAATGTCTGAAGGTTATAACAAAATGGAGGAAATAACAGGAAATGGTGGCTGAAGGCCTAAGTTACAAAATCACCATGTGCTTCACAGCTTACACTCAGATAAAGGTGGAGACATACCAGCACAGTAAAACGAACCATAATAGGATTCATTATTATTATAGTCTAAAAATAACAACACGTTAATACTTGAAAATTATTTGGTTTTTTATACTAAATGTGGCTTAAATGTTAAGACAAAACTCTTTTTGCACAGGTATAACACTTACATCTGTTACTGATACTATAAACCTTATATTTGGACTAGGATTATAGCCACAAGTAACAGAATGTACTTCAGCAATTTGTCAAAAATAAAAAATGCTGTACTAAATTCATGGAGTTTTAATTTTGTCCTTTATTCAGTGGTTTTCATTCTAACTCAATGTGGAAAATGAAAGTTTTCAGAAAAGTTCTGTGTCATTCTTTTCTACTCAGAACACACTGCTTTAATAGTTGCACTTAAAGCATATTTATGTGTATCTCTGTGTTCAGGGTTGTGTGAATATCACATTCATTCCCACTGTGTTGGAATTATAAGACTAGAACACCTGTGAGTCATAAATGTAGTTGCGCTTCTATCCCCACTGAGTACTGTGTTAAAGCTTTTAGTATTTTTTTTAATTTCTCAAATATGAATAAACAAAGGTAAAACCTTAGAGGTTTTATTGTAGTCTCATTCCAGATAAATGTTTTAGTCCATCCTAGTTCTGAAGTTTCAGTGATCCTGAAATCAGTCCAAAATAAATGTGTGTAAAATAGATGTGCATAAATGAACGATGATTAATGAATTTATCACTGACCAAAATAAGTGTCTCCTTAACTTTTCAGCTGATTTTTGCATAAACAAGGACGGTTTAATGAACGCACACCAAAAAGGAACATATTAGCGCAGGAAGTGTTTGACACAGTGTTTGAGGCCGACTCCACAACTTGCACTTGTTTTTATTTATCTGCTCCTAAATGTCATTATTAGCCTGCTTATTTATTAATTATTAATTGTGTCTGTTATTTGTGTTTTAACTGTGTAATCTGGTGTTCTGTTTTTGTTGCTGCCTCTTGGCCAGGACTCCCATGTAAAACAGAATACTCTCAACGGGATTTTCCTGGTTAAATAAAGGTTAATAAAAATATCTAATGATCATGGAGGACGCGCTCTGACCGTCTCCTCTCCATCCTGTCTGTCTGTAGGTGGTCATGCTGGGCCACACCCCCCTCGTCGAGGCTCTCTTGGCTGCGGGCGCAGACCCGACCCTGCGCGACCCCGTGCTGAGCCTCACGGTGTTGCACGACGCCGCGCGCGAGGGCTTCGTGGATACCGTACGCGTGCTGGCGGACCACTGCGGCGTGGACGTGAACGCCGTCGACGCCAAAGGTAACCTGCCGCTGCACCTGGCAGCCAGAGAGGGTCACGTGGACGTGGTCCGGCTGCTGATCGGACGCACCGCGGACCCCCGCGCCCCCAACGGCGGGGGCCACACCGCCGGACAAGTGGCCCAGTGTCACCAGAGGACGGAGACGGCCCAGTTCATAGACGCGTTCCTGAGGTCACACCAGTAGAAGACGTGAGTCCGCAGTGTCCAACATGAAGAGCTAAAATAGAACTAGAAGCTTCGGAAACTATCCACTATAGGTCTAGAATGTAGACTCAGTCTGAAAATGGAAACGCACAGTTTCAACGCAATTCACAATTGCAGGGGTGAAATAAATACTGGCAATTCCATTTTTACTTCAGTGTAAAAAAGTACCTATAAATAAAAATGTTTATATTTACAAACTATCCTTTCACAAAAATGTGAATAACCTGAACAAATATGAACAACCTCAAATGTCTTAAGAGAAGTAAGAGCAATTTTAACAATATTGTTACTATGTTTTGTGCCTTTGCAGATCCACACAGATCTGTAAGTTGTTATGCTTATGTGTAAATGATAGACTGAGGCATCATGATATTGAAATTTCACCTATTTTTCTTACAAAATTTGAGGTTGTTTGTGGTTGTTCATGTTATTCACATTTTTTAAAGCATACTATGTTTATGAATAAATTACATAATTAACTTTTTTCAGTGTTATTATTTTACTGGTCCAGCCCAGTTGAGATCAAGTCGGGCTGAATGCAGCCCCTGAGCTATAATGACTTTGACACCTATGCTCTAATGGATGCATATACAGATACTGTTTTATAAAACAGTAAAAGTACAAATTTCATGAATTTAGAGCCTATAGCAAATGCATTAAAACTAGAAAGGAATCCCACACACTAAACTAGATCTGCAGGATCATAACCATCCAATGCTAATTCACTCAAGATTTTACTTTGAAAAGACAGTTATTAAAATGTGAAAGAAATCTGCACAAAGAACATTGTCTCCAGTGTGTCCTGGGGCTTTGACCTCTGAGGACACATGTGTTAAATTACAATTAAACCAGTTTCTCTTTCTTTCTTTTACTATTGTTTAATAGGTTTTTTTTGTTTGTTTGGGGTTTTTGGGGGGAATTTGGGAGACTTTTTTCCTGATCTTGACATTTGACCTGGGATGGCCAAAGTGTAATCATTAACCAAAAAAATAAGCAACAAAAGGGCAGGTTTGTTTTTTGTTTCTGTGGATGTGCTGCTTCCAGACAAAGGTGGTGGAAACTGAACCTCCTCAGGTTATAAAGAGTTAAAAGCACATAACTCATTTAATGTTGATATTCCACCTTCACCGTTATTACCAGGAATTCATTTACTTGGGTAAAAGAATTCCTGTAATCTGCGAGGTTTAGCGTTTCGACCGCACCTCAAACTTCCAGAGAATCTGAAAATTTCTGGTAATTTTAGTGGAAACGTGCCATAGTTTTTCAAAATCCCAGGAAATGTCCCACTGGTTTTTACGACAGGATAGTGTAAAACACCTCAGGGTTTGGGTACACTCATATTGGCCACAGTGACGCGTCAGTCACATAAACCCAGTCCCGAAAAGTATGAAATGACTCATATTTTATAGACATCCTTGCAATAAAATACAGTTGAGTAACGATCCGGTCTCATAACAAAACTCCCATTTACATTCTGTTCTTTTTCAGTTCGGACTGAAAGTGTATGAATATTGACTAACCTAATACAGTCATGGAAAAAATTATTAGACCACCCTTGTTTTCTTCAATTTCTTGTTCATTTTAATGCCTGGTAAAACT
>JAPQRQ010000019.1:28128722-28153751 GCA_037367365.1 Apogon talboti | reverse complement strand
GGTCCGGGTCTCGGGGGCAGCAGCCTCAGCAGAGGGCCCCAAACAGCCCTCTCTCCACCCACTTCCACCAGCTCTTCTGGGGGAATCCTGAGGCGTTCCCAGGTCAGCCGAGAGATATAATCCCTCCAGCGTGTCCTGGGTCGGCCCCGAGGTCTCCTCCCAGATGGACATGCCCAAAACACCTCTCCAACGAGGCGTCCAGGGGTCATCCTCACTAGATGCCCGAACCACCTCAACTGGCTCCTCTTGATGTGGAGGAGCAGCGGCTCTACTCATCTACTCTGAGCCCCTCCCAGATGTCTGAGCTCCTCAGCCTATCTCTAAGGCTGAGCCCGGCCACCCTATGAAGGAAACTCATTTCGGCCTACTCGCAGCCTCATTCTTTCAGTCATTACCCAGAGCTCATGACCATAGATGAGGGTCGGAATGTAGATCGACCGGTAAATCGAACAGAGTATGAACTTGTTAAATATTTCATACTCAGACAGTGAAGGTGACTGTCATTGACCTTAACACTGGATGTCACTCACATTCAGAGAGAAAAAGGCAAAAGAAGAAGTCACTTCTGAGCTCCTGAAGTAGCATGACAGCACAAGACTGGTTAACGAAAACACAAACTTTATCATGAATATTATAATTCCATTTCTCCATCCTTCCACTCCTGGAGGACATGACAGAAAGAATAAGATGAGGAAACAAAAAGATGTTTCGGTTCGAGCCCATGGTTGAACAGGAAGAAAAAAACTGAACCCTTGACCATCAACAGGCTGTATTAGTTCCCCTGTAGCAGAGGCTGTTGAACACCTTCACTATGAATCATTCCATCACAGACATGCAGCTGCTGAGCATCTTCCTCCTTTAACTCTCAACATCTGCCTGTGGGTGATGTCTGGAATGTCACAACAGGGGGTGCAAACATCACTTAGCCTTCGAAAGCCTTCAGCACTCATTATTCTGAACCTCAGGACCAGATGCTTTGTAACCCTGGCATAGGTTTAGCTCTTATCACCCTAATACTGACCTTCTGACTGTGGACACCTGATTAGGTTATGACAGAAATTAATATAACACAAGACAGAGGAGGATCAGCTGAATATGGATGTGGAGATTTCACATGTTGTCCTATGAGGTCAACAGGAAAGGATAATGTCTTTAAGGGACAATGTCTGTGTGAAACAATCACTGATGTGTTTTTAACCATTAACAAATGATACACAAATTCATGGTGATAATCATGTAAACATTGAGTCATATCGTATGTTACAACAGACAGACTCGTCCAGTACTGACCAGTGGAGGAGCAGGAAGACAAATCGGGTTTTCTGCGAGGTAGCGACGGGCTTTCCTGATGGCAAACTTTTCTGTTGGTAAAGATTTACCAGCTATTTTTTGCTTCAGCCCTGGGACCTGCCTGAAATATGAAATACATGGGAATATTTTACCATGAAATACATATTATTTCAACTGATTACACATCAGACCCAATCCAGAATTCCTAAAGCACCGATCAAAGTTTCAATTTGTTGATATTTATTTTATTTACTATCGATGAACACATTAACAGACATTTGCGCTGTAATAGAAACTAATCTCTTCTATATGCTAACTTCCTTCCACCAACGACATTTGCTTCCTGGAAGAAGATATAATGCTAAATAAATCTACCATTAACTGTCAAACACTGTCATAGTGAATGGTCTGTATTAACTGTGGTTGTTGTGGGCGGTTTCAGTAATGTCTGAGTTCTTTTCATACCTGAACAGAGTGAGCGCAGTCTCTCCAAAGGTTAGGCAATCATCCTTAGTCAGCATGCTGAGGTAGGCGGCTTTCATATATGCATAGGTAGCCTGAGGGAGGGCAAAAAGTGGTTACTGCTGCAATCCTGCTTTTTCTCTTCAAATGAGATAAGGAGAGAGGAAAAATTACAGCTGTGTGGAGTTTGGGGCTGCAAAACTCAAGTCGATGAATTGGAATCAAGGACTAAGGCTGGCTGTATGAACAAAAACATATGGAAACATCCCAGATCAGATTAGAAAAAAATCAGGTTCCACTTTATTTGTGCTGTTCACACTGATGAAAACAACAGATCTGAGTTCCATATGAGGAAACAGATCAGTTTTGGGCCACTTTTGCTTGTAGTGTGAACAGTGAGAAGTGAAGTCTTTTATTTAATGAGCATTTGGTTAGTTTCCAGCAGCTCATTATTATTCCGTCTTAAAAAACATTTTGACTTGTGAGCCATTGCCATCACATACTGACACTCTGATATCTGTTATATTTTATTAGAATGATTAAATGTTTTTATGACTCTGTAACTGGACATATACGGTTGTGTTCAGAATAATAGCGCGTGTAAAAAAGTGAGAAAAGTTCACAATCCTTATAATAGCTTTTATTTCCATACACACAAATGCACTTAGAACACTGCGCATTCTATTTCAAATCAAAACAGGAACAAAAATATTCAAATGTATTATTCCTTTACAGAAAGTGAAGAAAAAGGAATATAAGGCTATTAAAAAAGAGCAGTGTCTGCATTTTAATTTACAAACGCAAACATTTAAAGTATAAACTGAAAAATTCTTGAAGATCTATCTTTCCTGTGAATCACTCTGCTAATATTTAGTTGTATAACCATTTTGTCTGAGAACTGCTTCACATCTGTGTTGCATGAATTCAACTAACTTGTGAACAGGTATTCAAGCCCAGGATGATTGGACTACATTCTACAATTCCTCTGCATTTCTTGGTTTTGGTTCAGAAACACCATTTTTGATGTCATCCCACAGGGTTTCTACTGAATTAAGATTTGGGGATTGGGTTGGACACTCCATAACATTAATCTTGTTGCTCTGAAATCAAGATATTGCTTACTTACTGGTGTGTTTGGGGTCATTGTCCATTTCAAGGGCATTTCCTCTTTGGCATAAGGCAACATGGCCTCTTCAGGTATTTTTATGTATTTCAACTGATCCCTGATCCCTGTTATGCGATAAATAGGCTCGACATCATAGTATGAGAAACATGCCCATATCATGATGCTTCACTATCCTCACAGTGGACCGTGGCTTGAATTCAGTTTTTGGGGGTCTTCTGAAAAACTGTCTGCGGCCCCTAGACCCATTTTACTCCGATTTTCAGAGAGAAATGGATGATAAACAGCATGTACAACATTTGCTGCCTCTGTCCTGAAAAAAGGGCATCCTGTTTGACACCTGGTTTTTCACAGCTGAATGACGTCACCAACTGAACACAGCACTGCTATTATTTTGAACATGCCCTTTCAGTTAATGATTCAATTCACACAGAATCAGCACCGTGGATATGACAACTGTTGCATCTGTTGGTTTTCTGTCACTCTACTACACCTACTAGTAAGTTATTTGTCATGTAGAAGTTTAATTTCTACCAAAAATAGTGGTTGATCTGCTTAGTGATGTTGGACTGCTATTATTTTGAACACTACTATAATTGGACTCATTCTGAGTTCTGTTGGTCTGCGTACAGCTGTACTTATCTATTTTCTGGATTATTCTATGTATTGCAACACTGCAGAGGCTCACCTTGGACCAGCAGTTCTCCTTGCTGAGCAGGTCGGCGTAGAAGTAGGCCATCTTCCAGTGTCTCTTGTATGTGAAGCACCACATTAGCTCCCAGTAGCACATATGGTGGAACTGTTTCCACTGCTGCTGGGCTTCACAGCACTCCTCAAAACGCTTAATAGCCTGGCACAAACATACACAAACACTAAGGATCTCTGACATATTTAAATGTTGATATGCAGTGGGGAATTCAGTACAGAAACCATCATGTCTGAGTGGGTCAGTGTAATTTCTTGTAATGTGTTCTATATTAAGTCTAATGTCAAAAGAACATAGAAAATGCAGCTCAAAAGGAAGTTCAGATTTTGTCTAATCTAGATTACAATGTGCATTAGCTTTTCAATAATGAAACCAAACAGCATGCAGATCATTGTCACAGCTGATCTTTGTGTAAGTGTTTCAGCTGAACAGACTAAGACACTTCTGCTTGTGGTTTGCATTTGCCTTTTCTAGGAAACACAGTGCAGAAAAAAACAAACTAGTAAGAGATGTTTTATAACAGTGATTTGACTCACAGCATCCAGGTTGCCTTTAATCTCCTCTATTCGACCAGCGAAGAACAAGAAAATGGATCCCTAGGACAAACACAAAGAGTGTTGGAAACATGACATAAAAACTACAATTCACTGCAGCCTTTATTAAACTGACAACAAATATATTTTCAATGTTTCTACAGACCATCTTCTTTGGATTTTGTTAATAGAAATACATTTAGATTTTGATGGCTGCAGTACACTCACGGACAGAGACAAAATAAATCTGTAACATTTCAATAATGTACGGTCAGATTCCACAACTATAAGGTCAATTAGTGACAGCTGAGAGGATGAAGATGGGCCATGAAAACAGCATCTACCAAAGGATTAGTCTGTAGCAGCATCTACCAAAGGTCCTGATTCTACAATTTACAACAGAACTGTCAGTCAATTCAAAAGGAAGATTTCTCACTGCAAACTACAAATTATATTGATAAAAGATTCAGGGATTCAGGAGGAGAAATCTGTGTGTTAAGGCCAATGGTGGCTACCACTGATGAATATGTGTGACCTTTGGCATCACATGATAAAGTGTCACTGTACCATCATGGACATGGGCTCAGGACTTCAGAAAATCATTATTACTTATCAAAGTCTGCAGCTGCATCTGGAAAACTATACAACACAAGGAGGGGGAATTATATATGCTCTGCTGTGGTCAGACAGTCAGAGCTGGTGTTCAGGTTCAGGTTCTATGTCTCAAAGACTTAAAAAAAAGTGAACGTTTTAAATGAATGAGTGAATAAAGAAGAAAAACAGATACGTCTATGGCAGACTGTTAAGCAGCTCAAGCCTTGTAAACAGCAACAGCGGACAAAAATATTACTTGTACAACAATTACAATCTTCAGTTCCCAAATAATTGAAAAGTGTCATAAAAAGGAAATATGAGGTAACACACATGGTAAACATGTCATGACAGTGTTGCAAGTATCACAATCTTAATTTTTTTGGCAATGGCTACTGCCACAGTACTGTGGCATGAAATACCGGTTTGTCTATTGCTACATAGCCAATCAAATGTTAGCATTTGTACTAGAACCAATCATGGATACTGTTACATGAACTCATTAGCCTCTTGTTGCCACAGTACTGTGGTGATATATGGTGTATACTTCAATGTATTCTTTTGTGCATTTTGCTACCATAGTACTGTGACAATTGATGGAAGAAACGAAAAATTAGTGATAGTATATAGTATAGAATAGGAATTATTGTTCTAAATGCTCTACATGTTGTTGTTTTACAGTGTTCTTTGCTCTGTGCAGTCAGTGAGATTGAGGCTGGAGAAGGTGGGTGGAGCTACATGTTAGACGTGGCAGTGTGCCGTGTTACTTCTCAGTTCTGTGTCAGTTCAGTGTATTAAGTGCTGTGCTCCGAATTCTGCACTCTGAACGTTGTCCCAGTGGTTGATTTATATCAAAGGCGGATTTACCACCGGTAGGTAAATACCCAGTCTACACATGATATAATGAGGGCGCTGATTGGTTCTGTGGTAATAGACAAACTGTTATTTCGTGCCACAGTACTGTGGCACTAGCCACACTGTAATTTTTTTGTAATTACAAAATGCATGCTCAGTGAAAACACTGAAATTCTTTTCTTTGTAGATTTGTCAGTTACATAAATATTCAAACAAATTGATAAATATGTTTAATGGAAGCAAACCTTAGGATATTTTTTGAGATATGGCTGCAGCAGTTTTTCTGCATCGACAACGTCTCCTTCTCCAGTTCCTAGAAGAAAAAAAAAAGTTGCAGAATAATAATAACTTGTTTGTCTTTGTGGCCGGTTGCATCTACATGCAGGTGTGTTGGTGTGTTGTTTCTCACCTAATATGAAGCTCATAAAGGTGTGATAACAGAGCAGCAGCATGTTACATAGGAAGGACCTGAAGGTGCTTTCTGCAGAGCCCTCCTGAAGCTGCTGCAGACCGAACTCCTGCACAAACACACACACACGAGTGTACAGCTGCAATCTTAGGATCTGAAACACTGTTATGGATAATTGTGTGTGTGCTTGAGGGGAGGCACAGTCTACTCGTCTACCAGAACACTGTTTAACATCCAATCTGAATAAAAATAGGCCAAAGACAGATCTGTGTACAAGACAGACAGGTGGTTCATCATGAGTAGAACTTGTAATTCAGATGTCAACACAAACAACATAGGAGATGAAGACAAAAAGGTAGAAAATGTCTACAAGCTCGCCTTTGTTCATTGGAACCATCAGTTACTGCTTTAAACTTTTAAGCTTTAACACAAACATTAAAAATATTTGTATTTTTAAAATTGTATCGTTCCATCTTAAGTTGTTAGTAAGTTAGTAACTTGGATACAAATGTGTTGAAGACTGCAGTGTATATTGTTTGTTGGTGTCATTTGACATGTTTGTTGTTGTTTAAAGATATTTTTATGTATCCTTTTACTTTTTGTACTTTTTGTGGTTGTTGTTTCAGCTGGTTCTGGTTCACATTTTTATAATTTTTTTTTCCTATTCAAATAATCGCTTAATCAAACCAAAGAAAATAATCGCTAGCTGCAGCTTTACAAAATTGTAAACATTAGTCTCTACACATGTGCTGTGGATTAAGTCTTATGGTTAATCATACAAACAAAACTTTTGTTAACAGATCAAAAGTTTTTGTTTTCTTCTATTGTGCTTTCATTGTTTGAAGTGTGAAGGTTATTTTCTCCACTTACTTGTGTTGACAGTCTTTTATGTTCAGAGAACATATCCATATTTTCCACATTGATATCGGTACAAACACAGAGAAGGTGTTACACTGTCAGTAGAGGTATGGGAGATTTATTCATCAGTGTGTATGTAGTGCTTTGTGTAAAATGGAAACACAACAATATTTTTCTTTTGCAAGATATGTAAAATGTTATGTTAGTTTAGTGTGAGGTTTTGTGATTTGCGTGTAGATTTGCAAAAAATAGACAATAGTTTGAAAAATAGAGCCTGAGCAATCAGAAATAACTGTACCTGTGATTAAATGAAAGCAGTAGTAGTAGTAGTACTGAAGTAGTGGTAGTAGTAGTTGTTGTTGTAGTGGTGGTACTAGTAGTAGTAGTAGTGATAGTAGAAGTAGTAGTAGTAGTAGTAGTGATAGTAGAAGTAGTAGTAGTAGTAGTAGTTGTGGTGGTATTAATAGTAGTAGTAGTGGTGGTAGTAGTACTGTAGTAGTGGTAGCAGTACTGTAGTAGTAGTAGTAGTAATAGTAGTGGTAGTAGTAGTGGTAGTAGTAATAATAATAGTAGTAGTAGTAGTAGTGGTAGTAGTAGTGGTAGTAGTGGTGGTAGTAGTAGTAGTGTTAGTAGTAGTAGTAGTAGTAGTGGTAGTAGTAGTGGTAGTAGTAGTAGTAGTGGTAGTCGTAGTGGTAGTAGTAGTAGTAGTAGTAATAGTAGTAGTGGTAGTCCTAGTGGTAGTAGTAGTGGTGGTAGTGGTAGTAGTAGTAGTAGTAGTAGTGGTAGTCCTAGTGGTAGTAGTAGTGGTGGTAGTGGTAGTAGTAGTAGTAGTAGTAGTGGTAGCAGTGGTAGTCCTAGTGGTAGTAGTAGTGGTGGTAGTGGTAGTAGTAGTAGTGGTGGTAGTGGTAGTAGTAGTAGTAGTAGTGGTGGTAGTGGTAGTAGTAGTAGTAGTGGTAGTGGTAGTGGTGGTAGTGGTAGTAGTAGTTAGAGGCTTTAATGTTTTACATAGAGTACAAAAAGGCTCCACTACTTCCTAGTGTGTAGAAGCCAAACACATCCAACTACTCAAACTACATTCACCAGCCATTAGCTGCTCTCATTGGTCGATAAATCTCACCTTATTACCAGAGAAGCCAACAAACTCCAGCAGTTTGAGTGTCCGTGTGGGCAACATAGAAATCATCTGCAGAAGGAGAATCAGTGTAGAACTGAGGTTGGGGTGGTCATTTCAACAAAATGGTGTAAAACACAACATCAACAATAAATCCATCATATTTAACATGACATTTACACATCCATTATGTCAATACTAGTAATAAATACTTAGAATTTTATAGAATATAAAAAAATGGCTGATATAAGCATAATTAGTAAACGCACAGAACAGATGATAATGAACGTAAAGGACTCACTAAATTAAAGGCTCCGACTCCCAGTTTAACGCCGCCTTCAAAATGGCCGTGGTTGTCGCCGTGCGTGTACCCAGTGGACTGAAGGACCGTGTGAAGCTCTCTGGTGGAAAGACAAAGAAACGAAGACATGAAACAATTCCAGATCCAAGTCCTTTCATTCGTGTCCATAGGTAGATCCGGTTTGGAGTCTCACACATTTCATCAATAACATCAACACAGACACAACAAATGACACATGACAACAAAAGAAACACCATTACAATAAACTCACTATTTGTACAATATTATTAACTTGTCCAGGTCAGCAACAGCAGCTCCAACAAAACTGCTTTTATTTCGATTTCTTTTGCACTTTGGGACGACTAACCTTTGTTTGGAGAAACTGAAATTCACAGGGCGGATGAAGGGGGTGGGCTTTAAAGTATCGAATGTACGGGGATGATGGGTTAAGACTAGACTCATAAACCTTAACTGGACAGAGGCAGATTACTGGATAATTTGCAGAGCTATCAGTGGCCAATGGGATTTAAGGAGGTTTTTCGAGCAGAATTACTGGTTTCAGGGGAAAATAATAGTTTAAATAAAGTCCAACCTGAATCACCTAGAATATTGACCGTTTAATATTCAGTTTCATATTTACCAATCCATTACTTTAACATTATTCACAGATTCATAATGATCTAATTTTTCATTTTAGTATTTATTACTTTGACTCAGATGTCCAGTTCAACAGTTAAAACACAAAAATACAAAACTCCTAGTTTGTAATTTTTTTGTGATATTGGTGGATTGATCCAATGTTGGCTTTTTCTTGCTAGAAATGTTTCTATCAGCCTTTAACAATCCATTAAACATCCAACGAATTAAAAGATAGAACCAACGACAGCCTGATATCATAGAGCCAGCATCGTTTTGTCTACGGCTGCATGATTTGGTAAAAGTCATATTGTCATATCA
Organism: Apogon talboti; assembly: GCA_037367365.1. Lineage (NCBI taxonomy): Eukaryota > Metazoa > Chordata > Actinopteri > Kurtiformes > Apogonidae > Apogon > Apogon talboti. The sequence continues at coordinate 28,144,555 of JAPQRQ010000019.1, read as the reverse complement.
CAGGAAATCTTGTTCTGAGTTGAGCTGTTGGTCGTCAAGGGTAATACACACATTACTCATTTTGAGATTTGTATATTCTCACCCCAAAGTGACGAACTTAAAATAGCATCAATACAAAAACTTTTTTAAAAAAGTAACTTTCATGTTGTATGTTTTCCACAGCACATCACTCTGCTCTGAATCACTGAACCTAAAAACACCAGACAAGAGGCTTTTTATTTTGTTGTTTTTTCCTGTTTCTGCCATTAGATCATCCATTTATGCAGCTTCCAAAATTCAGATGTGAATCAAGCCTCTAGTTGAGCATGTACACATTCTCCCACCTGCCCTTTAATGGATGTTAGTTATGTGTCAGGTTACAGATGTTGGGTTGGTCTGTAACCCAGACTGGACAAGGACCAGCTGAGGGTCAGGGTCTTACTTATAAGTCTGGTAGCTGTTCCTCACTTTGATCCCCCCTTTGATGAAACTAATCATGTTTTCATCCTGAAAAAATAGACAAAACAGGGAGTGATTTGAAGAGTTAAAGAAAACAGAAAAAGACAAGTATGTGCAGGCTATAGCCTCCTCATTCCTGACCTGAAGGAAGGTGAGCGCTGCCCTCTGCAGGAGACACTCGGCATAACAGACTTCAGCATGAAGCTCCTCTGAGGTGGGAAGGATTATGTCAGTTACCTTCAGTCAGACACAGCTGAAGGCTCAGCAGAGTAATGTGCAAAAACACACAGATAGGTAGATATACAAGCATGCATGTCAAACATGAGTAGACATGACTTTCATTAACACGTACAGTAAAGATGCAAAACAGGTAAATACTGCAAGTACTGCTATTTCTATATTAGCAATGATGACATATTTACTTTATACTGACCTTCTGTGAAGTTTTTGGAAAAGCTTGACTTCTTACGATGCCTAAATGAGAAGGAAACAAAAATAAAAGCGATTTTTTGATTTATTGTCATGAACATAAAATGATCAAACAATTAATCGGCACAAGGAGCCTGAGCCAGAGTAACAGCATAAATTACAAATAATGCTAAGAAATGAACTGCATATGCAACACCTAATGAATTAATTGTCAACTATTAAATTAATCAACAACTATTTTGAAAACCAGTTTGAGGACTTTGATTGTGATTGCTGTAACTGAATAATTTTATGTTGACATTTGATCACAAATTAGGCTGTGGGAAACATCATGGACCAAATAATTAGTCGATCAACTGAGGAAATAATCAAGAGATTCATCAGCAGTGACAGTACAGTTTGCTGCAGCCCTAAACTGAACCATTGATATTTTTTTTCAGACTTTAAAAAGTAAAACAGTTCTATTCAGTCATCAGAACAGACATTTCATTGAATATTGATATTCTTGTCAGAAAATACAGAAGAAAGTGTGATTTATTCTCAATCTCTCTTAATTCTTTGCACATACATGCTCATATTTCAACCTGTTGTCCTCTTGGATATCTTCAAACCCAACAACTTCAAGGTCCATGAAACCTTTAGTAAGAAACATTCCTCTAAATGTATTCATGCTATACAATTACTGTACATATATTAGAATAAAGCTTCCTCGAAAACAGCACAAAACTGGTATTAACCCTATTTTTTGTATATTTTAAGTCATTTTATTTCCAGGGCCAGATCATTTTATGTTTTTGCATCACTGATCTGTGACTGATACATTTCAGCCAGAGGAGCCAAAATGGAAACAAATGTATGGATTCATAAAAATCCACATGTGGCTCTGTCCTATATAGACTCAGTAGCTTTACAGTCTATATCCCAACACCGCTGAAGCATTATGTAACAAGGGGGAGACACCACCATCACAAAGCTGTGCATATGTAAAGTACAAGATGTTTACAGATTTTTAATAAAACCCTAATGCCTGCCCAGCCCCATCTGCCAAGACTTCAATGCTAACTTCAAAAGGCAGAAAATCTCCAGGAGTAAATCCCAAAAACTCAGATGTATATTCCAGTGTTACAGTCCAAAATGTCAAATTACCTGTGATTCCTGTTAACAGCGTATCAGTCTACTTGTGTTTCAGCGTGACTGCACCATCTTGCACTGTTATCTTGTTTCTCTGCAAACCAGTGACTCAGCCTCATTTCAGTCAAGGCCAGTAAATGCAGCTCCGCTGCAGCATAAAGCTACTACCACGGTGCTGAGCAAGCATTTAAAACGCTCTCAAAAATCATATGCTGAACAGATACAAACCTCAGGCCAGTGCTGCTCTGGTGATCAGAGCGACAGAAACACTGATGGAGACAGAGTAATTAGAGGAATCCATGACAGATTCTCACACTGGCTTCAAGATAAACTGCGACAGACAGTTGTGACATTCTTTGGGCCACTGAGCTGGATGATCTCAGCATGTTCTCTGGTTTTAGTATGATGTTACTAATTAAAATGTCACGTGCCATATGTCTGAATGTCAAAATGAGCAGCTGGAGTGCAAACAAACCTCGTCTCCATCGCCTTTATAACTGACGCTGAATGTCGTTTGTGTTGAGGCTAACTTTCAAAATGACAGCAATGACAGGGACAGAAGAGGAAATTAGAAACAGAGGCCCTCAACACATTTCACATTAGGAAGTCTCACCGCTGACAGATCGCCTGGGCCTCCTTCATGGTGTTTCCCGCAACTAGGATGTGCTGGGGGTCAAAGGTCATCATGGCCTGCATTTCTAGGATAGTGGCGTAGGTCAGAGCGTGGTACATGCTGTCTTTGGTTCTGTAAAAAAGAAGTCATGCAATAATTGCTCTTAAATTGACCTCAGTTACATGAGCTACTTTCATGCGAGGCAGAGCCTCACCTGTCATCATGAAAAGAAAAAAAAAGATAAAAATAAAATAAATGTTATTTGTACGCTGATCTGTTCTGTAGATGTACTTTCCATGTGATTCCAATAATTTTGATTATTTTTCAATTCAAAATTGTGGAATTTCCACATTTCCCATTCAAATACAGGATAGTAACGTGCAGTGCGACAGCAGCGAGCTGAGCCTCACGTTGGACCGTGTAATCCCTCACAAACTGTGCTGCATCCCATGCAATTAGAGTGTGTTTCTGTCTCTCTGTATATCAGCAATAAAATGGTTTCAAACACTTTGATTATATGCCCTGACTCTTCAAAGTCTGGATAAGGTATAAAATGTATGTGTGTAACTTGTTTAGTCTAGCACATCAATCATAAAACTGCATAAAAAAGGCACTCAGTGAGGCAGACAGTACTCCTGCCCCATGGCAGAGGGCGCTCCTGAGCCCACAGCTTCCTCTTCCTACTGTGCAAGCTACAAGTCAAGTAGTTTATTTTTCCTTCTCACCCCGCCTTCGACTCAAAATGCTGATATGAAATATGAAACATAACTTGTTAACTGTTGCCAGTCAAATGGTGAATAAGATACTCTTTTGAGCTCATATAGATCTGACTCTGAAAGAGTCAGTGCCTCACCAGCCATGAACCTCATCACACATCAGTGGTTGCTAACTATGACAATAAACTGCATAACAGTCATATGGTATCTACATGAACTTTTCCTGAGTAAAAAAAAGACTTTCATTCTCTTTAATGATTTGCATAGGAAGACAAAAATTACATTAAAGTCAAAATGATGAAAATGATGTAAATAGACAAAATCGACTTCAAAGAAGTGACAAGACAAACATAACATATAAGACGTAACATGAAAAAGATGAAACAAATGAAAACCAAATTAAAGATGGAACGATGAAAATGATGCAACAACAAAAACTACGTAAAAGAAGTGACCAGACAATTCCAATATAAGAAGATGGAAATGATGTAATGAGATTTTAAAGGATATAATAAAATGGAAATAACTTTCAACGCAAAAATAGTTGAAAACAAACACATAAAATAGGAGGAAAACAACATAAGAGGAAATTAACTTCACAGATGTTAACAATACAAAAATGACATTAAGCAAGACAACTTGAAAGATGTAACAAAATGAAAACAATGTAAATGTGTAATAAGATGAAAATAACGTAATAAGATATAAAAAGAAGAAAAGAAATGTATTTTTTATTTAACATTTATTAAACCAGGTATGTTAGTTGAGAACAGATTCTTTACAATAACGACCTGGCCAAGAGGCAGCATATAAACAAGATAAATAGCAGCACAGGTTGCATGTACAACAAACAACAAAACATACTATATATACAACAAACAAACAAATAGGATGGACAGCAGAACCGATCACAATGACATAGAATAGAAAAGCTAAAACCAGGTGCAGTGGTCCAGAAGTGTATCTCTCACTGATCTTTGAAATGACGAGAGCGGTATGAATGAGGAATGAATGAATGAATTTTATGGATTGTTGCAAAGAATTCCAGTCATAAGTGGCAGAAAACTGAAATGATGATTGACTGAGAGTGGTACGGGCTTTGGGAATGAGGAGGTTAATGAAACTACTGAAACGAACAGTACAGGTGGAGTTTTGAATGGTGAGTAATGAGCACGGTTTTATAGCAAGTACAGACTACAATGGTGAGTGTTGCAGGGAGCTCCAGTAGCAAAGCGGATGGTTTCTAATCCGTGTTGGAGGGTTTTTGAAGCGGATCTGCAAATTAAATAACCATAGTCACGGCTTTCATAGAGAAAGCTGATACTGGATTTAACTTTGGATAGGAGAGTACTGATGTGTGTTGGAATGAGAGTGAACAGTCAAGCCATATTCCCAGATATTTGTAGCAGGACACAAATTCAAATTCAGAGCCATTCAGTGAGAGAAGTTTGAATGGGTATTCAGTTTGTGTGAGGTTTCTGTTGAAGAGCATACATTTGGTTTTGCTTATGTTTAATGATAACTGAAGATCAGAGAAAGCATGTTGAATGTGATTAAAGCTAATCTGTAGCATAGAGAGGACAGTGTGGGGGGAGGAGCTGGATGTGTAGACAGTGGTGTCATCAGCGTACAGAAGGATATGTGAGTTCTTTATAGCATGGGTTATATTGTTGATGTAGTGTTGAATAGTGTTGGACCAAGTATCGAACCCTGTGGGACACCTTTATGAATTGGTAATGGGTCAGAGAGAAGACCCTCCACCCTCACTGACTACATACGTTCAGAACAATAATTTTTGAACCAGTATACACATTTGTCAGAAAGACCAACACTTCTTAACCTCTCCAATAGTATGAAGTGGTCGACAGAGTCAAATGCCTTAGCCAAGTCTATCAAAACAGCTGCGCAATATTCTTTGTTATCAATAGCACATACAATATCATTCACAACTTTAAGTGTGGCAGAGATGCAGCTGTGCCCAGATCTAAAACCAGACTGCAAGGGGTTGAAGGCATTACGGGTCTCCAGATGGTCTATGAGCTGTTGATTGATGGGTGTTTTGAAAATTTTGGAAAGGCAAGGCAGAATAGAAATGGGTCTATAACAGTTCAAGTCCAAATTGTCACCTCCTTTTTAAAGAGTGGAATGACTGCAGCGGATTTCCAGTCCTGGGGGAACACTCCAGACTGCAGTGACAGGTTGAACAAACCACAGATGGGAGCTGCAATGATTTGAGCTCCAGTTGTCAAAAAGAATAGGTCAAGTCCATCCAGTCCGGAAGACTGATGGGGGTCCAGCTGAGCAGTTCTGTCAGTACGTCAGTCATGTATAGGCTAAAAGGAGAATGGAGTATGTCCAGAGGCAGGTGGATGAGTCACAGATCCGGAGAATTCATAGGAGGAGATGTATTAGTGACATATGCACATCCAGCTTTGACAAAATGTTTGTTGAAACACCGGACCATTTTAGTTATATCAGTAATAATTACACCATCTGATTTAATTACTGAGGGGAGATGTGAGGCCAAGGTTTTGTTTTCGAGTGTCTTGATAGTATGTTTTGGGTTTGCACCACTGGTGAGCTGCTGCTGTTTGAAATAACCGGTTTTATCTTGTCTTATAGACTGGGTGCATTTGTTTTTGGATGTCCTGTATAGCTGCCAGTCAGATGCTTTGTTAGAGATCTTAGCTCTTTGCCATAGTTGGTGCTTCTGGTGAATAAGCTCTGACAGATGAGGACTGAACCAGGGACTGAGGCGATTTTTGACTCTAAGTTTCTTAAGAGGGTCATGTTTGTTGAGAACGGCAGTAAACAAAGTTTTAAAGTGAGACCAGGTATCTTCAACATCGTGGATGAGACTTATTCTATTCCACTATATAAGTGCTAGATCATACAGGAAAGCCTGCTCATTTAAGTGTTTGAGCAGACGTTTGAAGACAATCAGTGGTGGGTGTCTTAAGGCAGAGCCTTTGTGAACACAAGCTATGCTACAGTGTTCACTACGGCTTTGACAGAACGCTCCAGATGTGTACCTGTCAGGTCTATTGGTGAGTATGACGTCAATCAGTGTGCCAGAGTCCATTAACCTTTTATTATTATATATGGTAGGGGCCTGCACAATCTGGGAGAGATTTAATGCATCTAGTTGTAGCTGTACAGAAGATGGAAGGTTGAGCATATCCCAGTTCAAGTCCCCTAGCACTATAAACTCAGAGGAAGTGTGAGGGAAAACCAGTTCACATAGAGCAGGCAGAGCACAGGCAGGAGCAGAGGGAGGTCTGTAGCAGCCAGCAACAGTGAGAGAGAAATGTTTGGATAGGTTGATTTTTAAGAGAATCACTTCAAACTGTTTGGAAACAGATTTAGAGGTGATAACAGAGCACAGCAAATTATCCTTACAGTAAACAGCTATTCCCCCACCCTTCGAGCTTGTCCTGGCAGTAGATTATTGTAACTGGGAATGAAAACATCTGAGTTCTCAAGCCAGGATTCGGAGTGGCTACAATGTCAGGATTAGCAGTGTTAATATATGCAGTCAACTCAGCTAGTTTGGGTAGGAGGCTATGTATATTTAGATGCATGAAGCCAAGATCCTTACGGTGGCAAAAAGAGTCAAGAGTTAGAGACTGCAGATCAGGAGAATCAGGTAGGTTGGTGTTGAGTGGACAGAAATCTGGGCCGGGGTTGGGTTGAATGTTCCCAGATATCAACAGCAGGAGGAAAATCAGGCACTTGTGCTTGTATAGTTTAATGATGTCCTCTTTCTTAGTGTTCATGACAGGTTCATGACAGGTGTTATATGAGAGAGGTATTGTAGCGGCATAGTGAAATTGTCCTGTAGAACCATGATGCTGGCTACTCGAACCAATAGGGAGCAATCGTGCAAGAACAGAGATGGTAAGGCTAAAGGTTTATTAACCAGACAACAGTCAGATGGACATGTGCCCTGAGCCAGTAAACGTGGTGTTAGCAGGGCTGCATAGGAGTCATAGATCAGTAAATGACAAACAGCCCAGAGACGGGCCAATCAATCTGCTCATCAGGACCACCAGCTCCTGACACCGCAGCACAGCGCCAACACACCATGAATAGCAAAGGGGATATTCACATGTCAAACAACACCATCCAGGGAGAAAACTTATACGTTTGTAAGTGAGCAGCTGGAGAATCCACTGACTGTTAAAAATTAGTAAGACACATAGAGGACTGTTAACAAACACTCAACATAGGGAGACAGGTGAGAAGCAGAGACAGACGTGCCGCCATCTTGGGACAATGAAAATGAAGATGCAAAAAGACTGAAACAGCATAAAAAGGGTATTTACAGAGTCATGTGCCGAGCTAAAATTACTGATGGTGATGAATATATGGGCTGTTGTGGGACTCACAACAAACTGTGTGTCACGGTGATTCACTGTTATGTTTTAATTGTTTCTGGGTCATCAATAACTATTAGTAGGATCAGTGCGTTGTTGGTTCAGATCAACATACATCTTTAATCGCGTGTACAAAGTCAATAATGTCGAAATCTGACCATTTAAAAGCTGCCGACGTGCACTTTAAATGATAGGGGAGTGACTGGGTACTGGGGAAGCTACCGCCTCTAAAAATGTTAAAGAAAAAAAAAAAGGAATGTCAGCATCTATTTATAGCCAAGGTTTTTGGCATGTCACGTCACACCCAGTCACTCAGAAAAGGTCTTCCTTAGGTGATGAAGGGGTGTAAAAGTACTGTATTGTATCACAGTAGATGTACCTGTAATTCCAGTTAAAAGCAGCTTGTTCTTCCAGTTACACATCATAATTACAACTCTTACTTATTACTTTTTTTTAAGATAAAAAGAAAAATAACACACAGCATTGCTCTTAATATGACACTGCATACACAGATTTCCAGCAACACATGATAGATAATGACAAAAAAATCTATGCAAACTTATTTAGATAAAATATAAAGGAAGAAGGTGAGTACAGAGGAATGTTGTACATCAGCATGACTGACATTTTACTGCTTTTGGACTCATGTGACTGACTTCTGTAATGTTACTCTAAGCTTTACGCTGCCACGTAGCCAAAATTTACATAAGTAGATCTTAGATTAGATCTTAACCCATGATAACTCGACGTCACCAAGGGCAATTTACTTCCGAGACTCTTCTTAAAAAATTACGAATGGCAATGTATGGGTATATTTTAGAAACTTAAGTTTTTGTTTTGTTTTTTTAAAAGTACAGGATTCTAAGGCTTTAAATCTTTACACAATAGATGATTGATGATAATCTCATTCCAACAGGTGAAGGAATATTGTAACAACCATGAAGCGGCAGCAGACGGACAGAAAAGGTGGAGGCTGAGCAGCAGAGATTCCATTTCTATTGTCTCAGGCTTATGTAAAATGTCAGGCCAAGCTTGAGCGGAAAACCTTGTAAGATTATTATTGGAGGTAACCTGGGCTGAGGGATTCAATGGTGCTCATCCTTCTGACATCACATATTTGCAGCATAATTTTCCATGATGCGAGGTAGGAGGTGCTTTGGACTTTCTGACGACCTCATACGCCTCATCCTCAGTCCTCAGCGTGTTCAGAGAAATAAGGAAGTGAGGAATGAGAATCACAACTTTTTCCCAGATCAAATGCTTCAGATATTTTGATTGTCAAGAATGATGGTATAGTATGCCACTTTGGAATAGAAGAATAAGCATCGTAGGTTTCTTGTGAAAATACTGAAAGCCCAAAGCAGTCAGACGGGAGGCTAAACATCGCTCTAAAACCAGTCCTTGCCCAGGTTGCATGTTTGAACAGAGAACTGGCAAATAAAGCTAAGCCTGCTGCTGGATATGTGTAGGAAGGGTGATTCAGAAACACTTCACTCATTATTTATCAGGCGTGTTTCCACAATGTTGTCAAAGAGCTTGAACTGGCTCTGAGACTATGAAGTACAGCCAAGCTTCAAAAATCAGAACCTCATAAATGACCAATAATAATAATAATAACAATAATAACAATGATTTAAAAAATGTAACTGAGCTTGGATACTGGTTGCAGAAGTGGTTTCAAAATAAAACACATTCAGAAGATTGGGAAACAGAATCAAAACCACAGTAAATGGAATTGAAAAAATAAACCACAATATAGCACTCAAAATAGGAATGCCAAAGGGAAAAGAATATCTGCAAAACATTTCTGTGTTATCTGTTCATCTACCTTTCACAATAATTTTGTTTTTCACAGTGATTTCAAAGAAAAGCTCAGCATTCATTTCCTGGTCTCAAATGAGGAAATTTATGTCACATGTCTGCTTTCTCCCTCAGTCATTGTGAATATCAGAGTACAGGGCTGAGTATTAACCCTGTAACAGCTGAACATAACCTCCTTTAAAAGCATGTGATAACAGACTGAACTACATTAACTAGCTTCTCTCTCAACTGTGGAGGAGCAGTGGTTCTACTTTGAGCCTCTCCTGGATGGATGGATGAACTCCTCACCTTGTTTCTACAGAAGAGTCCAACCACCCTGTGAAGGAAACTCATTTCCATCACTTGTATCTACAATCTAATCTATTTCTTTCAGTCACTACCCACAGCTTGTGACCATAGGTGAGGACTGGTAAATCAAGAGATTTGCCTTTTGGTTCAGCTCCTTCCTCATCACAACACACCAGTACAATGTCTGCATTACTGCGCTGATCTGCCTGTCAATCTCACACTTCATCCTTCCTTCACTTGTGAACAAGATCCAGAGATGCTTAAACTTCTCCACTTTGGGCCGTGAGGAGGGAATCCATCCTTTTCCAACTGAGACCCATAGCTTTGGACTTGGAGGTGCTGATCTTAATCCCGGCTGCTCCACACTCCGCTGTGAACTGTCCCAGTGCAAGATGGAGGTCACAGTTTGATGAGGCCAAAACTGTGCAGCGACACAGTCGAATGCCTTCACCAAATCCACAAAACACATGTGGACCGGATGGGCAAACTCCCATGCAGCCTCTAGGACCATGTAGAGGGTAAAGAGCTGGTCCAGTGCTCCATGACCGGGTCAAAAACCGTATTGTTCCTCTTGAATGCAAGGTTTGACTATCGGTGGAACTCTCCTCTCCAGTACCCTGGCATAGGCCTTCTTAGGGAGGCTGAGAAGTGTGATCCCTCTATACATGGAACACATCCTCTGGTCCAAAGGGGAACCACCACCACCACGGTCTGCTAATCCAGTGGTACTGTCCTTGTTCTCCATGCTATGTTGAAAAGGTGTGTCATTCAAGACAGCCCCACAACATGACAGGAGAAAAGCACTATATAAATCCAATCCATTAGTATAATTATCAGCATCCAGAGATTTAAGGAACTCGGGATGGACTTCATCAACCCCCAAGGCCTGGCCACCGATGAGTTGCCCAACTACCTTGGACACCTCAGCCTGGGTGATGGGCGAAGCCTGCCCCTGAGTCCCAGGGCACTGCTTCCACCACAGGAGTGAAGGCAGGCTATATACACAGTCTAACAACATTCTAATAGTTCATTCTCCGTTTGCTGAAATTAAATACAAATAATTTAAAAACAAATAATAACACATTATTTACAGAATAGACAGATGTAGTCTTCATAGTTTGTCAAGACCTATACACTTAGCATTACATTACATTAGGGGTAGATAGTTTAGGTAATAAAGAGTTAGTTAGCAGCTAGTAGATAAGAGTAGCTAATGTGAATGAAAAAATGGACTGGGACCAATAGCATTATGTGGTTAATTTCCCATTTATCACAATAGATATGTCCAATTGAAAACAAATATAAAGTTTATAAAACTTGAATACTGACAATTTTGAATTTGGATTGAAACTTAATTTCAAATATTTATTGATGTTTACAACATTATGCTACACAACAAGCTTTCCAGAGACTTTAAATACATAGGGTATATCACCCAAAAATGTCTCTTAGTCATTTAGTTTAATGTGTGTAGCTGCTGCAGCCTCTGTGGTAAACCTTTATCCACCTGACTGCGTCATAATGCAGCTTTAGGGAAACAGACAGATCGAGGAGGCATTAGTAGCAGACATGGACAGACTGGACTGAAAACACAGAGCACGTCTGCTGCTGCTGTTTTGGATCCTTGAGGCATCTTGTTCTCTGTAGATTAATTTTTCAGCATTCTCTCTTACTCTCATTGCAGAAGATGTCATTAAAACTTACATAATATTACATATTGGAGCTCTCAGGCCTCAGGTCATCAGTTTCCTTACAAAACCTTTTTCAGAGCAGCAAACTAAATTCACGGCTGTGGGGGGGGGGTATGGTGTTATTGAGTTCTGCACAAGCCAAACAGAATTAAACCCGGGCTAAATCTGATTAGTGTTGCATTCAAATGTAAAAAACATGCACATTTTAGACCGCCTTGGCTTAACTTGCATCTACTTTAACCTCAATAAAGTCTTCTGTTCAGGACAAGACAATTGTAAAGACTATAACACATCTATCTAAATAAGAATAACTGTAGGCCAGATCTCTATTACCTTTCACTGAATCAGCACTAATTTTCAATTCACATCCTGTCCTATTGCATGAAATATCCAACCATCTGGACTCAAAAACAGCTACAAACAAAGTGTGTGTATATTTGCAACTACTGTTTGTTCAGGTGGGTGTACTTCACTGACTGGAAGATGCAGAGGGAGCACACACAGAGCCGTGGGAAGAATACTGAGACAGAAATGAGGCCACCCATTAGGCTGACAGACCGCCAACCCTCAGGTGGCAGAACCTACAAGTGTTACTGGGGTGGATTTGGACAGATTTTCCTCCACTGGGAATATTTCACAAATACAGATTTACATAGTAGACCATATTATATTTACCATGCCAGAACAGTCATTTAGTAACTCACTATTTATGTAATGGTGCAATAAAAGTCCTTATAACTGACTCAGATCTAAGTAGTCTAGCATTAAAACTGATAAAAACTATCAATCTGGGTTAAGAACTAAATTGCTGACAGGAAGCAGCTTAATTCCACATTGCATAGAAGAATCTGGGGCTAAGGAGTGGCCCACAGACCCACAGAGAACACCATGGGCGGAGAATAGTAACAGGACGATGCAGGTTCTGATAATAATAGACAGAAAAGAGCATTTAACAAAGGTGTAACTCGATGACATATTGTTGAACACAAAACCTGAGGCAAGGTGTGAGTCTGCGGAGACAGACTGTGGATGTCAATCATACAAAACCTGCAGCTATTATGCCATCCAGTCTTGTACAGAAAAATGGATTGTTTACAATAATTAAACATTTAATGTAATCCGGTATTTCTACTGGACACAAAAGCAGTTATAAGAACCTTAGCAAAATGACACGCTTAATCAGATTACATGAATAAACAAAATGCCCATAACTCATCTGTATATTGGAACTGGAATGGACTTATTAACTTAACCTATTAGTTAAATTAACTCATTTCACTTCCTTTCAGTGTTTGTTGTTTGACAATAGCAAATTATTTATACAAAGACACCGGAACCTAAACTGCTGTGTTTATTTTTAGCTTTCAATTCTTCTAAACTGAAGTACTTTAAATGCAGAAAAATCTGATATTTTAGTGCATTCAAATACTGTAACTGCATTTTACTTGGAAATACTTAACATTCAAAAGAGTTACTTAATTTTCATTGTGAGTCAGAAAATGATGGGTGGACCAGACAGAACCCTGACATGTGTCTGATTGTGATCACAGTTGAAAACCTCTGATTAAGAATGTAAACCTGTTTGTTCACCTTATTTCCATCCGAGCAGAACTTGGAGATTTACCTCCATAGAAGGAACATTTTATAAGGTCTTTTGTGTTAATGCTTTTGTTGGATCATGATCAGAATCCTAGAGTTGTGCGTCTGTTCCAGCTTTGGTGTGAAATGACATCAGTAAAATAAAAATAAAGACATGTCTTGCTTGTGTGTGCAATGCCTTGTTCAAAATGTTGAAACCGGAGGATTCGAAAACACCTAAAAATACAGTTGCTTGCGTGCATAAAATCAGCTGTTCCCTTGGATGCATTGCGTTTGTCCATGAATGCACATTTCCAGGTGGGCCGAGCAGCAGCTGTGTGAGCATGTGCTGTAGACTGTGTTCTTACCTGGATCTGAGACGGGCCTGCGCCTCCTCAAACTCATTCCTGAGGAACAGATCCAGAGCCGCCATACAGTCCTCGAGAGCCAGCGACAGATCTGACCGGGAGCACCTGGACAAATGACGCGAAAAAATTAAAGAACGGAAGGGCAAAATACCATCCTATCATCTAAAGGGGTCAAAGCCAAGGCCACAAGAAACCCTGGTAAACAGAGAGGGCCTGATGTCTCATGTGTCGCCTCAGTAAGAAAAAAAAAATCCCTGTATTCACTTTTTTGCATCCAAAAAAGATGGAAACCCCTGCCAACTCCCAGATTCTTTTTCCTGTGTGTCTGCTGCAGTGACCCTGTTCTCATTTTCAACAACAAATGCAGCCTCCAAACCCTTGTCCTCTAACCTAGAAAGTGGTATCTTCACATACCTGTACTCATATTTCTCCTCTAGTTCACATCTGATCACCACCATCAACACATTTGAGTGACAGGCTAAAGGGAGTTAAGGTCAAGCTTATATTGGAGTTGTGTTAAATAGAAATGTAAGGTGTTACCTTTTAAATGAAGTCTAACATGTGCATCGTGCATGTCTTGTGTTATAAAACTAATCCTAACATAAGGTGAACAGTTTCATCTATTCTCATCTCAAGCAGATTAAGGTAGAAACCCGTCAGGCTCCACAGACAAGAAAACAACCTCCACAGACTGATTAGGTGTTAGTGTTGGTGACACTAGCCACTTTCACAGAGATCCCAGAAAAAAGATGAGATGGTGATCCCAGCTTTTTTTCACCATTGACCGATTTACACAGCCCAGCCAAAGGACTAACAGAGGTGAGACAGGCTGGACTTTACATGGCGGACCTGTGTTCCAGAATCAAAGGGCCGGTGATGCAGCACAGTGTATAGTGTGACAAATAACTTGTGCATTGGAAATACCTCGAGCATAGTAGTGCTGGCTCTCAAAACAACCGTACCATTCCACAATGTTAGCATGGACAGAGTCCTCTGCCCGAGGTGGCAGCTCACAGATCTTGGCGTCTCTCCAGTTCGACATCTTTCTGGTTGCGTAGATATGTTTGTTTACTGTACACAGCCTGTGCTCATTTTAAATCCCCCGGCACAGGGGTTGCACACGCAATACATGTTCCAAAGTCACACCTTGGTTGCGGAACAAGAGGTGTTCTTTTTACATAGTGTTCTGGAATCATGATTGCACCTTTATCATGGCTCTGTTGCTACCTCCAGAGGCGTTACAGAGGTGGGACCACATGATCCCACCATTTCATTTACACAGACGTCGTTCTGGAATAAAGGTGAAATATTCCCGGAACAGAAGTGCTGTGTAAAAGGGGCTAATGTTTGCATTACACTGCACATTACAGAAGGAATCAGCATAAATCACTATAGTTGCTTAACCATCCACTTTTATAAAAAAAAAACTAAGGGAATGAACAGGGTCATTCATTAAAGGTATCGAACAGAAGCTGCTGATTCTATAAATAGACAATGAATCTACATGCACATAATAACAAACTATTATTCCAAATATAATAATACTGTGAATTTGAACAGCATATTCCATTTGGATAATCGGATTTAGGCCATTTTCCAAATGTTGCATTTAGATATAAAGCCATTATTCCAGATTTATTGGATTTTTTGAGTATGTTTACAGCACATTCAAAACATGCATCACAGTTGCAACAAACGTCCCATGTTTAGGATCAGCTGGTACAGATGGATGCTCCAATGAAAAGTCCACATTTATTTTCAGGAGGAGACACACACCTCCTTCTAAACACATTACAACAGAGGATATCGTCAGGATTTTGGATAAATATCCTTGCACAAATACCCAAAAGCTAAACTTTTCAACAAGCTGTTTGGAGGAGTAACAGTAGGATCTGGTGTTTACCTAGTGGAACAGGAAACTTTGAAAAAAAAATCTGTTTTTAATCAGAGTATGCATGGATGCATGTAAACAGGAATATCAGTGCATCGTTCATTTTCATTAGCAATGTGACAAACGTCTATTTTGGAATAAGATTATACTATTTTGTACATGTCAATGGAGTCATTGTTTTCAGCTCTCTTTACGAAAGCAATGAACTGCTTCTAATAATTGTTAATAATGCTGCTTCATATACAATTCAACACAGTGCACATGATCCTCACATGACACTGAATAAGAATTAATCATGACTGAAAATCATGTCCTGTTCCATGGATCCTTCCTGCTCATCACAGCTCAGATCAAATGTGTTTTATTTACCAACATCAGACGTGGAAAACTCATTACATTCAACTTAATGAGCTAAAGAAATAAATTCAGTTCATGGTAAATGTGAAACACTAATGGCTGACACTGGTGTTCCACTAATGTTCCACTAATGTTC
>JAPQRQ010000019.1:28107384-28118610 GCA_037367365.1 Apogon talboti | reverse complement strand
ACTTTGAGTACATATAATGTACTTAAAGAACTTTTGGTTTTCTGAGACTGTCTGTTTAATCTAATGTCTGTGAACTGTTTACTCCTGATTTCAGACTGCTTGAGTTTGTTGAATAATTTGAATTGTTTTGATGATGAGATTAATGATGATTTTGAGTTATTGGTTTAAAAAAAAGAAAATTAAGAGACCTTAAATGTATGGTGTTGTCTGATGTTTCTTTTGTAGTAATGAAGTGAGCAGCTGGGTTTTGTTTCTCTCCAATTTAAGTTAAATAATTTAAAAATTTGACAGGTTGAGGTGAACTTCAATCATTCTTGTGTCTGGCGCCCAACATTTTTTAGTTTGGAGAGACTTCTATGTTACATATGCTATATAAACCAAAAAATAATAATAGTTCAGATTATATAATCTGAACTATTATTTTTATTTTTATATTGTTTGTATTCAAGCTGCATCTTTTATTCTTGCGCTTCATTCTGTTTCTTCCTTGACTAGTGAATTTCCCCATTGTTAGATCAATAATGTCTCATCTAATGTAATGTAATATAATACTAGAAAAGCACTCGGAGAGCGCAGACCTCCGCCAAGGCGGCTTAGTTCCCCACCATGCTGCTGTAACATAATACCCTTGAAGTGGGTTACCTAGCAACAGAAAAAAACAATGGGGCCATGTTGACATGGTGTCAAATGTCATGTGCAGAAACAGACATGCCAGTTGAGAGGTTATTCAACTGAAAATGTCATAAAAAAATTCCTGGATCACCCCCAAAATTGACTTGCCTGTTCCTTATCCCATTTCGAACATTTCCTGAAAATTTTGTTAAAATCCGTCCATAACGTTTTGTTGCTAGCACATAGACAAACAGACAGACAGACAGACAGGCCATCCCTGGTGAATACATAACCTCCTTGGCGGAGGTAATAATCTAATGGATGTCATAATGAATAGACAAAACAAACACAGCCACTGTAGGTCAGAACGGGGGTATTCAGTCAGCAGCATATAGAGAAATGTCACCACTAGATGCCACTAAAAACTGAAACTTATATCCAGACTCCAGAGGAGGTGTGACCCAAGAAACAAATGAACCTGTTGAATTGGTTCTTTATATGGGATTTCAGAATAAGAGAAAACTGAGAAATCTTATTTTAATATTTAACATATTACAATATTTGGGTGGATAAGTTTATTGAATATTAATGAATTGGTAAGTAATTTCACTTAGGTTCACACTATAACTACAAAGAGTGACAATGTTTTTGTTTTCTGAATTCTTTTTAGAGTAAATATCAGGGTGAAGCCAGATGGAGACCAGTGACGTTTCTGACGAACTCTGTCAACACGTCATTCACCGTTAAGAGGTTCTTCAAATAAGCCTCATTTGTTTATTCACTCTCACTCAGGAATGCAATGATTTGAATGAAAGAAAAATCTGAAATGTCGTAAGAGCTTTTCAAGGGGCAACTTGTTGATTTCATTGATGTGTTTTCACTGGTGCTGTAAACCAGACTTTTGCTTTCAGTCAGGGTTCAGTGTGAGTTCTTACCCATTAGATGGATTTGTTGATCCCAGAGCATCTTTGTTATCAGGTAACTGTAACCTGAAACAGAGGAAGAAGAATCGAGGCTAGTTAAAAAAAAGAGGCTAATCTCAAGGGATGGAAACCACCTGAAAGGACAGCTATTGTTTGGGCAACATGATCGTGAGAGCCATAGAAACACAGACACTGATATACTGGACACTCCCAGGTACCAAATATTTTAGTTGAAATTGCATAATGTTAATTAGCTGCATAACGTTGTTGGTCATTAATTGCGTGGCTATAATTTTACATTAACACACAAATAACCTTAAAAATACTTCATTATGCAATTTCATCATGTCAAGTGTTTCATTAGGGACCAAATGTTTTACTGCATAAAATAAAACTTAATATAATCAAAAGACTCTTACCTGAAGTCAGTGATAATGGGATCCAGTTCTGGACTGTTCATGTCTGACCATCTGTGAAAATAAGCAAAAGTTCATCTGTGTGTAAGTTAAGATAAGGACATATATGTTATAATGTTGTTATTAAATGTATGATTGTCATTGTGTGAAGCTCTGGGTGGTTTTTCTCTCAGACTGTAATAATAATCACCAGTGGAGTGTAAAGTGAACATACTGGCTTGGGGAGTCTGGACTGTCAGGGACGTCTTCCTCCTGAGCGCCATCCCTAAGAGGGGTCAAAGGTCACTTTAGAGGGTGTATGTAAAAATAGTTCTCATGACTGTGACAGAGGAACAGTGAATGTCTGAGGAAATGTGAATCTGATGCTTTGAGTTGCAATCATTAACAAAGAAGATAAAACTAGCAAAATGACTGAAAACACTGTAAGATACTGTGGAGATTAGATGGTAATTTCACCCCTTACAACAAAATTCTGATCTATA
Organism: Apogon talboti; assembly: GCA_037367365.1. Taxonomy (NCBI): domain Eukaryota; kingdom Metazoa; phylum Chordata; class Actinopteri; order Kurtiformes; family Apogonidae; genus Apogon; species Apogon talboti. Next base: position 28,116,177 of record JAPQRQ010000019.1, on the reverse strand, counting down.
TAAGTAAAACAAACCTGACACATAGAGACACATAAAAAAATATTAAATAGAATCAGCTCAAATATAGCCAACATACTGAAGGATATTTTCATTTAAAGGTCAAAGTCAACGTGTAAGTTGGATATTCCTAAAATATGTGATGAGTTTTTTTTTTGCCACTGATAATATTTTAATGCGGTCAAAGAACTTTAAAACGTTAAAGAAAATGTATGTGTTGCCAGGGTATAACTTAGCATTCAGGCCTTGACAGTGAAATTATCATAAGAATATAAATACTGTAACTACTCATTATTATGTTTACACTTGAGGACATGAGGCTTCGTGAACGCGCCATGGAGGTAATGTCCAACAGGCTGCAGTTTGACATGAACACACTGTCAAATGACTGAATGAGGACAGGTTAAACGAACACAATGCCAAACAGAAACCACTGTGTATCCGTTAGAACCTAGAATAATACGTGTCTGCGGCTTTAGTGACAACCTTCGACACATTAAAATAATGAAAATAAATCATTCTACTGCGCACTTACAGTAAAGCAATACAGTAACTGAGCTGATGTAGGGATTGTCGGCTTTACAGAGGATCAATGAGGACCCTGAACGTCTCTGATGTTGTAAAAACTAGCTGTACCTATTTAATGCTAACTTTCACTGTGGAAATAAACAAACACCGCCTGGGTCAATAATCTCCGTAGTTTTCACCGGCTTTCTCTACTCACTCTTTGGTGTCTTTTCTCTTCACGCTTCGTCTCCAGTTGGTGATAAAATTCATCCCCCCTGGTAGGGTCTCCTCCGCCGCCCGGTGAGAAGCTCGGTACTCCGGACAGACAGGGCCGGTTTACTTCCGCTGACAGACGGTCTTCAACACACAGGAACGAAGACACGAACGCAGGTAGAGCCGCCGCTGCAAGTCTTCCTCCTTCCGGACGCATAAAGGTGTGCTGAACTCATCACCATAAGAATGACTTTCCTATTTAAATGTACCGGAATGTCGCTGCCTGCCTGCCCTGCGTCCTGGCGCCGCGGTCCAAAAGCCCGCCAAGTTAGACAATGTTTCAAACATTATATTCATCAACATACAATAAGTGATAAGTGGGTGGGTGGGTGTGGGACGGTGCGCTCCCCAACCACCGAAAACCGAAAGTGAAACTTAACACACTTCGAACGTTCTACCTGGCTTCTGTGCCTCTGTTATACTCTCTGTTGTCATGTTTACCCAAGTATGTCTGGCTGCAGCCCAAGGGAAGGCCATCCAGTCCCGCCCATCCAATTGATTGACATCAGGCTTGACATCAAGCCCCGCCCACATCCAACTACGCCATTTTAATATTGCCTTGATTTTGTCGCCCAGGAAAGTAATATTGAAATGTGTAAGACACATACATAAAGCAAGCTCTAAATTTGATTAAAAAATATAAGATGTACAGTAGCCTATAAGTGCCAAGATAAAACTTTTTTAATATTAAAGGTTCAATGTGTAATATTTAGTGACATCTTGTGGTGAAGTTTTACAACGCAGCCAAGCGAATACCCTCTACTGTCAATTAAAAAGACACATTTTAAGCTTTAACAATGTTAATAGAAATGGCAAAAATTTCCACAACTTTGTAAAAACCTTATAGCTGGCTTGAGGTGTTTTTGGGCAGCACAGTGGCATAAGGGGTCAGCAAGAAGGACTTTCAGTTGGACCAGAGCCTTTCTTTCTTGAGTTTGCCTGTTTTCTCTATGCTGTGAAGGTTACTTTTTTTTTACCCTGGCTTGAAGTTCTTCTTTTTTTGGATATATTGAATTAATATAAACCCATGAAACACATGTATCTACTTGAATCTACTGCCAGTGCCCATATGGATGGTGGTGGAGTGTAGTGCTTCTGCCTCACCACTAGAGGGTTCTGTGTTTATCCTGCCAGGACATCCGTGTGTTCAGTTTGCCTGTTCTCTCTGCATAGGTTTCCTCCAAGTCCACTCGTTTCAAATACAGGTATACTTAGGTACTATCTACTGTGTATATATTAAAAGCCAACTGGCCTCTGTGTGCGTGCATGTGTGAGTGTCTCGGGATTCACACAAAATTCGGAAAAAGCTGACTCCTGTAGTTTGGCATGCTTATGTATTTTTGGTCAAGAAAGAGAGCAGCAAAAACGGCAAGTTGATAGGATTAATATTTTGGGAGATATTAGTAATTTTGGAATACAATAGCCCTACAATCACGTTGCTATCCCCTGAACGCTTTGGCAGTGACTGCAGGACAAATGCAGTACAGCTGGAACGAACACACAACAGCATAAAAACACGTGTTAACGCACTAGTTTGGGTAATACTTGGGTTAATTCTCCTCTCAGTGTCCTTAAATAAAGTACAGATAAAGAACTATAGTTGGTTCCCGAGAGCCATCAACAGCATCTTACTGCTCCCAAAGTGCTAATGCTAATGCCAGGTGTTGTGTCTATTAGGAAATGAATTACGAATGAGCAAACTGCAGGGTGAATATGGGGATAATAAAGTGAGTTAGCCCTAACCTGGAGTTGGTTCCAGGTGTAGTAGGATGGGCCAAATGTGAGTCTGAATTCCACATCAGGGACAGTAAACTTGTATAAGTCATAGAGACACTTATGTTATAGAACCATTAAGTCATGTGACTGACCACTGGTGTCTTCTATTCCCATAAAAAGCTCAGACATGTCTGTAGTATAACAGGAAATTAAGATTTATGAAGAGACCAAATTATTCCCCATCCATTAAAAAAAATATCTAAACAGCCAATTTAGAAATAAGGAATGTTTAGTTCTCATAGTCTGTCTATACTCTGTAATGGAGCCTACATCGCCACCTGCTGGCCACATTACACATTGCCTGATTGATCCCCGTTCAAACTCCTAAGTGGATATGCACATAATTTGTAGTTTCGTTTTACTTTTGTTTCATTTGTCATTTTAGCTAAACATGGTGTTTGTGTTTTCCATTCTAAGCTTTTATTACGAGATATTAACCATGTCTTGTTCACACATAAATATAGGTGACAATAATGAAACTAATTCTAACTATATAAAACAGAAAAAATGAAGCCCATTTGGTTGTACTGTACACACCTGCTGTAGTCCTGTTGATATCAATGTGCAAGGTAATGAAAGAACAACAATTCACACTAGTAAGAGTATGATTCTAAACATCATATTGCATTTCTGTTATAGTTACAGGTATATCCTCCTATGTCTGATGCACTGGGCCTTTACAATAACTATTTCACTAAAACTAAAAACAAAGGAGTAAACTTAATTATGGCTGTCCATAAGTATACTGGGTAATACAGGGAGTAATGATGGTATTTACTCTTTATCTAAAACATTTTAAGTGTATTATAAACTGTCTTATTACATATGTAGATTTCTCTATAATATTGTGGATGCAGTTAGTCCACTCTGTCTATGACTGTAAAACTGACCAAAGAAAAGCAGACACACAAGTGTCTTGATAATGTACAAAACACAAACTACATAACTAAATGTTTACTATTTATTCTGTTTCAATTAAATGCATAACATATTCTGGTAAAACCTCCCAATAATGATTTTTCTTACACGTTAGAAAATACAAAATAAAATACAATTAGCTTGAGTTTTAAAAAGCCTTTATAGGTAAACCTAAAAACATAAGTGGTTCTCGATTCGTAAAATTATAGGAGTATGTACAAGTGACAGTAATGTGTCTGGTTGCCTTTAAATGCAAGAGAATGAAACTGTATTTGACAAGAGTTAAAGATTTTGAAGAACAGGAAGAACAAACAGGAAGAGCTGTCTAAAATGTTGAACAGGAAAAAAAAAGAGACTGAAGAAGAAAAAAAAACATCATGCGCATTCAACAGGTCTTCCCTTGTCCTTGATCTTCTATCAGTTAAGTGTTCTGGGATGACTTAGTGACATTTTCTGGTAGGGACATAAAATGATCCAATGGGAATAATCAGTAGCCGGTAACAAACAAGACGTGGCAGTTCAACGGCAGCCTTCGACCCGACAACCTCTGCAAAACCACACAGGTTTTTTGCAAGTTAAATCCCCACAGCGCAGAAAACACACAGCTCCACCAAAATGCAGCAACACTAAACGAAGCAATGTAAGGCTGAGATGGGAAAACATCCTAGAAACGTAATAAGTTAATGCGAATGCTGACAGAGGAAGCACCACCAGCAGGAAGTGGAGGTAAATTCAGTCAAAGGAAGCTGACTGTTGATCCTTGAACCAGTCCAGGCTTCACACAGCTGGGGTTTGGTGTGGATGAAACCAGATTCATGGATCAGATTAACGGCACCCCTTAAAGGTCCAGTGTGTGATATTTAGTGACATCTCCTGGTGACGTTACACATTACAGTCTGCTATATCCTGCTCAGCTTCTCCTGTGGCAGCTGCAGAAACACAGGGACAGTGGCTGGAAAACATGACAAATGCAGTCAATCCTTTCTTTTTTCAGTTGTATATGTAGCTGTTCTGCAGGCATTTTTTTCTCAGGTCAACATGATGGATCGAGCATGTGTTTGGTGTGTTGTGGGACATATAATCTATGTACTATGTGATATTTAGTGACATCTACAGTGGCGGACAGTCAAGTGAATAACCTCCACCTTCACCTAGTGTGATCACAAAAATGTACAAGTCCCTCATTAGAGCCAGTGTTTCTTCCATCCATTCTACGCTTTTGTGTTAAGGACATATTAACTCTTGTCCACAGTCATAGCCGACAATAATGTTCACGCAGTTAATGCTGGATACCAGCTGCGATGAACCAGAAAACAACACGGAGTAAGTTCTGAGCTACTGAACAAACATGGTGGTGTAAAATCGTGGACCCACACCATGTAGATCGAAACAACTTATTCCTAGGCAACAAAAACAATTCTCATTTTGTGTGATTAACCACAGATGAAAATGTGATTATGAATATTCCATTCCATTTGTGCAAATAGATCCTCCTAAAATCCCGTAAATCTTACACACTGGACCTTTAAGACAACCAACTGTAGTGTGCTCTCAAATTCTAATGCAAATTGAACGCTATTGCAAATTACTGTAGTCGTTCCATGTGATTAATGTAGTGGCGTCTCAACCCCTTCAACATCCTGTGACAAATAAAACTATGGAACACAGACAGAACCTACAAAAGGCAGAGCACGTACAACTGAAAACTGTAAAGACACAAACTGGATATTAAAGAAACTCTAATAACGATGCTGGACGTTGGAGCTGACCGTGATAACTATAGATGTGTTCTGTTTTTGTAGAAATCTAACATGCATTTTCACATATCAAAGGACTTCCAGTTAAATATGTAAAACAAACTTCAGCTGAGTCCTGAAAGAAAAAAAAAGACTAACTAACTAATAATACAGAAGAAAAAAACAGAATGACTTTAAGATAACTCCTGTGTTAGAGCTCCGTACTGTTGGTGTTTGAAACTACATAGTTTTCAAATTACTTTAAGAATATTAACAGAAATCTGGGGATGTTTGCACTTTAGACAATTCTATATCTTTAACAAAATCCCATTAAACTGTTAATAGAAATGTACAAGCTAGTAAGAGGTTTAATAAAGCGTAGTGAGTCTGGTTAGTAGATAAAGATGGGGCTTTTTGATAAAGGCCATTTCACTGCTTAAATAAATTACATTCTGGGGAATTAATGAGGCATTTCATGGACAAATCAAAGGGAACATGACAATCTTAACACTTAATCTGCAAATCCATATCCACTGAATCTCATTTTCAACAACCCATTGTTTAAAAACGTCCACTCCTCCAGATGAAACCACAACCACGATGGGTAACACAAAAAAATACTGCAACGACGGCGGGCAGTGATAACAGTCTGTGGGGGGGGGGGGGGTCCAAAGATTCAGAGATGGGTGTTTTTCTTACGAAGTCTCTTGGTGGGGTCAGCAGGTGCTGCTGAAACAGTCCTATACAGTCCCCACTTTTGCTTTGGTGCTTTCTGGTCAGGGGCCAGGCTGTGCTGTGCCGTGCCAAGCCGGGCCGGGCCAGTGAAGAAGAGGAGTGGGGGGGGTTCCTCAGGACAGTTCAGACTTGCTGAGTGCGATGGCCAGCTCCAGGTCTTCTTGTTCCTGTTGGGTGAGTCGGGCCAGTCGCTCCTTTTCCTCTCGTTCGCTCTCGCGCTTTGCCCACTCGATCATGTCCTCCTCTGTCGGATACTGGTCCGCGAACACACAACGCGCGCACACACAGACGCACAGGTGGGGGTTGGGGGGGACGTGCACGTGTGAAGATGAGGGAAAGCAGACGAACAAACACAGACAGAAGACAGTTAACAGATTCTCAGAGATGATGTTCAACAGACGCTGCTCATTCACTTCTAACCATCATTTAACAACCACCGACTTCAGCGCAGATTCAGTCAGTGCTGATGTGCAGTCGTCGCTGCTTGTGCATGATCTCAGGATTAACATCTGGGCACACAAGTAGGTCACAACAAAAGTAACCCATGCCATGTAGCTTTTATTTTAAGTTCTGTATCAAGTCTGCTCAGTGTGAATAAAACTGTCAGTCATGTCATTGTTTTTACATGTATTGTAATATTTAAGATAGTAATGTGTGTTTTTCTGTCTGATAAGTGTTTATATTAAAAAAAAAGATGGTGAGAATATGTTTGTGTGGCTATTACAATTGAAGGTTTTTAGAGATTGAGCTGAGATTATGATGATTTATATTATTATGTAGTTTCAGAGATTATCCCATCAGTCTGGGATATTAATGGTTGCTGTTGAAATGTTTTACAGGATGTGAATCATCAGCACAAACTGATACCAATATTAGCCCTTTAACCTGAATTACTGACTTTGAGGAAAAACAATAACTCAAAAGGATATAAATTGCTCCAACATATATTTGTTTAACTTGTTGAGCTCAACATTGACTGATTAATTATTGAGTTTTATTGTGCAGAGAATTTCCAAATCATTATCTTATTAACCTTTATCTGTTGACTACTGACACTGACCATTAGTTTGGTTTGGGCTTTTGGATGAAGTATAAGTTTGTATTAGGTTTTTTCAGGTCTTTTTTTTTTTTTTTACATCATTGGGTAAAAAATTCCATCATTAATATTCAGCGTATTTGAAACGTCTTCAGCTCCTTTTTTATCATGTTTACAGGCTGTAGATATTCTACACCGTGACAGAAGGTTTTGGCCAATCACAGGTGACTTCAGAGGGAGACACACTGACCTACAGGCTGCTCTAACATGGCAGCTCCCATAACTGTATATTCTGCTGCATTTTCCCACCGGTCATTGGGTCGCCTTCAGTTTGGACTGAAAGGAGAGAGCTGCAGAAGGAAGATGGTAATGATCAAATTCTGCTTTTTCCTCGGATTACTACATCCTGCAGCATTAAGTAGGTACTAAATATGATCAGCACTCAAATATGGTAACAGGAAAAGTACCTTTACAACAAATGAGGCTAGAAAACAGAAAAACAATGAGGTCATCCATTCTGCCGTGTTGAAACAGGACAGACTCTGTAGAAATAAACGGCTCATTCTAGGGCAGTGGATCCCAAACGGTCAGTTTTGTGTATAATCGGTCTCAAACATGTTTTTCATTCTCATTTTTTCCATTGTTTTCTGGTCATATCTTTAGCATTTTCTTCTTGTTACATCAGTTTTGCCTGGATAAGTATTTTACCATTTGGGTTTGTTATGTCTCTATGATTGAGACACACCATCCTTGAATTCTCAAGGATGGCCCTAAGTTTGGGAAAGGCAGCTCTAAGGTAATGAAAGTATGAAGATTATTCCATTTAGGTGATTATACACTAATTACATTTGTTATACTCTGTTTCTACAGTTAGATCCCCCTGTGTCTAAGAATAAAGGTTGTCTCTTGGTTAAGCTGTAGTAACAACAACAACAAACCTTTTATCTTCATTTCCCTGAATCAAACATGACTATGAGAGGACTTTACCATCAGGTGTGATCAGGCAATGAAACGGGATCAAAACCATGACATTTGGAACCTCCAACCAGAAGTAAAATGGGAGTCATGTGACCAAAAAAAGGGCGAAGTAAGGGCCGTTGGAAACACACTATGCAGGTTCACTGAAGTTAATCATCACACAAGACATGTCAACAGTTACAGGATGGACAATAAAAGCAAGGAGTCGAAGGGTTTCAGAGGTGTGTGAGTGTGTAGATCATGCACAGGGACGACACAGAACAAACACATGATGAAGGGAACAGAAAACATGCATTCACAGGCGATATCCCACAGCTGCTCTGAAATATCAAAGGAAAAGTGCTTTTTCCTCCTGAAAAACCTCAGTGTCATGTGTTAATTTTTGATCTACACGGTTTACTTTTAGTCTAATATGATTCTTCCAGCGTATTTTTTTTTAGGATAATGCTGTTTCTTGTGTATTTCAGCCAATTTTGTGAGCTATTATTATGAAATAAAAGACAAAAGGTATTACTAAAAGGTAGAAATTCATCAAAATTGACAGGATGTGTTGAGAAATAGTCAGCAGTAAAAACTAGTGGTAGATAAAATGAAACAGCAGTGGAACGGTTCTTTAAAAGCCAAGGCAGATGCAGATGGATACACATCATGGATGCACATAGAAGCCACAGATGGTGCCCTTGATTCAACTCTTTATTGAGTTTATTTGACAGAGATGTGAAGACAAAGAGACAGAGAGAATACAGGCGATCTGTTTCTCCACAACACATGGCCGAACAGAAAAGAGCTGAACGGAGTAAATGTGATGGATGGAATGGGGGGGGGGGGGGGGGCGCC
>JAPQRQ010000019.1:28087594-28097699 GCA_037367365.1 Apogon talboti | reverse complement strand
GCTGTTTTAAAGTCTATTCTCTGAGCGACAGGAAGCCAGTGCAGAGACCTGAGCACAGGACTAATATGGTCGTACTTTCTGGTTCTAGTCAGGACAAGAGCAGCAGTGTTCTGGATGTACTGCAGCTGTCTTACAGCTCCTTTAGAAGAATATGAAAACATGAGGATCACAGGTGCATAGCAGAGCCCAACACCCTCCTCGAATATGAAACAAGACGAAGATGAGGTCCAAGACTTAGCGTGTTACAATACAGATCAAACTGTCTGAGGGTGTAATCAGACCTACTTCGTTTGGTCCATTTACAATGGACCAGAGTTTGTTTCCCTGGAAAGTCCAGACTTTTTTTTAGGTGTGAATATAAACATGTGAACTCTGATTCGAACCAAACAAGAGGTGGTCTTGGTCCGTTTCCAAACGGACTCTGGGCTGGCTCACTTGTGGTATGAATATAACCGGCCTCGAGACGAAACAAACCAAGGAACCATGCGTCTTTTTGTGCTTCATGAGCAACCGTAGCCGCGTGGCATTGGGGGTAATCAACAAAACTGGAAGTAGCTGAACCACATGTGTAGCCAGAGCTAATAGCAGCAGCCATGAGCCATGGACAGACATGGAGCAATGAGGAGATTGAATGTCTCATTGACATTTGGTCCGACTGCATGTAGGACCTCCATGTTTGTTTTCATCTACACCCGCAGTCTCTGATTCACCTCGTCCCTGACATTTCTCTCCAATGCCAGCGCAGTTCGTCACATGCGTGCTTCTGTTTACAAATTTTGGTCCACTAGCAAAAACTGCAATGAGAATGCAATCTGACCCAAACAAAAAAAATAAAGTCCACATTCGATCCGAACCAAATAAGCGGACCAAAGGACTTTCCAAGTGTGAATACACCCTGATGCTGACATTTGTTTCAGCCGCAACTGAACCTAATGTTGCAGAAAAATGTGAAATTCACACACAACACGTGAGCTTTTGATTCTACTAATCACGTATGTTTGTACGTTTTATGAATGTATATTAATTGCTGGTGAGTAAAATAAAAATAAGTACAGATGATACTTATATTATGAAATGCACTGGGCTCTAGCACTGTGCTCTAGTCCAGAGGTTCACAATTATTTCTAGAATATTTTTAGAATATTTGCCATTACTACAGTAATTACTAAAATATAAGCTGCCTGCCCTGTTTGGTTAGTAAGAGTATTATTTAGCATTGACTGGTTTCAGACACAGGCAACAGTAGATACAAATAAAAAGGATAGAACTAGAACAGATGAAACTAGAACCGTTTCTGTGTTGTTTAGTTGTAATATTCCATTGAAAACTTGATGACTTCATGCATTCAATTCTCAGAACATCATCACAGTGTGACCTCAGCTCCTCGTCTGTCCTGCTTTAAACTCAAACAAATCTGATGGAACTTCATGAATTAATTATATTCATAAAGTACTTTTTCTGTGTTGTTTGCTGAAGTCACAGGCACAGTCCACACTCATCCACCTCAGTTTCCACAGAGATCCTCAAAATATTCTTCTCCTGACTACACTTTTCCTTACAGCAGTTCCCATTTTATGTCACTGAAGCAGTCGTAATTTTATCTACCTCTGCTTAATCTAGACATAATTGTCTTTAGTCTGTGACAGTTTGGTTTTAGTCTGACATAATTTTTTCATGAAAGGCCAAACTTGAGTTGATATTTAAGGTATTTTTATTTATAGTATTATGATGGTGTTTTAAATAGACATTCCTCTAATCAACCACTAGAGGGAGCATTCCTGTAGACGTTCCTCTAATTAACTACTAGAGGAAACATTCCTTCCACCAATAAGAAATATAAAGAGAAATGAAGGTGTATGAACCAAGGATACAGATTTCTAAATCTGACCTGTGCAACCTGTGTGAAGGAGTCTCGTACAGACTCCTGCAAAGGTGTGAGCTGCTCCTGAGCCGCCTGAACCTTCTCCTGTAGCCTCCTGCTCTCCTCCTGCAGAGCCAGGAGCTCCTCCCGGGCCTGGACCAGCTCCTCCTCATACTGACAAATCCTCTGCTCCTGCTCCTCATGCTCCGACTGCAGAGATGAGATCTGAGACAGATTTGCCATAAAGAATAATTTCAGAGGTGTGACATTGCCCAGTAGAATTCAAAACAAAGAAACAAGTGTAAAAATAGGCGGAGTTTACCAATACCCCCACCCCTCCTGCTCACCGATACCCTGCCTAGTCAGGGATTAATGTTGAATGTTCAATTAAAGATAATTGTAAACTAGATTAAACTACATTTCTGTCCTTTTTGGGTTGTTCAGTCAAACCAAGACAAGCATTATTCGTAACTTCTTAACAAGTCTTAACTTTCAATCTGATCACACTTTGTACGATGAATCAAGGGAATAGTCTTCGAGAAATCGGTTGGACAAATTTTCTGAGTTCAAAATTTCAAAATAAAAAAAAAAAAATCCAAAAAATGAAATTCATACATTAAACTGTGCACTGGACCTCTCCTAGCGGTAAAGAAAATTTGTGTCAAATTTGAAAAGAATCGGGTGAGAGCCTTTGAGAAATTGGTTGGACATAAATCTCAGATGGACATAATTCCTGGTATTACTATATACCAGGAATTCCGTCCAACCAGTATAATAAATAACCTGTTGTGAAGGGAGACCCACGCCGGGACCTACCAGTTGGGTCTCTTGGCTGGTCTGCTGACGGATGTGTGTCAGCTGCTCCTCCAGGGTTCCCTTCTGCTGGTCCAGCTCCTCCAAGGCGTCCTGGACTTTCTGCCGCTGAGTCTGCAGTCGCTGCAGCTCCTCACTCTCTTTTGCCACCTCATCCTGTAGATCCTGCAGACATTAAGTGGAAGAGGAGGGAAAAAGGGTACGTACGTTTTGTAACTTCAGATACTAATCACAATCTTTACACTTGCATTTATTACAGATAATAAAACCACATGTTTCAGCAAATTAAATTTAAGACTTTTTAAGACCGCTACATAATACATGCATAATGCATTTTAACTTCAATTCATTTTAATTATTTGCTGCTACATTCTGGAAGCTCTTCGAGTTGCAAAATTAAAGGGGAGAGGGGTAATCATGACAACAACAACAGACACGATCTGTTGTCTGGGGATAAATTTAAAAACATTCTATAAATACAGAAATGCTCTTGAGGCTCCTGCACAGTGTAAATGAGAAATTCAGCTCAGTCACTGTGAGATTCCCTTAAGATTCACTCTCACACATCGTTCCGAAAAGGAGATCAGACTTGTTATTTAAACCCTCAAAGGAGACAGACGAGACACACCTACGCAACGACATCCACTGACTGCACATCCAACACATTATTGATCCCCTACTCTGGTGTATTTTGCACAACATGAGCAACTGCAACATTAGTACCTTGTCAGCTGATTTGTCTGGACAGGGCTGAACAAAAAAAGAGATTGACCCAACAGAAAAATATGTAAATGAGGGGTTTCCCAAAAGTTTATGAAGAGCTTATATACTGCATTGTTATTAAACTAGCCAACTGCTGTATTGGCCTTTTGTGTCATATGTGCTTTTACTTTTCCTTTGTCTTTATTAAACACTGATTGTGTGCTTTGTGCTCATCCACATATGCAGGCAGGACATTTGCATGAAGGCAAACAAATAATGGATGTGAAAGAAAACAGAATACTGAAGAGACGACATTTGCATGAAAGTCACAGACACAAGAGGAAAACAATCATAGGGAAATACACTTATTGGTTATTTCAAATCTAACTGAACTACAGATCAATCACTGTATTATGATAGACTGTACCATGACATGTAATGTGACATTTTACTGCCTACAGGTCACACTGATTGCATTCTTAAAGGCTTTAAGGACATTAAGGACAGTTTGGAGCAGGGAAAAGCTCATAGCTGACATCATTATCCCAGTTCACACCAGATTCCTATAACAAAGGAACTGCCGCTGATTGGGAAATTAACCCCATAAATGTCTATTTTACTCAAATTTACGGACATTATTTCCTGGTTCTGATGTTGATGTCAAGTCTCACTATTTACAGTGAGGACAAACGACAGTAAATACCAGTAAAGATGTTCTTTACTGCAGCTGTCATGCATATCATCCATTTTATCATTTTTTGAAGGATTCCATTTGCTCTTTAACTGAATATCCACTGTATCAGGACCCCAGCCTCCGTAAGGCATTGACTGGGAAAAAGGATGATTATATGCATAAAAAAACAAACAAAAAAAAAACATCCAGGCAAAAGATGGTGAGATGGATGTTATAAACGACAGCTACGGCAAGAGGCATTTTTGTATTTTTTAAGTTTCCTGTGAGTGGTGAGCCTTGAGATCAGAACAGATGAAAAATGTCAGTAAATTTCAGTAAAAACAGACTTTGTTTATCTGTGTGAATGCACATCAAACACAGTCACTGGGTTTGATTTTTAAATATGTAATAAATAAGTAATTTCAATAAGTGATGAACACCTATTATACACAAATCATAGTTGTAGCATTTACAAGATAAATCTGAAACTTAAAACCCTAAAAAAAGAAACTATTTCAAGTGTGGTTTTTAATCATTTTCCCTCAAAGTCAGTAAATCTAGTTGACAAGGCTATTATCAGCCATGGGTCACTGTTTAAGACAATTTCTGTCGATAATGACAGCATCAAGACATGCAGATTAATAGATTTCAATCTCAAAATACAAAAACACAAAAAAAAACCAGAAAACATAGTTAATCATTTTCCATATGGTATTTTGTCTCTTCTCTGTGTTTGACAAATCTAGGTGCTGCGTCTTTTAACCAGAGTTACTGTATGTTTAACTGTTGGTTCTCTCCTAATAATGGTAGACGTTCTCACCAGAGCTCTACACCACCATGACTGATGACTTCCCCTACAGCCTTTGTTCAGTGTCTTGTATCCACTGCTCACGTCGCATTCATCCACACACAGCCAGGTCTTACCTGTACTTCACTGCTCCTCTGTCTGATGGCCTCTTCTTTCTCCTTGATCTCCTCTTCCACGGAGCTCTTCTCCCTGGGAGTCCAGCACAACAGACAGGAGTGTTTAGCCACCCAGGCCAGAGCAGGTAGACCCAGACCTCCCAACCCCCCTTCGCCCAGCCAGCTTCCCACCACGCCGTCTCTACCCTGAACCACCACCACCTCGTCTCCCTGAATACCCATGATCGCCGTCCTGAAACCAGAACTTCACAGCGTAGAGCAGCGGTAACGCCTGTGAGTGAAGTGTGTGTCAGGTGTGTGTCTGTGTGAAGTTGTCGTCTGCTTTCTGGGAGAATGAGGCTGCAGTTGCATTGGGCTGGAGTTCTTGGTGGATGCGAGCATGTGCTCGGCTCAGTCTGATGTGTGGGATAAGAGGAGCGAGAAGCAGATGGCCGCCTTAAGGACAGAGCGAGGAAGAGAGGGAGGAGGGACGAGTGATGATGAGCCAACCTACAGCATCTATCATTTGCACTTCCCGCATGCTCATCCGCTCTACTTTGCCTTTTCATCCACCCAGGCAGAGAAGGAAAGAGAGGGGATGGAAAAGTACTTTTGTCATACATGTTTGTATTGTGTTATTAATCTCTACAGTGATAAATCTATTAGAGGTAAATGGCTTCCAAGGAAAAGCTGCCGTCATTGAGCTGTAGTAAATGTATTTCCCCACTTTCAGTCCATTTTGTTATTAAAATCCAAAAGTAGGGTATACAAATACTTTATTTTACTTAAGTAGACTTTTCCAGTATCTGTACTTTAAATATCTATGATTCTGTAAACATTTTAAGACAAATGTCTGGACTAGGTCTTACATTTTCACAATACTTCCTTTTTAATACTTTTTGGGGGGAGTATTAGGAATTATCATTTGCATCACTCCCAAGATCAAAACTGATTTCAACCTAAATGGAACAAATAAAAAAGATGATCTCATGGGAAATTAACACAAAAACAACACAAGATATCTCAGATTTGGTGATTTCGTTTTGCTTAAATAAACAAAGCACCCAATATGAAAAAGATGTACAAGACAAATTAAAGAGAACTTTAAAGATTTAACACAATCAACATAAAATAGATGCAACAAGAAAAGTAAAAGCGTAACTTTTTAAATTTCTAAATAATAAACGCAATATTCTTTAACAATGTGCAACGAATCTTTTGTAAAAAAAACTAAAATAAAAAATTACCAAAAAACTTTGTGAGTCTGCTTTGAACTGTGGATTTAGGGTATAATTACACCCTAACAAAAGAACTGTACTATGATTAAAACTACGGTAAGAAATAATTGCTCTTGTTGGGAGAAAAAAACTAAGTCAATTCTTTAGCATCTCATTCAATTTCAACAGTGACCAAAAATAGTACAGAACAACATTCAATCATAGCATCTATTTTTACGCTGTCTCACATTAAAATGCACAATTCCCTTGATAGGTCTTTATTACCAAACTAAGTCGACTCAAGCGGCGTTTTGCTCCTGCTTTCTTCTTACCCATCATCCTCACCGAGCAGATGGCTGCTGCCACATTCTACTGCACTGACAAACATGAATCATCTTTTCAAGCCTTTCCTCCGCCTCTGAATCGGCTGAAGACCAGCTCTACTTCCCACTTCTCTTCATCTTATCTCCTCATTCTACCTTGAACAGCTGTCATGTACTGTGTACACATCTGTCTGGCAGGTATATCACACCGCGGGGGGGGACTACTTTCTCACTTCTTGCTCACAGCTTTCATTAGTAAGGAACCTAAATTCAATAAAGTGTGGAAATTAATCCATAACTACTGATTACTTCTTGCAATAAAATCTGAAATTAAACATCTCCAGTTAGATGTACTGAAATGTTTTAAGTCTTTGCACTATGTTAGACTAAGAAATGGAGTATAAAGGCTTCTGCTTGGAGTGAATAAACTAGATAAGGTTAATAAAAATACCATTAAGACTGTATCGCAAATTCTGTTTGTCAGACAGCAGATACACACTAACACCATCTGCTGTTTGATAACTCACAACTAAAATAGAAACCGTTATTTCTTTTCCTTATTTTCCTGAAGCTGCTGTGCCTGGACGTACAGTAAGTGATCTCCAATACTTACCGTACGTAATAACTGATGAAAGAGTTCTCACTGTTTAATATTAACATTTTCAAGTGACCTTTGTTGCATCAGGGAGTGTTTATCTTTTCCAATACAATCACTTATTCTAAAAGGTTAATTCCCTCTGTAAATCACCGGCTAACTGCTCCGAGGATATGTTTTCAAACATTGTTTTATCTGAGTGTGTTTGTATTGTATAAGCCTTTACTTTTCCCACTTCCTTAGTTTCCTCTCCTCTCTATAGTATATCCAATAAATATATCAATAAAGCCCTGTTCTGACCCGGCATCACCATCCACCCACAGTAACTGGACTGTAAGTTTTCATCTCTGATGAAAGGTATGAACACACTCAGGACACTTTAGGAAGTGACCTGGAACACAACTGTCCATGGTCTGTCTCAGAGACACATTAAAGGGTCTTATGTTTATGTCATAGTAACTTTTCTACAGATATATTACAGGTGCCCAAGTGCAAAACAGCACTTTTTTCTCCTGGAGGATATTGAATATCTACACATCACAAAATCTGAAATGTATGCACATAATTTGAATGTTTGAAGATTCAAACATCACATAATCATCTCCTAAGTCATTCAAGAGTGCCAATAAAAACAAATGTAATGCTCAAAGCTGTCATACAAGCATTTAAGGTGGAGTGACTGATTTACACTGTCTACAAATGCAGTGAGGCAGGAAGGAAAGGATTCTACCTTAACCTCCTAGGACTCACTGTCCACGTATGAGGACAAGAAATTCACAGCTTTACACACAAAAAAAAAAAAAAAGAAACAACTGTCCACCGCAAATGACATTCCATAAAATTTTTAAAGAATGCATCTGAA
Source organism: Apogon talboti (assembly GCA_037367365.1). Classification (NCBI taxonomy): domain Eukaryota; kingdom Metazoa; phylum Chordata; class Actinopteri; order Kurtiformes; family Apogonidae; genus Apogon; species Apogon talboti. The sequence continues at coordinate 28,089,750 of JAPQRQ010000019.1, read as the reverse complement.
AAAACTGTTGCATCATGATGTTTCCAATATAAGCAATTACTTAATTAAAAGAAGCCAAAACTCAAAAAAATGTGAGGCTCCTGGGTCTTAGGAGGTTAAAACTTTCTGGAGGCTTTGAGTCATATGGTAGTCATGAATTTGCCAAGACACATTTCAAAGACAGTCTGTATGAAAGTGTGTGCTACATGTTATGCTACAGAGCCACCCTTCCTTCCATCCTTTCCATTAATAACAAGTTGTACTTCAAACAAAAACAATGCCTTACAGATCTGTTCATGATTTTGAGAATAAACCTTACCTTTGTAGTTCGACAATCTCATTACTGAGAGAATCCAGCTCTTTGATGGCAGAGAAGTCAGCTGCCAGGTTGGCTGCATTGTTCTGGAGATGAAGAGACAGCAGTTAAAATGTTAAATGTAGAAATAAAGTCACAATTGTACATGAAGCTCTGCACTAATGACTCTACATTAGGCTATGAATGACATACATCCAAAATCAACAAGAAAATAAAGTAAGTTTTTGTGCTTGGTAATAAAAGACATGTGAGACCGGTGAATACACAGAGGACCTTTGTCTGTCACCCAAAGGACAGTAAATGGACTATAAGACAACCTGCCATCAAATCTACAAATGACACTCATATTCCAAACATGCTGTCTCCATATCTACACCCAAACAATCCTAATGCAAGTAGAATAATATCAATGGATCCCACTGATAACAGCCTCAATTCATGCTCAGAGTATTGTCATATTTGCAGTGATAGTGGAATATAGAGTGCATGTACATATACTCTAAATCTAGGATTGTTCAATAAACACAATACTTGATTAAGCCTTTAATTAAGCCTCTATTTGTATCATTCTGTTAGGATTGGTCTTGTTCCTGTTGCTGCTCTCAGTCACTCTCATTATTATTTGTGATGCATATCCAATCCATATTTATTTGTGGATTTGCCGGCTGCCCGGTGTGACCCACCTGTTTTATATTTTGCCTGTCGGAGGGGGGGATCATCTCTGGGGAGAGGCTCTGCGGAGGGTCCAAGCCTTTCGTCAGCTTCTGATGGATTAGATGAAGAGCCAAAGCAAACTGCTCTCGGGTCAGTTTCCCGATGTCTCCAATGTCACAAAGCTCCCTGTGAGCACAGACAGACGTGAGCTTTTACGTAAGAGATGAATGATTTTCACCTCAGGCAGCGACTGTTTCTGATTTCCTGACACGGTGCCATGTTCAGTAGTTATTGAAATAAACGCACAGGGCAGTCACAACATGGCAGAAGCTCAACACACATGTGAAGATACAGATCAATATGATGTGAAAGTGTGTTGTAGAGGTCAAATGATGAAGCCCACTCTGGTCCTGCTCCAATAAAACATGGTACATGACAGTTACAGCTTTTAGTACAGTCAAGATCTGTTCACATGGCATATTACGACTTATTATGTTGAATTGGTTTTCATTGCCACTATGAGCTATTGAAGCTTTTTCAATTCCACTAACTCCAAAACAATAGTTGGAAGCTGCACAGTTAATCGAATCACAATATCAAAGTCAGCCTGTGCAGTTATGTAATAGAAGAGGATAATTTTTAGATCCAGTGTGTGTCTGCTGACGGTTTTTATTCAGTGACAGGTCCAACACAACAAATTGCAAAATTTATGTCAAAGACACATTTTAAAAGTTCTTGTTCTTTTACTAATGTTGGTTTAAGATGGTATGTTCGAGTTGGAAAAACTTTATACACTTCAAAATGGCCTTTAATCTGTGCATTTTCATAATAACAGATTAACTTGATTTTCAACATCGTCCAAAACAGTAATCATAATATGACTTTAGGACTTTTCTTGTTAGTTCTTTCTTACCAGATCATGCAGCCCTAGTTAGGAGAAGTGCAATTTAGAACTAGTAATGAGGTAAAAAGTTTGAATAATGCATTACATACAGGATATAAAACAGCTCATTCTAGCTGGTAACTGATTTGGTACAAAAGGAAAAAGTACCAAGATATTGCCAATTTCCCCTCAAATGTGTGGAAAAAAACCCCATTTAAAATAAGTGTTTCACAAAACAAGACTGGAAAAGATTTGGACAGTCCATCATCTACAATGAAAATACTGAATTAATTTTCGTACATAAAGGCAACAACAGCACTTGAA
>JAPQRQ010000019.1:28015088-28044712 GCA_037367365.1 Apogon talboti | reverse complement strand
GTCAAAGGTCAGACTTAATACTGTGGAATTCTCAGTCAACGCTCGTTAACCGATACACACAGATATTAATCTGTAAATTTACCTTTTGTCGTGAAAAACCACCTACCATTTACATGAAAAACAACAAATCTGTCCCTGTGTCCTTATGTTCATATGGCAGATCTCAGTGACCAGCACTCATATTACATATTCATATTTAACATCAGTACAGTGGATCCCAGTGACCAAAAACACTCGTACGACAGAATTTAATATTTAATGTCTCTAAGTGGATCCCAGTGACCAAGCACAAAAAGACGAATTTCTATTAACATCTGTACAGCGGATCCCAGTGACCTGAAAGCACTCATATAACGAATTTATATTTAATATCTGCCCCAGTGACCAAAGCACAATACGACAAATTTCTAAACAGCCGAATGAGGAGAATTTCTCTATTTGGTCAAATTAAATTCTAATTTGGACACTCACACTCTGTCACTATAACATAGAAAATTATGTGCTTATACTTCACATGTGATCATTCGTCATAATCAACTATTTAATTCAATTCAAACTATGACTGTTTACTCAATTCAGATTCAACATTAAGGTCGGAGAATTACCTCTCACAAACAAATGAAATTTAGAGTCAATCTGCAGAAATTCAAATTACATAGAATCTATAGGTTTTCTGCTTACCAGTTTTTTAGCAGCCGTTGAACTGTCTGGAGCAAATCCTTCGCTGACCTACCCGGATGTGGTCCTCTGTCAGACACTGGCCTCAAAGTCAACCAATCACATCCGGGTCACCAAATTGTAGGCGTTTTTCAAATTGGAATCTTCGAGAGCAGAATCAGAGGGCCGACAACTTCTTTCTTAGTTCAGAGCATTTATTCTCGGGTCACATGTAAAGCAAAGCCTCTGCAGAGAGTCCAGCTCAACCACGGTGATGATGGAAATGAACCCCGTCTGACAGACAGACAGACGGACGGACAGACGACCAAACGATTACAATACCCCTTGGCTGAGGGTTAAAAAACACTTTGTACTTGAAGGGTAAATTTATTTAGCTTTCCAAATAAGATCTACTGTGACTTAGCAAAGGGACATGACCCAGGATCTGATAATGGAAGAACACGCAACACAATTTAGAAAAAAAGAATTTATTTATTCACACATAAACCCAAAGATTTAAAATTCTAATGTCTTAGAATGACAGAAAATTAGCCTCGCCTTGAATTTATACACAAACAGTTTAAAGCATGTGTAGTGTCTGAGCTGTGCTACGTCCAAACTATTTCATAATTCTGCTAATAAGGGAGTAATCTACGATAGTGGTCCACTGCACAGACTAAAGCGCTGACATAGAGGAAATCCAAAGACTACAAACAGAAAGCCCCTCTAGTTATTGCAAACATACAAAGAGTCAGTGATCAATCAGCCTGTGCTTAAGTACAACAGCCACTAAAGTCATTCCATTTTAAAGTTACAATTTTCAGGTATAGTCTGAACCTGGTTCTTACATCTGGATTAAAAGCTGGTGTTAAATCAGAATTACATTACAGCTATACATCTTCATATATTATAATCTTGATTAATCATTACTAAATAAGATTCAAGATATTGAGAGAATATAAAGGCCTAAAACTTGTCATGTAGAGCATGCTGCCGGTGCACAGGTCAAATCACATATTCAGGAGAGTAAAAAACTAATTAACAGCACCTCAGAAGTCCATCACTAAGTATTATTAATAAGAGATTGACAATTTTAAATGAGCCACGGTTGGTAGAAAATTTGGTGAAAAGGTGAATAATTTTTAATATTTAAAAGCTTTTGGTGACCAGCACCAATTTTTTTTTTTTTTTTGCAAAACTGAAAATTTCAGATAGACTGGTCTAAAGCATGTTTGCCTTTTCATTAATCTGCTGGATGACAACAGCGGTACCCTTTCACTGCTGCATAGTGTAATAGTACATTTGTACATACATCAACTATTTAAGATACATTATGTTAGCATTCAAGTAATCCTCTTTTAGAAAACACATTCAGATTTTAGGCTCCAAATTAGAATAAAATCATAAAGCATTCATGTACATTTTCCTCATCCCTAACCAAGTACACAGGAAATAAGAAAAACCAAACTGATTACACTGAATTATTTAGTTCAGTCTACAGCTGACAAAGCAAATACATAGGGCAGAAGAGTGAAATGTACTGTTAGGACAGAGTAAGCAACTTTAGCCACTGAGGGAAGCAGAGGTTATGGGTTACTGTTCAATGGAGGGTCAGCCTGTGGCCAGTGCGCTCCAGGTCAGTACGTCCAGAACTCAGCGTGTGACCTGAGAGTGACCTTACGGTTCAAATTGATAACCAAGTACTCTTTGATCCCAATCAGCTTATTCTGGACTCCTCCCCAGGCGCTGTACGCAGACTTGTGTAAGGTCACTTAAGTGTCCACATGTTGGAGACACTGAGGGTGGATTTTCCCTTAACGCAAATAAGGTGAGACTTTTGGCTCTATGGTCAGTTCTACTTTGAGGTAGTCGTAGTAGCAGGCACACTGATGGACAGCGCCCGGCGTGGGGCGTTTGACACTTGCCGCTGCTGGGACAAGAAGGACTGTCCTGGAGACAACGCAGAAGAGGCGCGGCCCCCAAGACGTGATTCAATGGCCAACTTCTGGAAGTTCAGACTCTGAGGATGAAGAACAAAGCATTTCCAAATCTCATCTCAAAAACAGTTTCCATCCACTTGGCAAGTGGACAATAAACTTTTGTAAAGTGGCAAAGAACAAAAAAAATAGAGTTTCCACTCGAGGACTTGAACGGAGCCGTGTGGATGATTCTGCATGGCTGGAAATGTCACTGTGTTAACACCAAACACATCTGTTGTGCAACAACACAAGAAAGTTTAGTTATTATAGAGGGACAACTGTGCCAGGGACTGAAGGTTAGTTCAACTGTCACTATTCCATCTATTTTTGGTCCAACGGACTATTGGCAGCAGTTGTCATCCGTCAACAATTTTCTAGGACTCTTCTAGATAGGAAATCACATATGTGCTTTCATTTGGTGCCATTTTGATCCATAAGCCATTCAGGCATAAACCAATGCTTTCACTGATATCTGGGCTTCATTTGAGAGGTGTGGCTCTAAATTAATTTATTAGCTATTTCTTTACCCTGTGACGTCACTTTTACCATATTTGTAAGAGGAAGAAAGTGCATGTTTTTCCCCCCCTAGATGGCAGTGTACTGTCCCCTGCTCCCCTCTTCACCAAGGCTCTGAGAGGGTGTGTTTATGTGTGTGGGGGTGTGTGAGTGAATGTATGTGCACCTGAATGCACATGTGCACGCACATGTGTGGTGTGTACATTACATGACTTTGTGCCCTTATATGTAAAAAGCACACAAAGCCTTCAAAGTGTACTGTTGTTCAGTCACTCCATTTCATGTATAAATGTTTTACAAAAGATCCAAGTCTCTCTGCTATTTTACTATTGTGAAACAGACATTTCATAAACCTGCAGAGAGCCCCATACATACAAATATTGCACTGCACTGAGGTGCAAGAACGGGGGTCATTTACCAGCACCTGAAAGACACATGAACATCAGCAAAACCTGAATGTGTCTCCAAACCTGCAGCTGCGGGTGGGTCTGATGAGGGGCAGTTTAGAACAAATGGACATTTCTGACTTTGCATGACTACCTGACACGATGGAGCTAGATCTCAGCATGGAGGAGATTCATGTGGGGGATGGACCTCCAGGAGCGGGGAGATGCCATGTGCCCCCTCCGCTATTGTCCTATGGAAACTGGGGTGACCACCGGTGTTCTGTACCAGATCCACTTTATATACTGTGGCCCGGATCAGGAGCCTGGAGGATGTTTTCAACTTGTGTCTCACTGAAGGGATAGTCCAGATGACCGTGTACTATCCCAGCCTCCAGGGAAAACGCTCCGTCCGGGACCGGACCGATGCCGACCCCGGATATGTGCGCGTATTTGGGCCTCCTCCTGCTGGCGGGGGTGTATCGCTCCCACAACGAGGCGACCTGCAGCATGTGGGACAAACACACGGGCCGGTCTGTGTCAGGTCTGTGTCGCAGCGTGGACAAGCTGGCAGCCTTCTGACAGGTGGACAGGGTGACTCCCTCCGATATTCAACCTCAGCAACGACACCTGCGTGGATGAACAGCTGGTTCCTCACTGGGGCTGCTGCTCATTCCTCTGATTCACCTGGAGGGTATGTGTCCAGTGAATGCTGAAGCAGGGGAGGAACGTGCCCATCCTGGGTACCAAGCACCGAGACCCGTCGGTGAACAGCGGTCAAAGTTGGAGCCGCAGAGGAGCCTGATTGTCCCACTGGTGTCCATAAGACAATGCCTCCCCCCAGATGTACCAACATCTTGGGGGTTCACCCCCACCCCCACTCCTTCCCCTGTGTACAGTGGGTCCAACTCGGAGGTGGGTATGTAGAGGTGCAGTCTGCAGGGAGCATCATGTTACTGCAGCTCCTGCTGTCAATCAACTTTATATTGTTGTTTTATTGTTGTAGTTATTGTTCCTTGCTGTTGTTGTTGTTGTTAACTAATTGATCATTGTTTTATTCTTGTAATTACAAATTTAATATTTTGTACAAGCTTTAGGTGATCCTCTTTGATTTATAGGTGCACATGTTAGGTACACCCAGTGACAGGTGCTAGTATTTTAGAACATTTGACTTAGCACAAAAAATAATAATGCATATTAACCAGTGTTGGTGTTAATCATTGACATATGCCAGGCTGCAAAAATCAAATAATACATAATCCAATTTTCATATAGTAGTTTGAAAAAAAATAATCATTTTTTTCTCATTAAAAAAATGGTTTGTTTACATAACAAACATGGCGTTTAAAGGGTTAAAAATTTGTGACTATTACGTGTTTGTTTTTATTTACGGCTCAAGTTGATTAAATACACAAAAATGTAAAAGACTTAAAAACAAACTGTATGAAAATTTTTTGGACATTATTCTGCAGGTGTGAGTTTTGGCACATTTGGTGGTTACTAAGGGCCTCTGGATGGGATACTGGAGGGTTAAGTAATGCAATTCTTGCTTCATGTTTGGTCTAAACATAGCATTAAATTGATGCATTCTGATGCTGGTGGTGGTGGGGGGGGCTCCCCATAGGTGAGACATGAGATTTTTATTTCTTATTTTGATCATTTAAAATAAAAAAAAAAAATCCAACTTACAAAAATAATAGTGGAACATACAGTTTGTTATAATAATTATATAAATGTACTTTTAAGCCAATCGAGACATCCTGGCTTCACTTTTGAGGATGTCACACTGTATGGGAACGTCCAGGTCAATGGGTAACTGGACATAGTAATTTCTGGGACTGCAGAACTTATTATTATTATTATTATTATTATAATAACTTATTATTTTCAGGACTTACTTCCCCCCCAAACAAAAACACTCCAAACGTGTAAAAATGATTTGAAGAATAAAGCATGTTTGCCAATTCCATAAAACACTGCGAATGCAATATTCCACAAACACCGATAATAATGTCATGAAACACTGTTGCCGTGGTTTCATCCTACCTTATTATACCAGGCTGTGACGATCAGCTTCTCTTCATACTCTTTCAGTCTGGCCTGCTCACACTGACGCTGCAGAGGCAAAAGTAAATAAACCAAACATTAGTACAAGTATGACGCCAGCTCCTTAAAAACAACAGCACAAGTCTAAATCCAAGTCAGACTTACCTCCAGGTTGAGTATCTGCTTGTCCCGGTCTGCTAACTGGTTCCTCAGAGCCTGAATCTCAGCGGTAGCTGGATTCAGCTTTGGGTCCAGTGCTCGGATCACCTACAGGCAGGAGAAAGGATACAGACACTACAGCCACTGACAACCATGGGGCAATTTTTAGTATTAACACTAAAATACAAAAACAGTTATACCAATTATGCTCTTATCACTCACATTGCGAGCCTTCTCCAGGTACATTTTGTACCGTTCTTCCATGGCCCTCATGTCATCATCCTTCTTCTTCAGAGCAGCCATCAGCTCATCTAACTTCAAAGCTAAAAGTGTAAAATCGAACAGTCATTCAATGTGCGCTATATTATCACTGTATTTATTGCATATTGTAACATTCAGGGACCGGCTTGTTGACTTGTGCTCACAGGTCTGAGTGTTGTCAGGCTGAAGGTCCTCCAGCAGCTCTTTCTTCTTCAAGATTTCATCCTGAGCCTCATTTAGCTGGACCCTGGGAAAACATCACATTTCTTTACCTCCCTCTGCTGCGGAACACATTCATGTTATGGCTCTGAACTCAGATAGAAAGGTTTTCCACTTACATATGTGCATCAAGTTTCCTCTTCAGGTTGGACTGTGAAAATAAAAAATCATGTTATACAGAGGTTACTTCTACTTAAAGGAATTCATTTGCCTTATATAATTCAACCATCTACTGTTGTAATGACAAAAGCTGTGTTTATACAAAATCTAAGATCCATAAAAGGGTTAACTCTGTCCATGTAATCACATCACTCACATCATCAGGTTTGGCTGCCTGACTCTGCAGAGCCTTCTGAAGATCCTCCACTTGCTGCTGCAGCTCACTGACACGCTCTCGACTTAATCTGAGATAGTAATATGCATGGAGAACACATTTGAAAAGCAGCAACAGAATAAACATTACACAAAACAAGAAACCCATACGAGTAGAAGAGCAAAACAAATACCAACTATTAAGAATTGAGTCTCTGTCACACTTACATTACCAATAACTGACTGTAGAACAGCTTTTCTGAAATGGGGGTACGCATACCCCCAGGGATACTTGGAAGAAGCCCAGGGGTACTTAAAGTTTTTGGAAAAATATACTGAATAAAATCATATACTGAATACAACATAATGATAATTGAAGCTGAAATATAAAACACAATAAACACATTCATATAATAAAATTGAAACTCCTGACCTTATTTTAATATTTTTAAAAACTGGGAGGACCTCCCTAAGCTTTGATAACATTTTAAGAACATTTATATTTTATATTATTCAAGATGAAGAATTAAGTAATAATTTTCTGTTGATGAAAGGTTCATTTATTCATTAAGGATCAATTCATTTATTTTTTTTTAATCAATGAAAGAAGGCACTATTCAGTCTATATTTTGCACACAAAATTTACTTATAAAGATTTGTTATTTTTAATATATTAAAGTTAAATATATGCTGTTTGTTTACAAAGGTTTGAAAATAATGGCACAGGAAGACATTTTGCCTCATTTTTTCCCAATCAGAAATGCTGAAGCGAGAGTTTTGCGTACTTGGCTAAAAAAATATATATTTCAGAGGGTACTCCACTGTTAAAGGTTTGAAAACCACTACTATAGAAGACCCAACCCTCTGTTACCTGTTCTCGGTGTCCAGTTCGCTGCGTGACTTATGTGCTTCTTCAAGCTGAGCCTGCAGAGTCTCGATTTTCTCCCTCTCGCATTCCTCCTGCTGCACCCTCAGCATCTTGTTCTCATGCTGCAGTCGGATGAACTTCTCCCTGAATGATCAGACGTCCACAGTCTGTGTTTATGTACCTCAGTGAATCACAGAGGAGACAGATCTATGGCTGCCAGAAAGCATGTGTTTTTACCTGTACTCCACTGGTATTAATTCAGCTGCCAGGTTGTCATGACTGGGGCTGCTAGAGGGAAGCATCCCTACATGACAAGAAACAACATTGTTCAGAACAGTGACGGGAAAAGTGTTTTGGGGGAACAGTTATTTTCCTATCCAGCGAGTTACCTGCTTGGGAGAGCTGGTGCTGCTGAACCTGTGTGCACCGCAGCTCCTCGTTTATCTCCTTTAAAGAATCTCTCTCTATGATGATTCTCTAATGGTGTTGAAAGGGAGAGTTTAGAACAACGGGTCTTCTGCAATTTCTCGCAGAAATATACTGCATGTAAATACGAACCACACCTCTCTCTCCTTCATTACAGTCTCATGCTTCTCCTCCAGTTTCTTCATCTCAAATGCCAGGTTGTCTGCGCGCCTCGTCTCCTCTGACAACTTCCTGTGTAGCTCCTGGACCTGAAAAAGGGATTTGCCGGGCCACACAATTAGCAAAATAATTTGTGGCACTATTGAGTTTTACCTACTAGTTTTCTTCTAAATCTTTGCCTCTGCTTCACAAAGAATCATTAAACCAAAGTTCTCTCAGGTTTATAATGTATAACAGGCTTTCCCCTTTAGTTTCCAGCCCAACATTAAAAATCATACCTGTCTCTTGTACGTCTCTAGCTGTGCACGGGCAGCGTTGGCTTTACGCAGCTCCTCCTCCAGACTAACGGTGTTTTGCATGTAGATCATGTTATTCTCCTCCAGGAGCTTCATTTGTCTCTTTAAGTCACCGAGATTCTCCAGTTTACGTTTGTACGTTTCAACAGACGCCTCCAACATTACCACCCGGTCTGAGCAGTTCCTGTAGAAATTTAAAATATTTTTAACCCTTATAAAAACTTCATTTATTTACAACTTTTACATTGGAACATTTCACTATGCATTGATGTAATTTCTCTATAAATAGTTTGTGCTTATAAAACGACAGTCAAAGTCACTGGGCACTTATGTGTAAACGGACAACACGTGTGATTTCACTGATGAGCTCCTTTTGTCTGATTGGATGGTTGGTAATCAGTGAAATCACAGGCAGGTGATGTGTCTCAACTGGCCTGTGAAAGGGCAAAAAAAGTGTCCACATACAAGTAGAACACTCATCCTATTGTCTTAATATTTGTTATTATGTGGAGCGTACACTTAAATAAGGAAAACTGGTTAAAAGAGTAGTGACAAACTGTTAAAAGTTTGAGTTTTCCTTCTGGTTTGTCAAATGCCAGTTGGAAAGTGAAAGGGTGATGCAGCAACAATGCAGAAGTTTGACAAGATCAGAACAAAACAAAACAAAAAAACCCTACAAAATAGCACGAGACAGGGTAAGCTGTATGCAGATCTAGTCAGAGTTGATCAAGGCTCGTGCTACTTTGGTGGGAAAGACACAAACCTCAGGACATCGAGTTCATCTTTGAGTGCTCGAGATTCCTCTGCCAGACTGGTGAGTTCATCGTTACGATGCTGAACCTCAATCAGCTGCTTCTCCAACTCTTCACAGTGGATCCGGTAATCATCCTTTGCAGCCTCCAGCCTGAAAGATACAAATACTCGTATACAGTCGTTCTCCTGTGAGCAGTGTGAGGACGATCCAGCACGTTACAACAAAAGGAAGACACACCTGAAGTTCTCCTCCTGCACAGCCTCCAGCTGCTGCTGTAACTGGCTGTGTTTTTTTCCTGAGGGAGTGTTTGGGTCATCAAATGTGTCCAGCTGATTGGCTCTGTCTGTTAGAACGTCATTCTCCGCCAATAAGCTGTTCCGTTCCTCTTGAAGAACAGCCACCTGTCCAGGTTCAGTAAGACGTCACAGCAACTCAAGTTATATTTAATCCATTTTATATGAAAAAATATGAGCACATACAAACCGTAGGATTGTGAAAGGTTAAAACTCTCCAGTCAATTAATTCCATGCAAAGCAGTAACACATCCAAAGACAGTCCCCTTCCTTTACTAATGTCTTTCCTTCCCAGATGTTAAATGCAGTGCTGTTAATCCATGCTGGAAGCAGGGCACAAAGTGCCAACGTGGTTAATGCATGGTTAGTTCATTTATTCTTTTCACCCATTATTTCCCTGTGTAGTTTTTACCATAAGTGACTGAATTGTTGTCTGTTACTAATGTCCTGAAGACCATAATGTCTACAACCCATGTCTACTGTTGGCACCAGCCATCACAACTTTTACCTAGAGGTAGGTATGATAATACTCTATTTAAGTGCAAATAATATTTTTCTACACAAATAAAGACAGGAGGAGGCTGTTAAAATTACATGGAATAAGTAAACTGGACATTCTGTTTATAGCCAATATCCAGTTGTATATATACAGATGTCCCTCACTTATAACGCGGTTCACCTTTCGCGGCCTTGCTGTTTCGCGGATTTTTTTTAGTGCAATTTTGCATGCTTTTTTTTTTTACAGCGTATGAACGCACATTGTGTTCTGCGTCCTGATTGGCTAAGGAAGAACCCCCGTGCATTGTGTTCTGCGTCCTGATTGGCTAAGGAAGAACCCCCGTGCATTGTGTTCTGCGTCCTGATTGGCTAAGGGACTGTAGACCATTGTCAATCAATCTCCTGCGTGCTGTGTCTCCTGTACAGTAGAGAATGTGTTACTGTACTTATTTTTTAAAATCTACAAAGGTTGGAACTTAGAGTGTTTAAACAAGAGAGAAATGTGAGAATGTTAATGCCTGTCTGAGAAAAGTGTATAACGTGTGTGGTGAGGGGTTTTACAGCCTTAAAACGTATATAATCATTGTAAAAAATAAAGCTGACTACTTTGCGGATTTCACCTATTGTGGGTTATTTTTGGAACGTAACCCCTACGCTGGAGGGATTATATCTCCCGGCTGGCCTGGGAACGCCTCGGGATTCCCCCGGAAGAGCTGGTGGAAGTGGCCGGGGAGAGGGCTGTTTGGGGCCCTCTGCTGAGGCTGCTGCCCCCGCGACCCGGATAAGCGGGAGAAGACGAGTACGAGTACGAACCCCTGCGATAAACGAGGGACCATTGTACTTCAAAGTATTAACATGGAATAAAAACTACAACTGAATATGTTTAAGCTAAGAACTCTCATTACATCCTAATTCATTTTCCTTAAATCATTCTTTTGTACGATAATTGAGCCATAAACTTACTATAGAGTATTAAATTACGCCCAGTTTGATCAAATTTAACATCGATTAAGATGCATTTAAAAAATGTAGCATTACTTTCAAACATTAAATAGAACACCCCATAAAGCCTGTATCAAAGAGAAATGTCATTGATCCATCTGTTAGCAGAGTTAGAGTAAATGTTTGAGCAGATGGTTTAGATGTGTTTAGTTTTTGGTCAGCCACGTTGGACTTACCTCGCTGTGATGAAAGATGACTGGGGGCAAAACAAACCAATCTGTCGAAAGTCCAGTTCAACAGTTGATCAGACTCTATGCTAAATTTAGTCTTATTTTGTGCTGTGCTGAGGCATCTGGGTATGAGCATGAACTGGTTTCCACTAAAGCCCAGACTGTGAGCCCACAGTCCTTCTGCCACAGCAGCTCCAGACAATGGACCCAACCATTACAGCGCATTACACAACTCCTGTTTATACTGTACTGTACCAAAGGCATTCATGTTTGTATGTGTGCGTGCAGACATCGAGAGCTAAAACTCACACAAGGCCACTGAGGCCAGACACCTGCTGGCAAATAATGTCATTGAACATTATTCTGTACAAACACCCAAGTATTTGCATAAACTGCGTGTGAATTTTGTTTTCACCTGTATGTCCAGCTCTTGACAGCGTTGGGCTAGAGCTTCCTTCTCTGCTAAAAGTTCAGCCAGGTCCTCTAGGGCTTTTTTAAGCTGAGCACAAAGAACAGAGGTAGTTATTATCACACTTACAGGAACTAAGCACAGATGTTCTACCACATGATTAACAATTACAAGCCTGGGAACTAGAGCTACCTGAGAGCTCATATTTCATTAAAAAAAAAAAATAGGACTGGGTATAATTTTCAGTGATACTGAAAATTACACCCCGTCCTAATACTGAATACACTAATTGAGCAGGACCTCACCTTTTTGTACACAATAGTGCTGAAATTTTACAGTCGAATTGAGAATTATACTGTTAAAAATTTAACAAAATAAGCAATATCATGATTCAAAGTGGTAAACAGAACTCAATATAAAGCATTAAAAAGGGATTCTTACAATTAATCTATTCTATTTGTAGATATTCCGGGTATATCTCAAACTAAACATAGCACAGTTTTGTTTTCAGGTTCGACTCAATCCAATTCACATATTTTACAGCAGATGGTACTAATACTGTTAAACTAGCTGCTCTATCAGAGAGGCCTTTGTAATAATATCACAGACCTGCTGTTCCAAATCCCCTGACAGCTCTGCTCCAAATGGGGACATGGTCTCTTTGCTCATGAGCTGAAAGAAAGGGGAAAAATTACAATGCACATACTAACGCAGTAAGACAAGAGTACCCTGATGTCTGTGTTGACCTTTCTCTAAACAAAACTGACACAAAATAATACAGGGTTAATAAGCACTTTAAAATCTATGGAGTACAATACATGGTTTTCTTGGTGTTTTTTACTATACGATATGTGTTCAATAAAAAAAAAAACAAAAAAAAAAAAACAAAGCGATGGACTAACCTCCTGGATGGCTGTCATGACCACATGCTGCACAGACTCCTCCAATGTCATGATGATCTGAATGTATTCTGGAAATGGTGTACAAGAGATTTATCAAACACATCATGCATTTTTTTCCAGTAGTCAAATGTAACACTGTTGTCATGGTTTTTTTTACAGCCAAGGCCAATAGTAGTATTTCTACTTTCAAATATAGAAAAAGGACAAAAATTATTTTTAGAGCATTAAGAACAAAGCGCTATGGAGTTATTCAAAAGACGCAAATGCACTGGATTGTATTTTAAACTGAATATGAAAAATCACTTCGCTGGTGTAAGTGCAATTTTCAGTTTGTTACTTATGTTTACTATTATTTATGTTTACATCTCTGACCACCATGCAGTGTGTCTTTGTGTAAAAGCACTTTCATTGCGTCAGTTTGTAATGTGTAATATTTTATTTTGTTATGGTTTTCACACCTTATATTATGTCTTTATGTGGGAAATTTACCTGAAGGTCAGCAGGCGGGACTATGGAAACCAGGATGAATAACCATACAAGTCAACATACAAACGGACACGTACCTTGTTTGCGCTCACACCTGACAGCACAGCCCAACACCAGCTGCAATAACCTTCCCAACTGCACAGGGTCTGAACGCTCTGCCACCAAAGCCAGATCAGGTAGGGGGAAGTCTGAGATCTCCTGGGCCAAGACCTGGTCATCAAACAGATCATGTTTTAGTGTTTTCTCTCATCCAGAACACAAACAGTTACGCTGAAGTCAGAAACACTGATTTTAAAAAACTCTACCCATCAAAAGCTGTAGAGTTACACAGTGGCTCCAACTAAGAGGATTGCTAAGAATGAATATTTTACTCGTGTTGACTTGAGGTGGAAAAAAGGCCCTCAGCTGGAGTACTCCATGGTATTGTGGATACTGAATACGGTTTATTGCAGCTGCTTGTTTTGACATCAACTGCAGATCATATTTTCTTTGCACGACTCCAGGGACTTGGCACTGTCTAAACAGCACATATTACAAATCCCACAACAACTGAACATACAGAGTCAGAGTCTCATGGTGTTTTCATCCAAACAACAACAACAAGCAGGAGAATATGAACATGTCTACAACTTACCTCATTATAATAATCAACCATCATCTGAAGGACCTTCTTCAGGTTGTTCATCTAAGCAAATTTCAAAGAAAATTATAAAGTGCATGAGTAAAGATATCATCCAAATTAAAAACAAAAAAAATTAAAAATAAACAGCTTCACATCCAGCACAAATCATGATCATGCAATGACAAAATATACACTTCTTAAATATACACAGATGAGAATACAACATGTGTGTGTGAAGCAGCAGCAGAGAACACAACCACAGAGAAACAGAGGAATCTGGATGCGTGTTAGGGCTGAACGATATGGAAAATATATCTATACATGGCATAGCAAGAAATATATGAGCCATTTTAGTCCAACTTTATGTATTTCATTTTCACTGAAAAAAGTATAAAATGATTCTGTATTTTTGTAAGAATGTTCCCTTATGTGTGGAGAATTTACTTTGTAGAGCAGTGAGTCTGTAGCTTCATGCTGCTTCATTTACAACAGTATGTTGTGACATATTTTATCCTTCTCAAAAAATTTAACCTCCTAGAATTTAGATATTGCATTTGAGATTTTGATAATATTTAAAAGGAACTATATGTGGTATTTCTGCTCTCAAATATTTTAATAAATGCCCTAAAAGCATCATTAGACTGTGAGTGAAGAATTATGAAGGTATTCCAAAGACATTTCATTATAGAGATGTGAATGAAATGTATTTACCCACGCTGTCAGAATTATGTGACCACTAGAGGGGGTAGGAGGTCACTGTGCTGGTATCCCATGATGAGGAAAACTAACACTAAGGGGTCTTTGACAAAGGACCAAAAATTTGACAAGATAGTATGAGAACTGCAAAGAAACAACTTTTAGAGTCAAAGAAAGCGACTGTTGTTTTCTCCACTGGACACAACTCTAAATTAAAAGAATGAAGTTTGATGCGGAAATCACAGCTTTTCTTCTACACAGGTGAGTTTGATTATGAAACTTATGACGGTATAAATGTATTACATCGTAATATTATCTTTGCTAAGCTTGACATTTATTGATTCACAGCTCTGACCTTGTTTGGGCGATTCCAAACAGACAAACTACAAAACCGTGGAGCACATGGAGGTGGTTTGCGGTTTTACTGTGGCTATTTTCTGTCTAAAAACAAAGCTAACAGAACTATAATGTAAACCATCAGTTGCTGCAGCACATGAAGATTATAAGACACAGTGTTATTTTGACCTGACTATCAAAATAAGCACCTATGAGTTTTAGTTTGAAGAAAACTTTCTAATGTCATAATACAGATGTGTGTTAACAATAAGCTTTATACTTCATTCAGTGAGTGACATAGTTTATGGGTACATAGCACTGATTGCAGGGGTGTGTGATATGACGGCATTAGATTGTGAAGGATTAGATCGTATTGATGATCCGACAAAGCAGACAGATTGTGGAATCGTCTGACAGTGGTTCTCTTCCGGGGTTGCGCAAGTGACATCATCGTGGGGCGTTTGGAACGAGAAAGCTGAGAGGGGTATGTTGGCGACTACCGTTATACATCACAACATTATACATCACTTGACGACACCCCCCCAGCTTTCAGATTGAGGTCCGTTGTACCCTCACTACCCGCAGGTAACCAGCTGATCTGTGCATCACTAGTGAGGGGGGCTTTATCAACAGAATACACCGCGTCAGGGCTGGTTTTAGACAGTGGCAAGACGGGGCCCCCTTAAACAAATGTCCTGCCCCCTTAAATGACACTTCCCGAGTTGTCAGTAGGTAGGGAAGAGTAAAATGAGCTGGACCACAGCAGGAGACTTTGAGGAATTAGTGAAGCGTCTTCAGTTTCACTTTCACTTTGCAAAGGGAAACCGGAGACTGTTGTAGAGTGGATCATTGGCACGTGCATGTATGTTCCCTCTCGTCCTGTGCTCGTGCGCACCCCCCACCCCCCAGTTGAGAACCACTGACATAGGGAAATGGTTTGGTTGAACTGTTCAGAAACTGGCAAATTAGTCTCAAAGATCAATGTAAAGAATTGTGATAAAATCGAGATTGTGATTTTATTTCTTAAAAATCGTGACATATTTTTGCCATATCACCCACCCCTAATTGACTGGTAGATTGTTTTGGTAGTTTTACATGTGTTCTGGTACGTGTTTTTCTCCCTGCTGGAGGGAGTTTGGAATATCAACACTACATACATGCTCTTTAAATGAACTGTTCAGCCCTAATGTTTCACATTGTAAATTGCCTGTTGCCACATTAAACACTGAGAGGGAAGCTTTTCTTCCAGGAATCACAAATAGCTGACACACATACATGGACACATTTCACCAGAGGCAGAGTCAGAGCGCAGGATCAGAGTGCAGGCTTAACCAGGAGCAGCAGCCCTGGAGCAGGTAGGAGGTTAGTGTCACAGACAGTTTAGCAGGGCTGAAGCAAGGGCAGGGGTTCAGAAGTATATGAGGAGATAAGAAAAATGTCAGAGAGGACACCAGCAGGACAGGGGAGAAGGTTTTGTACCTTCAGTCTCCAGTTGTCTTCAACATCCCCTTTGATCCGACTAAGCCATCCATCACTGAACCACGATGGGTCTCTGCAACACACGTGGTGGACACCAGTTAATCTTTTGAATGTAAGGGTGCCATTTTAGAACAGAGCCTTCCTTTAATAAAACCTACATTTCTGAATTTATTTTACTCGCTTCAGAAATAGTACTGTGGTGAACATCATCCTCTTTAATGTGCAATGGAATAGTTTTTTTTTTGTTTGTTTTAAAATGGGCCTAAATGGTCCTTTACCTTTTATGGCATAGTATAATTGGGTAATGTTGGTGGTGTCCTAATTGATCATTTCAACAGTTCTCTTGGATGGGTCATTCTTTACATCTCAATGACACTTTTACTTAAATGAAGGATATAAAAGAATTTAGGGATGCATCGATTGTAAATTCTGGGCTCATATCAATATTCAACATGACATTTTGGCTGATTACCGATGGTGATGCCGATGTTACTTAACATTTCCTTATTTTGCTTTTGTTGTTATTTGTCCCCCTCAATGAAGAATCTTCATTTTAAATACAAAATAGTTATTTTAAAGCCTTTCAGAACTTCATTATATTATCTTTGAATATTTGAAATATCTTCTGATACTGATGTGTAGTTTACATATCTCTGTGCATTCCGAAAAGAAATTTAGAGCTGTGCAATAAAACCAGTCACAAAAAACTAAGCTGAAATATGTGATGTATAATAAAGATTGCAAAATTAATATTGCTACTTTTTAATTCTAAAGCTTCTTTTGCATTTTATGCTGGCTATGTTTGTATATTTGATTTTGGGAAAAAAAAACAAAAAAAACGCACAAATTATTTTTCAGTAATCTCTGCATTCTCCTTGAAAACCGAGCAAGTAGACAGAAATTGCAAATAGTAAACACAATATTGACCACAATATGATTTCTTTACATAATCATGAAGTCATAAATTTTTTTAACCAACTACCTATTCACTGGTAAATGTCCAAGAATGGAGGCTAAATAAGCCTTAATTCATTCAACTGAGGGTTACATGTGTAGGTAAAAAGTAACATGATGGTGAAAAGGCAAATCAGAGCAGGTTTTTCCCCAATGAAGCGATTCGTGTGTACAGTTTCAATGCTTTCTGGACTTCAAGAACTTCCTGTATTAAATATACTGGTGCAAATTGGTATATCTGAAAAGAAGCTACTGTACATTATTAATGAAATTCTAACTACAGAGATGTTCATCAATTTACACAGCTGAAAAAAAGCTACTTTGTGACAAGCCACTATAAAAGTAATAATGTCAGTCTACAGTATTTGACAAATGCATGCATTTGTGCATGTGTGTGAGCTCTCACATCTGATTCAATGCCTGTGATATCGCTGCTCCAGTAGTCAGGTCGTCCACTGTCCTGCAGGGTGCAGAGATGTTGAAAGTCTGCAGCTGAAAGATAGAAGACATAGAAATGAATTTTTTTTTAGATTGACTTAACAATCCAGGCAAAGAGGAAAAGAAAAAACAATGTTACAGTAAGGCTGGTACGATAGCAAAATGACAAGCACAATAAAGAAATGAACAGGAAACAGAAGGTATTGTTGGGCAGATGGATAAAGCAACCACGACAGCAAATGCATCTCTGCTAAAGTGAAGATTTGAATAATTCAAGACAGCCGTGGTGTAAGGTGTAAACCAGAACGGTCTACCTACGTCTTATGTGCTTTCTGCTGTACAAATGTTTGCCCAACATATCTAAAAGCTGCAATACTGGGGATACTGTCCCTTTTTACCATGGAAAAGCAAACTTCCATTATCAGTTAATAACTACTATATGAAAACAGGGCGCAAGGAGAAATAAATTACAGTCCAGTGATTTTGGATGAGGCAGCACATAGAGAAACATCTGTGACTTCTGATTTAGATGGGCAACGCTTTGATTTCTCAAGGCTTTTTTAAGTGAAACATCACATTTTACTTATCCTGTTTCTTTCATCGTGTATAGCCTACATGTATTTTTACTGTCACGTCAGCTACACAAGTGGCAGAGAAACATCAAAATAAGACTTTCAACTCATTCTTTATTGTTGAGTATGACAATACACACCTGATCAAAATTTAAGCCCAGTTGAAAAATTGCATGAATTCACATTTTGCACTGTTGGATCTTAAGAAGGTTTTAAGTAGAGTTTCAAAATGCAAAAAGAAGAAATGGGAGCCATCTTCACCACTTGGAGCAACGTTCCCACTAGCCTCCTCGAAATACTAGCATAATAATAATAATAATAATAATAATAATAATAATAATAATAATAATAATAAAGCATGCCGAAATGTATTTTTGAAGTGATCAACAAGAACAGTGGAGCTACCCATTGCCGAGTCCTTTTTTGAAACTTTATTTCTATTTTCGGGGGGTTTCGGGTTTTTTTGAGCTGTGGTCTTAAACTTTTGATCGGCCAATGAACAGCCTATTTTAGTTTAATTGTTGTTTTCAATAAATTGTTTACTCAATTTTTTTTTTGGTCTCACTCCCATTTATTCTTTTTGCATTTTGAAACTCTACTTAGAACCTTTTTAAAATCCAACAGTGCAAAATGTAAATTCTTGCAATTTTTCAACAGGTCGCAAAATTTTGATCAGGTGTATATAGACTTTTAAATACAGACTTTGCATCCTCTCTGTGTTTATATGTAGATGTGACTTTGTTATAGAATAGGGATTTTTAAGTCAGCTAAACCTACACCATCTAATTAACAAACCACAATTAGCCTATTAGTGACTCAACACGCCTGAAGGTCGTTTATTTACCATCCTTAAGGAACAGGTACAGTGATGTCAAGATGGGAGTCAGAACAGGGTAATGCTGGGGCTGTTGTTACATTTCATTAAACAGCGACAATCCACACATATCTAATGGTTAATTGGATTAATACTCTGACCAGGACCACACAAACTAAAGCATAGTGTTGTCCATCTGTATCCTACGTGTATCGCTAACTGTTAACTTTTCTTAGCTAGCCTTAGGCTCATTGCCCAAGGCTACTGTAACGTTAGCTAATGGTCCATTTAGTCCGGCTGGATACACCGACACCAATGAAAATGAGCAGCAGCCAAAGATGAAGCTCATTTTCTGTATTAACGACAGACTAAGAGGCCACCATCTGCACCACCTCACATTTCCCTCATTCGCTCACAGCTGACGGAGAGCGGTTCCACTGACACCCCCACCACCTAGCGTTACAGGCAGGTGATTTAATCCTCTCCGCGGTTTCCTTTCATTTCTTCAAGCAACGCGTTCGCACGAGTCAATAACTTACCCATATTATGAGGCTCTCGACCAGCGCCGTTTTGTTTTCGTCCATTTGTTTCTTCACAGCTAAATGCCTAAATGTTTTCTCCACCTGTCAGCAAAGCTCTTCCGCTCCTTCCCTCTGCATTTGACCTCACCTGCTGCCAAGAGGTAAATCTCCAACGACCCATAACTTACGTAACCTAAGACCACAACGTGTCCACTCCGCACTAAAAATAACGTAACATATACGTGAATGACACAGCGTCTTAGCCGTTTGCCGTTTCGTTGCTGTCAGGCTGAAATAAAGTGACATCGGGTGTATCCAATCAGTGTTGAGGTATTTCCAGATTGACAGGCGTAATGACACGCCTTGGCAAAATACTCGATTATGATTGGTCAATGACAAAAGTCTACAGTATATTATTATAAATTACGTAATTGTAGAACACGCTCCTAGACTTGGAAGATCATTTTTAAGTTAATTTAGTATTTCTAAAATAACAATTTGCTTTAAAATCATTGAATCATGTAGAAGTAATGTTTTTGAATCGTAATCCATATTGAAACAAAAACAGTTATTTGTTTCCAATGTGGTTATCAAAAATACAATCCTTATTTAATTTAATTTAATTTAATTTAATTTAATTTAATTTAATTTAATTTTATTTTATTTCATTTTATTTTATTTTATTCCTAGATATTTTCTATCTGTCCTATCTTATAATAATATTTTTTATTTACCATTTGCCATTTATTGCCATAGTCAAGACATTTTTATGGAAAACTTCATGTAACATTATGTAACAAATAAGTTCTATTTACTGTATATCTCATGCATGTAGTTGGCAAAATGTTCTCAAGATGAGCAATAGCAAAATTAACTACAAAAGAAGAATCTGAAATAATAATATCTTAGATTAATCTACACATATGTAGTGAATTGATTCCAAAAGTGACTGTATCACCTATTGTAAAAGGCAAAAGACAAGAAATAATCTGGACTATAGGGCTTTGCTGGTGACGGCTGGAATTAGAAACGGAATACACTGAATGTCAGTGTTAATTCCTGTCAGCCATAGTTTCAGAGGCTACATAAAGTCTTTACTGTAACAAACTGTGGCAGAAAGCACAACAGCATGCCAACACTTCCCTGTAAGTAAATCATTTCTCATGCTATAAACCATGTCACGTTACCCGCTGAAAAATCTCACGTGAGTATTTGAAGTTGAAATGTGTAGTGACCGATTATAGTTAGAAATCTTGCTATGTACTTATGGTATAGTTATAAATCCCACATTTTCAAGCTATTGTGAAAAACAAAGTAAAAATCCAACAAATTATAAAAACCCAGATAACACATAGGAAGTAATATACATGCTCTCTTGCAACATATTTATTTGTATTGACTACATTTTCTATAATGGATACACACCCAGTTGGTTCAAAAACTGAGTGGTAATTAGTTTACACACACACACACACACACACACCAGAATTTGACATGTGTTTGACCTGCGACTGGACTTTAGTCTTATGGTAAGCTGCAGCATTTTTTCTTCTGCAGACAATAAGTAGTATTGCACCTCTGGTTTATCTCCTGATCTCTGCCACCCTGGAACCCTGACCCTCACTGACCGGTGGTTTCTATTTTTAACTGACCTGAACTACACTAACTTTCCTCTTTTATGTGAGGTGATGAGAGAGGGCTGTGTAAATATCTGCTGGGATATATCTACAGTACATTTATTTAATTAATTCATCAGTTATTGCATTTTAAGTCATTTATCAACACATTGACTTTTAGTTAACCTAAAATAATGGATAGCTACTTTGCAAAAGTGGTAACTATGTGAGACCTATTTTCGGTGCTGGGTTTTGGGGTGTCTCAACAGTCCTACATATTTTAGGCTAATAGCTTAATAGGTGTTAATATCAGTGACATTCAGCCATTTCATAACCAATACTTTATGGTGAGAGTGGAATAGTTTGAAAAAGGGCTGTTGGCAGGGTAAACTTTGGGTAAATGATTGGTAAGGTCAGACTTAACCTACTTTAACTCAGAATGGGAGGAATCTTTTCTGGCATTGATCTGATGGAAAGTCATGTGACCCAAATACTTCAGCTCTGGTCATACTGAGAGGGGAAATATGTTGCTTTACAGATGAACTCATCTGAATTCTTTTACAAAGTTAACCACTGTATATTCCTCAGTGTTGTATACTGTGTATTTTATTTTATTTTATAGTACCAATGTTTACATAAATCATTGCTTTATGACTGGCCTCAGACTGCATTACGGTTCCCTTTAAGCAGACGTGGAGACCAGCTGATACCGGAAAGTTGATCATTAACAGCCAGATCCAATTCATTTTGTACAGTGATGCTGTCCACCAGTACTTCACTTCCTGCTAGGAGACAGTATCTACCAGTCTGCTGCTGTTTCTAAGTCAGTATGCATGCCCATCACAGCACTCAGACCAGGTAAGTCTGACTTTATTATGTTTTTTGCTTGTTTTCTTAGAGTATATTCATGAGACTTGGCTTTGAACAACCCATAATGTGACATAGTTCCAGTAACAGGCACAATGACTTATTTTAATGAGTTGATGATTGTATTTATTTTAATGTAATAATGAAAATGACAGTAGAATAGGAATAGGATTAAGCTTTATTGTCATTGCAAAAATACAACTGTACAGTGCAACTTAAATTATGCTCTGTAAAGTGGCCAGAATTATAAATACAGAAACCAATTATGTTATGCAATTATGATTAGTGCAGCTGACATATATATAGATATTTTCCATTACTATTACTAGAAATATTGTGACTGGGTATTTGTCTGTATATATATTTTCTTGCACAGTCACTTTATTAAAGTTACTGAAACAAAGTTACAAATGGAGATAAGCTTTTACTTAATTCACCTGTCTTACTCAGTGCATCATGTCAGAGGTGTCAGAGGTTTGTAGCCAAAGCATCGGCACCTCGTTTCAAAAGGTCTTGTTTTCAGTATCTTCTCACTGATAATCAGAATTTAATGTATGTTTATCACTGCAAATATGTCACGTCACATTGCAGACCGGACCATCTCCCTGAAGAAACAGTGGTTCAGGGTCACGTAGGGTCATCCAGGTCATTGATGTTCACACCAAAGTCGTCAGCGTCACTGTACACGAGCTGCCACAAGGTGAGAGATTCACTCAGACACAATAACACTAAACTACACACTCTGCAGGACGCTGATGTTCACTAGTTCTGCCTCTGTTTAGTATCATGAAACCTCTTCACCAGTGACAGAACAAAAAATACACGTGCAAGAAATAATATTATGACCGTGGGGTAATAATAATAATCTGCCCACAGAAAGTTTTTATTAGGTTCACAGTCTGGTGATTAGATAGGTGCAGCCAAAATGATAACATTGATAATATACACTGTTAACTTACAGTACATGGCTTATCATAAGAGAACCAAAATATATTCATTATGCAGATTATATCAGTGATTATGTCTCTATGTAACATCTGCTGTGGTCAGAGGTGGAATGTTTTTGTCTGTCTGTCTTCCATTTTTGTGAACACATTCTCTCAGGAACAATGTTACGGAATTTCTTGAAATTTGGCAGAAAATTTCACCTGGAGTCAAGAATATATATGGTTGTAATTTGGTGGTCAAAGGTCAATGTCAGACTGACTTGACACACATAATTTGTGGCCATGACTACAAAACTAATTTAATTAAGAAAATACTTATTAAATACTATCAAACATGTCAACATACTGAGAACATTCACCAAAAAATAGTCAGTACCTCATGTATGTAACGAGTCTGGATGTAAACTATAACCTTGGTTCTAGTTTTTATTGTACCAGTTCTTATGAGAGGTTGTCATGGAAAATATATATTTTTTTTAGATTACAGCAGAGACACAGTCTTTCCCAGTTTTTTTCTCTTCCTCTTCCTCTTCCCTGTTAACTCTTTATCAGGCAAGTGATTATTTTTGGTAATTTCCACATACATTACAATTCATTGACAGCAACAGTTCTAAAATACATGTTCCTTTCACCTTACATGTTTTTTTCTTGTATTTTTTTATATGTACTTCTTGGATTTTTTTTTTTTTTTTGACACTTACAGCTAAGGAACCAAATACGGTAACTTTAATTACCTTGATTATCTACATGACAAAAAAAAATTCACACAAGTAATAAAGTCTTTTCAGGTCCTCCAATAACACACTGAATTTTAGAGTATTTCTATGAGTGAACCTATAAAGGGTTAAATCTTTTCCATTTTTGCCTCTACTTATCATCATTAATATACAACATGCCATGAAATATGTTTTTAATATGGATGACATTATAATAACTCCCTTATTTTTGCCTTTTTTTGTTTTTTAGGAACCTGCAAAGTTATGTCCATCCTCTGTCCGAGACTGGCACTGTCCAGTGTGTCTGCAGACCGCCAGTTTCCCAGTCCAGACCAACTGTGGCCATTTATTTTGTGGTATGAAATCACACACACACACACACACACACACACACACACACACACACACACACACACACACACACACACACACACACACACTGGCTGCTTTCCTGGTTCTGTAGTGGTGTCAGAGCAGACCTGGTTTGCTCTTTCATCAGTGCACCTGTTCATGCCGTCATCTCCAGGAGGATTTAATAATTCAATTCTTGCTCACCTGTTTCATCACATCTTTTCATCTTTGATGGTTCTTTCATTTTAGTCATTGGTTGATCAGCAATCAGCATCAGTGTGCTGCAGATGTGTCTCAGTGTTTGAGGTGTGCCTGCTGGTTGTCAATAATTTACTGTTGCCATAGTCTCTCCAGTCTCCGCTTTTCACCTGGCAGCTTGAGTATTCTGTTACGAAAGACGTGGTGAAGTTCACTGATCATTGTTCACACCATACTTTTAAATTCATTCAGTCCTTCATCCACTCTCTGGAACCATGTAATCCTTTGAAGGGGATGAAGGCGGGGTACACCCTGGACATACCACCAGTCCTTCACATTACTGGTGCGCCATCATGGTCAGGTCTCCCCTGAAAAAAAGACCTTGATCTCAGGAAACTAACTGGTTAAATAAAGGTTGAATAAAAAAAAGTCAAAGGTCCAACATATAGGGACAAACAACCATTCACTGTCTCTGTCCCCCCAGGATGTATTATATAATCATATAATCACTTTCTTACTTCAAAACATTAATACATTTATTTTTTCCATGGTTTGTACATTGCAGCCTGGTGTACAAATGGTTAAACAGGAGTGACATACAGCAGTATGTGACCCTAACCTCGATTACAGCACAAAGCCACCTCTAACATTATGATTGCCCCTGTTGACATTTTATTGACACACACTCATCATAGTATGAGTCAAAGGTGTCCTTCCTTCCAAGAAGCTCAATGATCGCACCTTACGAGAAGGAACTCAGACTAGCACTGTGCAGTACGTGACATAAAAAGGATCTTCAGGTGTGGTTTTGACACCATGTCTGATGTACGCCTCTTTAACCTTGATATTATCTGTCACAGATAATGATTCTTTGTCTTTTCAAGCACGCTCTCCGTCTCACCTTCACAGACTCTTGACACAGTTAATCTGCCCCATTTACCCATGTCTGATTTATGTCCTCTTCAACTTTTTATCATCTATTGTTGATGGTGATGAAACATGCACATGCTCTTGCCTTGGTCTCCCAGCCTTAGTCTGTTTGTGTGCACGATGTGTTGTTGCTTGTTTTTCTTTTTCTCTTTCTTTTTGTATGTATTTGTTCAGTTATGGTGTTATGTTATTTGTAAGTTTTGTTTTTTTTTATTTTGTTTTTACCTGCCAATGGGACTCGAGATGTACAGCTATTATCTCTCATATTTACGTGTAAATGTTCATTAACACGAACTGTCCCATTTTAAAAATCAATCAATCAATCAATCTTCTGGGATCAGATTTATTGCAGCTTGGCTATAATGTAAAAATGTGGTCTCTGCACTAGTGCTGTTAACACTTGAATGTTTTGGAATTTGTTCCTTATTTTTGTGTGTGGCTCTGCAGCTCCGTGTCTGATCACCTACTGGAGACATGGGTCATGGTTGGATGCCATCAGCTGCCCTCTCTGTAGACAGAAGGTACAGTGTGCACAATTGGATAATGACATACAGTTCAATAAATAATTAGTTGAGAAAAAAACATTAACACGTTGGACAAAATGTACTTTTGTAGGTCAGTACACTGTGTCATCTATTCAGTGAGAGTCGATCAGACCACCAGTCAAAGGAAGTTCTGGAAAAAATCACAGACTACAACAGACGCTACTCTGGAGCTCCGAGACGGGTCAGTACTTCATCACCTTTGGCCTGGCAGACAAGAACGCACTGGATTATATACACATATGGCTCTTCTGTTTATATATACTTCTATTTACTACTATTTAGAATAGAATAGAATAGAATAGAATAGAATAGAATAGAATAGAATAGAATAGAATAGAATAAGTTTTGTCATTGCAAATACTATTGTGTAGTGCAACAAAATGTGGGTTTACATTCTGTATGGTGCTCAGGTATATACACACATCAATTATACAGTCAAGAATAAAAAGTAAACGTATAAAACAATGAAGAAAAAAGACAATGTAAGTATAAAAACAGTCAGCTAAAAAAGCACACACACACACACACACACACACACAGTCATACACACAACAAAAGTGAGTCCAGTGTCAATATGCACACATTTTTTCCTATATTTCTATTTTTTCCTTATTTTTATCTATAATTATAATACCTTTAATGTTGATGTATTCACTCCTTGCTGTTGGCATTTGCAGACCGGCGCTTGTACTTTTATAATGACAATACATTTAAATCTAATCTAAGGTGAACAGTAAAAACAGTGAACACCTCACTCAAACAGCTTCTTTGGTTTTAGTTAAAGTTTGACAATTATCTTAGTTTCCCTAGAGTTTACTTCTTTTTTTTTTATTTCATTAAATTGAACGTAAGATTAGACTGTAGGTAAAGCAAGGATGTGTGCAACAGATAATGGAGCTGGAAACTGGACCACTTCTTATGTAACCTAAGGGTATTATAGTCCCACACAACCACCATTGTTAGACAGTGAAGGTGTCTAGTAACACACTGGAGATTAACACCACACCTTGTTGTCTCACTAAACCTGTCCTTTTCTGTAGAAAACACTTAAAACAGGACACTTTTCTACATGTTTTTGCTTTATATTCTCATCTAAGAATATGCTCAATTTAATTGGTTAGTTAATAGGTTTAATTGTTTTTCTTGCCTCTCATTCCAAACACCCGCGTACTTAAAAGATCACATTGTCTAAGTGGCTTTGGAAAATATGTTGCAAGTGTGCTTTATATTTCGTGCTTTATGCCAAGCATTCTCAACTAGTGGGTCATGGATTCAGTTGTGAAGTGTGTAACAAAAGTGTGGCATATAAAACTCTAAATAAGCACAAGTATAAAATATTTAAGTGGTTATGACTTATTTTGACAGATGTTTGAAAGATGTGCAGTAAATCAACTGAAAGGTGGCAGGCAGAGGTGATATTGTTGTTAAATATGTGTTTATGTAAAATAACACAAAGGGACAGAAACTCCAAATCACAACTGAGATGTCTTTTAGAATCATAGCGTCATGTGCGTCAGTGAAAACACCATTACGTTGATTTTACTTATGTACATACACATAGTGGTTATGATGTTAGTTTATTTTCATGAGAATCAACAGTGTCCAGTTGTGATGTTCAGTTTACTGTAGTCATCTGTTCTGGATGCAGTCAAGAAAATATATAGAAGTCCTCCTTTTGTTTGGATTCTCTGAAAATAGGTTGCAACTGAGTGATTTTTAGACACACTACTTCATACTATCCATTCCCAAAGACTGTCCAGGGCCCACAGGCAGGTTTCAGGATATTCTGTTTGGGCTGGCAACTAAATAAACTAAGAGGAGGAGATAAAAAAACAAACAAACAAACAAACAAAAAACTAGAGACTATTACCTCCTACTAAATGTATTTATTAGTTCTCATAAAGTGTTTGTGTTTTATCTAGTGTTTATCTCTGGTTGATTAATTCAAGGTGATTAGAATTGGCAGTAAAAATGAATCATGATTCGAGTCACGAGTCACTTTGGGAATGAGAATTATAAACTGTATACGGAACAGTTTATAGGTTTTAATGTGTGACTGTTTCTTCCTGCTGATGTTTTAGGTAACAGACTACATATGTGACACACCCCTGCTCCTGCAGTTACTGGTGCGGGGCCTCTTTACCATGGGAGGACTGGTGTGGCTGTTCTTCATCAGAGTGGCCCTGTGCTGTGTGGGGACGGTAGTGTCCATCTCCTCCCCTCCTACGGACCCTATTGCTGCATCTCCAAGTTCCCTGGAAACAGACCCCTCCCTCTGCGGACTGCTGGGCGTCCTGGATGACCTGGTGGTGGTCATCCTGCTTCTCATCTGTGTTATCAATATCAACCAGCACATGGTGCCTCAGAGAGGACAGTCTGCAGACGCCTCAGCCTCACACGCAGTAATCGCAAATTCACTGTAGACGGACACTGCTGGAGAGTGTTGGTACAAGCTGTTTGGCATCAAGTTTGCTTTGATTCTTCCTTCTGGTTGTGGACCGATGGATTTTGAGGATGCAAGAAAACTAACAGCACATCATGTAACAGTCAAGACGTCTGTTGAGTGTTTACAGAGCCGGGTGTTTTCTGTACAATGTAATCCTGGTTCAACTGTGCTTATGAGCCTCATTCATGAAGTTCCCGAGTCCTCAAGAGACAGGTTTGAGGCTGTTTAATTGATGTTAAATACAAAAAAAATCACGCATTTACATCTTAAAATTACACTAATGCATACGGAAACTTGATTCTCAACAATTTTTCTGTGCCATTCTTGTCTTTTTCATGCATAACGGCAGCAAGCGGACAGTCAGTACTGTAATAGTGATGTCATTGTAAGTATTCTATAAATTTATGTTTTTTGTGTAAAATAAAAAAATATTTATTATATGCAGTTTTTGTTTGTCTTTTGAAAACACTCTGATATCTGGTATTTTAGTTATTCATTTAATGTATAAAGTTTCAGCAGAGCTCAGCATTGGAGCAACACATCTTATTATGCCAGTCATACACACAGAAGCAATTACTGTTTCTTTTAAAGACAACACTGATAACATCAGCATACTGAAGTGATACACAACAGGTCTCTACATTTTTGTAAGTACCGTTGAAGTACAGAAATGTGTTGGAGGATTGTGACGTGTAAACATGCATGTTAGCTCGAGTTGAGACACATCCCAAAAAGACGATAAAAGTTAACAGCAGAAACATGTGCGTTACGCATCATCACTCTGAGCTGCTGCACCAGGCAGCTGCATTCTTGAACATACGAAGCCAGGGTGAAGGTTTGAGAGAAGGTCTGAAGTCTGTCGGGGCCCAGGGCCACTGCCAGCTCAGGGTGCAGCGCTCTGGGTGAGGCATCATGGCCAGGTGTTTCCCATCTGTGGAGCAGAGTCCTGCTATGCCCTGTGGGGAACCGTTGGGGTTCAGAGGGTACTCTTCAGTGGGATGACCTTGGTCGTCCAGGTAACGAAGGGGGGCGAGACCACCAGAAATAATCTGGTCCTGGGCTTGGGAGCTCGAGAATTGCATCAGACCTGAAAGAAGGTTAGGGGAAAGTCAATATTAAATACAGCTGCTGAGTACATACTGGGAACACACCAACCGTGCCATGATTCAGCAGAATGAGTCATGGTTACGCAAACTCAGTCTCACACTGGGTAACCTTTTGGGTACCCAGTTTTCTAACTCAGCGCTTATTCCTGTCCTTTAGGGGTTTGTTTTTAGTGCCTGCATTTGTCTTACACCAGTTTTACTAATTTTTCATACAACACGTCAAAAAGAACTACACAATCAAAGTTAGAACATTTCAGACCCAAATATGAGCGTACCTTCCCCGTGCGCGACCCACACGCCCAGCGCTGAGCCCGCCATGCCTCTTAGCCAGATGGACGCTGACTCCTGGATTCCAACGCTGACAAACCGGGACTCGAATCTGCCGGACTTATTATGGGTCAGCACAACATCGGACTCTGTCAGAGACGACATAGACGGGAGTAAAACAGTAACAGCAGAATTAGAAAACCTTAGAAGTTCTGTGCTCTCCACAAAACCTCTTCTCTTCCTTACATCTCTGTACAATCTTAGGCCTGAGATCCTCAACTCGCTTTATTTAGGAGCCACTCTGGGGGCCAGTTGAGACGATATAAACAATAACAAGTGGTGCCAGGCACAACAAACCCCGCCCCCCGTGTGTATTGTAGCTTAGGTTGGCATCAATCCAGCTGATGT
>JAPQRQ010000019.1:28001557-28014770 GCA_037367365.1 Apogon talboti | reverse complement strand
CAAAAACGGGAGGAAAAGGTTTAAAAAGCAAACTCTGAAAGCATAGTAAGACTGCAGTGAACAGTGCCTGACATCCCTGACATTAAATCATCTTCAGTGTCACTGGCTTTAATACCTTTAGTATTTTCATTGTATATGCTTTAGTTACACTTGAAATGGGGGAAAAAAAGTGTGAATCAATTTATTTTATAGTGAATTCCAGAACCACCGGTGGACCAGCTGGTCTCAAGTTGTTTATCCCTGATGTAGGTCAGCAAGGCTACCGTCTCACGTACTGTTATTCCCTCCTTTGTATAGAACATTCCCGTGGCTTTGTGGAGCGTCTCCTCTTACCTGTTCCGTTCCCAGCTTCTCCCACCCAGCCCAGCAGGGCCAGCAGCTGGCAGCCGTTACACACGCCAAGACTAAGGGTGTCATTCCGCTGCCGGAAGCGATCGAATTCAGCCTTGGCCTTTGGGTTGTAGGCGACGGTAGCAGCCCAGCCTGTTATAAAACACAGACAGTATTACACACAACACTGGGTGCTTCACAAGGGAATGAATAAGACAGCAAGTATGAGTGTGTTTTCTACCTTTGGCTGATCCCAGGACGTCTGCGTAGCTGAATCCACCAACAAAGACCACAGCTTTAAATGGGTCCAGGGTTAAAGAGCCCGAGCACAGGTCCTGCATTGTAACGTCCCACACCTAAACACAAGTCGCTACTGTGATGAACATGGCCAATGCAGTACATACACAATCATAGACAGCATCCAGGAGGAGTGGAAGATATGTCTGTCACATTCTTAAAGCCAACAGATTTCTTGAAGGGACTGTTTTTTTCCACAGTTTGCAATATTGGCTTTAAAATTGCAAAAGGCATCAACAATTTCCCACAAACCCTGGGGAACAGCCTGTCCATCCACATACAACAGAGGATGAAGTTAGAATAAGCAATCAAGTTGTTTGACTGAACAGTGAATTTCCATTGTTGTTACTGATGTACTCAGCTATTTCATGCTGCGATAAAGTCAGAAGGCAAAGACTGCATTTTTATTTGAAGAGGATTAGTAGCAAGGCAACAAAGGCAACACAGCATCAGGAAATAAGTGAAAACAAAATGTGCAAAAGCAACTTCACATAGCTCTTTTTTCATCTTTATTCACTGGTTTCACACTCTTCACACTGCCGCTGTGTTTTACATGTACTGTAAGGTTACATATTTATAGCACAAGCTAATGCTTCAATGTAAGACAACACTGAAGTAATCTGTAGAATTTAAAATGCATTACTCACTTTGAAGCATCTAAAACCATATGTCACAAATAACACCAAATGAAAAAAAAAAACCTAGTAAGAACAAGTTCTTCCAGCATTGTTCATTACTATAGTTCATTCATCAGTATGTTTACCTCAAAGCCGGCCATATAGAGAGAGACTGACATCTCTCTGTCTCCGTTGCTGCCCTCCTCTCGGACCACCGCCACACGAGGCAGCCCTGCAGCTGAAATAAAAAAAAATAAAATAACTAATTCAATGAAACCAATGACAATTTTGATAACTTACAACAACAAACAATATCAAGTAGCAATGTAATCATCTCCTTCTTACGACTCAAAATGATTTACATCTACCTGTAGTTCTGAGTTGTGAAAGACATTATTTACATTGCACAGTTAAATGCAGCGATACTGAAGCAGCCTACATTTACACAATAAATGCACAAATCTACTATATAAATGTACTAATCTTGTTGAGTCTTACTGATGTCAGGCATGTCATTAGGGTCAAAGGTCAGTTTGAAGTAGGGCTGTGTCCTCTTGGCTAGTCCTTCCTCTTCCTGTTTCACACAGAGCTCATTGGCCTGGAGACACTCCAGCCTGAAGCTGGTGTCCTCCCATGCTGCTCTGAGATCAGGCAGCGGCTCCCTTAGTACCTCCCGTCCATCCACACAAACTCTGACCTACAACAAAACACAATGGAGGCCATGGTCACCACAAATGAAGTGAAAAACCTTTGGAAATGGGATGGTGTTGTTGTCGTCTCACCATAGCCTCTGGTCCGAAGCCGTGCGTTCTGCCGATGTAATGACACTGCACGCCCGCATCACTGTATCGCTGATGCACCGCTTCCATGTCAGACTGTGACACCTCCAGAACCAAACCCAGCTCCTCACTGAACAACAGCTCCATGACTGCACACACAACAAACACACAAAAAACAGCCTGACTTAATGTGCAAGCTACAGAGTTTGTAAATACGAGGTACGACCAGTCCAGGAGTCTGCGCGCTCACCTCCGGCACCTTGCGATGATAACTCAACATCAATGCCACGGTTTCCAGCAAACGCCATCTCCAGCAAGCAGGAAATGAGGCCTCCATCACTGATGTCATGTCCTGCACTCAGAAGATGATCTAAAACGACAGAAAAGTACTCCTCTTTTCCAGTTTCCTCCAGTTTGTGACAACAATTTAGTGATTTCACTGATGTAAAATAAAAACATTTCTGTGCCACTTCAGTTTCTTTCTGTCAGCAGATTAACCTGTTAATCCATTAAATATCAGTGTATGATTTACTCTGTGTGTTCTACTGTAGTTTTGGTTACCATGCTGTTAATTTTTCACTGTTGTAATTTACATACATGAATTCATTATCATTGGTTTTTATGGATGCAGTGTTGGTAGACGACCGAGTCAAATTTCCTACACTGTAAAAAATAAACACATTTTGAATTTTACACATAAAAGACAACATGCAGTACATCCTACTGCTTTTCTGTGAAGTACAAATATAAATTTAGACCACTAGATGGCAGTATGAACACAGTACAGAGCTATGCCCTCCAGTGTCATGACAAATGAAATATGGAAATACAGCCACAGAAAGGTTCGGACCACAGTAAACGATGCCAAACTTCTGCCCCTCCTGTGGCAGGTAGTTTCAGTCTGGGTGAAAGCTGACCGTGTATGAGTGTCTGTGTGGTGTTGAAGCAGGCAGTCAGTAGTTCTGGCTGGTCCAGGTCAGGAGAGCAGTCTCCCAGCTGACTGTAGCACTGAGCCAAGGCAGAACCTCCCAGACGGTGACGGCCTGGACTGATGGGAACCCACAACAAGACGCCTGGAGACAGAACAGAGGGTCAGAGGGAGGCGTCTGGTACAGAGTTTGTAATATGTGTGTCCATATGTGTGCAGTCCATATGGGAGAGCAGTGAATGTTTTGAGGAAATTCTAAAGTCTGTTCCCTTTTTACACTAACAAACTAAAAAACAAAGAAATATTAATACTATTATTTACTTAGCGAGACAATAACCCAGTAAGTAGTGTGGGATCATGGGGGTTTATCTGACGTGATGCAGGTAAAACTCAGATTACAAAAGGTAATAAGGTATTAACTTTTGATTCACATTAAATTTAGTAACATTTAATCATGTTAAATCATTTCATTGTAATAAAGTAGCTACAAGTAACATGACCTACAGGTGAATAAAGTTATGGATTGCTCTGAATTTGATCATTGTGGTAGCATTTAGTATCAATATGAGTCAAAATGTTTAATACAGGTCATGTGAAAATTGATTTTACACACTTTAGTGCTGACATGTTACATATTCCAACTAATTTAATATCATACATCATCGATATTGATTAATGTCACCATTAAAACTTCATGCCATCAAATTTGAGTGTGTGTTGGTGTGAATGTGAAACACCTTTGCCATCTGGACCTTCAAGATCAGGCGTCACAGTAGCAGTGATGTCAGGACAAACAGCATATGTTGAAATAACCAGAGCACCTGGAGCAGAAGCACAGAGACAGACGAGTTAAAAAAGAAAGCACACCACATGTTTGTGACACTCACTGACATAATGCAGTTCCCAAATCTAGCACTATCACTAACCTTAACCATCACTGCTAAGTTTATTCACCCTTTACTTAATGTCGGTAATATTAAGCTAGAGGTCTCATTTGCACTATAGTGGAGAAAACAACAGGAGAAAATGGAGATTCAATGAGCAATAAAACCTTAAGGATAACTGGAGGAAGCACAACAAACAACAGCAATAAAAAAGATTCAGTAGAATAATAAAACATTATAGAAACATTAAGATTACCTGACTCAATTAAAATATAAAGCTATTGAATCAGCTAAAACAAAAAAGTAAAATATAGTGGAATTAAACATTAAAATGGCCCTAGGGCTAAAATGAAGCAAGATTAAGCTTCATATGCATGTGTACAATGTGTAAAAATAGACCTAAATCAGTAAAAGATGAATGTTTATCCCCAACACAAAGTCTGAACCATCAACCAGTCATTAAGGTCCATCTGAAGGCGACAAATTCACAGAATGGTCTCATGTTGTAGTTCAGCTCCTCACCTCAATGGTTAAAAACTCACATACGCATAGTGAAGGTACCTGGAGCTTTGACCGTCTCTTTTCCCACTCTGGCAGCCATACTCAGAGAGTCCTTGCCCCCATCAATGGCTACTCCCAGATGACCCATGACCTCACACATGGCAGTGCAGGCGTCCCACAGGCACGCTCCCTCCCCAGGCAGCTTGGCAGCCCACATCCAGTTACCACTACACTTCACATCCTGAAACGCACATGTGACAAAATCCTAAAATATGCTTATGTCACGTAAAAGGAGAATCACATTTGATTCTGTGCGATTAATTTATGTTGTATTTTTTTCCTGAAATGTTGGGACAAAACAACTAACTTTGCTCAGACTGGTTTGTTCCTCCTGCTTTTATAATTAGCTCACCTTCAAAGCTGTGACTCTGGCAAACACCAGATTGGTCAAAGCTTCTCCCACAGCCATGCGAGCCCCAGCTGCAGGATGCACGAGGCCTTTAATTGGCTGCTCTCCGATTGCTGTCGCCGCTCCCTCGAGGGTGAATGGTGACAGAGCAACAACAGCCACGTCGGCCAGTGGGGTGTGAAGAGGGCCGACGCACTGTTGCTGGGCAACCAGCCCAGTCACAGACCGGTCCACCTGATGGAGGGAGAGAGAGGAGACATGAAGAGTCATCAAGTGTTTGCATAAATGTGCTTCTAAAGAGGCAGAGTGAGAATAAGGAGTAGATACCAAGGTTATTAACGTGAATGAAAACCAATGCAATAATGAAAAAGAGTGTGAAAAAGCATTTTAATTAAAGCTGCAGTCCTTCATAGGTTTTTAGCATCATTACGCCAAAGTTTCAGAATTTCCTTTCTTATTGTAATTCAACTGATCTACATCTATGTCTCTGTTTTCGTGATATAGAAAATCTATTCTGTGATGCAGATATTTTTCCAGACAGGCAGAAGTTTAATTGTATGACTGACATCTGATCACTGATCAGATTCTGTTGGATGAGACCTGGACACACTTCTATTGCATTACTCTATTTCTTAATGTGAAAGTGGCTTCACTTCTGATGTAACAACATAAAACTGTATCACATTCACCTATCTTAATATTTAGTCTTTTGATTTGGACCAAGAGGAGAAGGCTACAGAAGGAAGGGGTATTTGTTTCAATATCTGGTGTCGTCTCGTCCCCCCCCCCGATTTTAGGTCCTGCAGCTTTAACTGAAATAAAATAATAATGGAGCTTTGCAAAAACGACCATCAACTAAAGCTGCACTGTGTGTTTACAAAGCTAAACTAAAAGACATGAAAATTACTTTGAGTTTTGGTTTGATCAATTTATTCCACAGAAAATCTTAGTAACACTCTAAAAGTCACTGACTAACCCATTGTTTATAGTTGTCATTGGTGGATCACTGTTTATCTGTCCCAAGTGAGTTGATCTTTTAAAACGGGTGATGTTTCACAGAGGTTTTACGCACACGTTACTTTTGACCTCTTTGAGTCATCCCTGATAAATACCCCACATTAGAAAAAAAAGACTTCTGACACTGAAACTAATGAAAACCAAACTAAACAGCAAAGACACTTTAAGAAATAGCTAGAACTAAACTAAAACGAGGCTTCCGCTGTCAGGGGCTGACAGCACGGGTGTATATCCCTGAAATCCCCCCAATCCTCTGCTATACAATAGAGCAAATAAATGACACAATGTACAAAAGATACCACATTAATTGTTATTCAGAAAGCAGATTGTGAATAGATTTAATATGAAATGTGACATTGTATAGAAATGCCCATAACTGTTGATTTGATATTTTCAGAACATTATCAAACATCCCCCAACCATTTGGAAAAAACACACCACCTGGTGTCAGAATATGATATTATGTAAACTCAAGGTAGTGGCATGAAGAAAGATAATTGTTAGACAATCGATATGAACTCAATTTGAGCTACATCGACCTGATAGTGGCAGAACAATGGTCAGAGGACCACAAAACTCCACCTAGTGAATGAAAACGACACCATATGAACTCTGGACGGTAGCCAGAAAATGGACATTTGTAAGACGATAATACGAACCAAATTTTATCTCAATCAGCCTATTATTGTTTATATGTCCAAAAAACTGATTTTCAACTAAAGCACTCCCATTTGGATGACTTATAATAGTCATAGAAAAGCTGAAATCCATGGGGTTCTTCCACTAGGGGTCTCCTATGCTGGTTATCAAGAAGAGAAGAAATCCAACCAAATCTGTCCTAGTTATCGCGTTCACGCCAACGATATCCAGAGGCAGCTGTCGGGGTAAAACCATTATATTCCCCAAGCTCCATTTCAGGGATATAATTAAGATCAAGAAGTCGTAATGAAATAGAATGACAAATGCAAAACTAAACTAAAATTTGCAAAAATGAACATGTAAACACCCACCTTGTTGGTCAGGTAGCGTTTAGACGCCACAGCGGGCAGTCGTAAAACTCTATCCAGTGCCTCTTTGACCGTAAGCCCGGCAGGAAGAACCAGCGGCTGAAGAGTCGCAGTCAGACGCTCCATCTTAAACTCCTTCTGAGGCATCTTCCCCAGGACCCACTCCAGCTGCAGGTCAACAGGGCAGCGCTCACCGTTGGCCTGGTCACCACTGACTGTGTCAACATCATCCACCAGTACCATCTGTATGGACACAAAACAAACTTTAAGACGCAGTGGGAAACTTATGATGCAAACAAACAAAATGGAAGGAAATAAAAACATCTGTATGTAAACAAGTACATATTCACTGGCCACATTAATAGCTTAGTAGGAGAAAAGTGGAATGTGTTGTGCATGTAAATGTTGTCCAAGATGCAGGATGTGTGTGTGAATCTGATTTAAGGCTGTTCTGCAGTGTGACCAGAGCCAATAGTGTCCGACTGCCTCAGCTGATTGATTAATGCGGTGGATGTGGGCTTCTTGATTGATCCAGGCTGAAACGTGCCTTGCCGTCTCCTGTGATGTTTCCCACAAAGTCGACAGGACACTTCTCCCTCTGACACACCCTCTCCAGGAAGGGCTTGTCTGACGTGCGGAGCAGCAATGCGTTGCTCTCCTGATACTCGGCCCCCCACAGCTCCAACACACTCAGCGTGGGGTCACCTTTCTACACCACAGAAAGAGTGACGAGGAAAAAAAATAACAGAAAACAGCAGAGAAAACACAATGTTACACACACAATAAAACATTCTTGATTTAAAAATGTTTACACCACACTGTTCTGGCATTTTAACATCCAAAAAAACTGCTTTGGAAACATAACAGTTAGTTTTTGGGTGTGTTAGAATTGGGATAGACAAAAACACACAGATGTCCCCAGTCAGTGTCAGCTTCACAGAGTATCCTTTTGTCATTTGTTGTGTCTGTCATGTGACCCTTTCCAGTAAAAACAGAACAGCTCTTCGACTACATTTGTTAATTCATTATGGATACTGAATTATAGGTGATTCTGTCCCTGTTGTCTTCCTTAACAACTAATTTGTTGCTATTAAAATGACGGTGTTTTATATGTATGTTCTTAGTTTAGTGTTTTATTTACGGTTTTAGAACTGACTTCTATTATGTGTTTTAAGTATATTTTTAGTGTGGATGTAAGGCTGTGATTTCTGTTTTGTGTAACTTCTGCTGTCTTGGCCAGGACACTCTTGGTAAAGAGATTTTTAATGAGTTTTTATTCCTGGTTAAATAAAGTTATAAAAAATTCTACTTTTTATCAGAACACTATTGACTACGTCCACAGCAGATGAGAAGTTATTTGAACAATTTACAATCCCGACCTTATCAGCCCCCTTCATGCGCTGTGAGTTTCTGGCGGGTTGAATTGTGGCCAAAAGGCTCATATGGACACAGAATGTTTTATAATGAGAATACATTAGTTTGGCTGAAACCTTAATCTCATGAAAATAAAGTGTGAGGGATGCTTCTTAAAATATGGAAAAGTGCAGCTGATGCTTATGCAATAATTACCTTGAATCTACTGCAGTATATCACCGCTCCTGCTGGCTCACTGAGCTCCTTAAGCACATTACCTAATAATGACAGTGATTTATCAGCTTCACTTTACTCTTGTTTAATAAGGTGTACATTAATATGAAAAACAGCCCAGTTTAGTACCATTTCCTCCTGCCCCCTGGTCATGTATACTGCAGATGGGGTTCCCTCCACTTCTCTCCAGACAGGCCCTGAGAGCACGGTTCATCTTCTGCTCCATCTCGGCGTCTCCCCTCTGCACGGCGCCCAGATCCCTGTCGCTTGAGTTGTCGCCCTGGACCTACCAAAACCCAGATATTAGCTCTAACATTAACTCTAACCCTGAAACCTCATGAGATCGCTGATAGTTTGAGTTTTATTTAGCGTTCCTACTTGCACAGAGGAGGCCGCCCCTCCTCCCACACCAATCCTGTACACTGGCCCTCCGATCTTCACCACTTCCATTCCTGATCGACAGGCGCCGCGGAGGAACAGAGGGATGCAGTGAGTCATTGATCGATGTGTGCAAATATAGCCTTAACATTGATTAAACTCATTTCACACACTGAGTTAAAACATTACCGGGTTCTGCCTGTTCCTTCTTCAAATGTCTATCGTCGATAGAACCAAGTCCACCACTGAACATGATGGGCTTAATCCACTCTCGCCGCTCTCCATTAGCCAGCCTCATGCCAAAGGAACGGGCAAAACCTAAAGGAGGCAATGAGCAAGACGACTGAATAATTTACTTCAATCAGTTAATGTGGTTGCAGGCTGAAAATTGATTATAACCAAAGACAACAAACGATCAATTGTTCAGTCAGCAAACTGATTTCAATATCCATGAAACTGTAACGAACAGTGGTCTGACAATATCGGTTTCACATTTTCCAAAAAAAAAAAAAAGTTTTCATTATTATACAGCTCATTTTGGCCATACATCATTTACTGTAATTTAAATAGACAAATGTATCGAAAGTTTACCATCAGATAAGAGAAAGACACACATTCAATTCTAATATTGGAACCTGAAAACAGCATTTTTTTCTATTTGTATATATTAAAAAATAATAATAAAAAACATTTTAAAAAACAATACCAACTGCTGGTTTATTTCACATTTTTAAATTGTTTTCATTATTCTCCAGGTCATTTTGGATATAAAACACTAACTCCTATAAAAATGGACAAAAAAATGACATGGAAATAAAAACCTAAAGGTTGATATCAGATATAACAAAGACAAACATTAAAGCCTTACATTGTAGAAGGTGCAATAAGATTTTTTAAAATCTAAAAACAGGCTAAACTGCTTCTAACAAATGAAAATAAACTATTGATTTTTTTCCAGTTAATTCTTTACTGTCAGTTCTTTGGTGGTTACAGTTTCATTGGTGCTGAAATCACTCTCCTATTTCCACTTCAGTATTATATATTTCTATTATTCTGTGGCTTTTGTCCAAAAACTGATTGAAATCTTAACAATAAAATATGAGAAAGAAACACATCAAACCCTCCCATTCAGTGGATCAGTTACACATTCCCACTGGTGAATTCTACCAAACACTTTTGTGCGCTTTTATGATTCATCTGTTCTAATTCTTCAGGTTAAGCATTTGCAGTTGAAGTGATGATAACAGAGTCTACTGCGGTCCTCCGTACCTGATAGGACTGGTTCTCCAAACTTGTTGCCGTAGTCGGAGGCTCCGTCACTGGCCTCGATGGCCACCTGCAGCGGTGGAGCGAAGCTGGTGGGATACTCCCAGCCGTCTCCTTGAGACTCCCAGGGGAGACTG
Source organism: Apogon talboti (assembly GCA_037367365.1). Lineage (NCBI taxonomy): Eukaryota > Metazoa > Chordata > Actinopteri > Kurtiformes > Apogonidae > Apogon > Apogon talboti. The sequence continues at coordinate 28,004,633 of JAPQRQ010000019.1, read as the reverse complement.
TAACCTACAGAAGACGACAGTGATAAAATATGCACTGCTGATTCAGGAGCTTTTCCACAGTGAACCAAATGTACAGTTTTGTTTTTTTCCCAGATAATCAAAGTCTGACCTGGTATGTGTAAGTTCCCGAAGCAGTATCCGGCAGTGCCTGCAATGACATGACCTCCTTGTCCGGCGCTCTGAACGTCTCGGATGCGACCACCTGTCCCTGTGGTGGCGCCACTGAACGGAGCTACACCTACAGGTGAGATTGGACACTTTACATCTCCTGATATATTTATTCACTTCACACACATAAGCTACGTTCAGACTGCAGGCAAATGTGGCCCAAATCTGTTTTCTTTGCCCATATGTAACCTATATCCGATCTGTTAAGGACAGTTTGAACAGCACAAATCAGATTTTTTCAAATCTAACCCAGGCCACTTTCATATGTGGTCCTAAATCTGATACGTATCAGATATTTTGCAATTCGACTTCAGTCTGAACGGCCATGTCGGGTTTATCCGACCTTTACATCATTGAAATGTGACAAACGTTACAATTCTGCGTACCAGGAGGAGGAAAAACATATTTACTTCCATAAACACAGTGTGTGCCTCTGTGGTCATATATTACATCAAGACCTCTTTTCACATGTGGGTCACTTCAGGGTCGCATTCAGTTCATACTCAAAACTGATAGAAGTCGCATTTAATGTGTAATACGAACAAACATGCAAAAAAAAAAATCGGATATCACCAAAAAATCCAAATTGTGCCTAAATAGAATTATGCAAGTGTTAGATACAAATCTGTTAAGATGCCCCAGACCTCATCTCAAGGTGCTTAACTTTAATTTAACTAATCTTAACAACTGGTATGTGTCTTTATCAGTGATTTTTGTTGTTGTAGACATTTCATTAATATGTTCTATACAACGCATTACTTATGTCAAATCTGTCCTTTGGAATAAACCTAAAAAGGCAAAGTTTTTATTGACATACAGTATTCTAGTGTATTCTTTATATGCATAGTATACTGAAAACAATAATTAAATAGTTAGTTATAGGTTTTCTTGTGATCAGACAGAATGAATGTAATCAATCTAATAATTAAACAACTGATCCCAATGCCTCACATGGCCAATAATCGTCAACTAAAATATAATTACTGTGACATCCCAAGTTATATAAGGTGTAGAAAAAGTTGCTAACATAGTAAATATTATAGTATTGTTGTGTGTGTCTGACCTGTGGGGAAGTTGTGTGTCTCTGCAGTGAAGATCACATGTCTCAGTGAGTGTCGAGTCTCATACGGACTGGGCTGGGACGGGTCTTTGGGGTACAGACAGTCCATGTCCATGCCTTTGATACCACTGGACACATACATACATCACACTGAGTTAGAGGGAACACACTAATAAAGACTAACTCACAGCATCTGTGGTTTACTCCTCTACTTCTACCTGCTGTTGTCACAGAACTTGATGACGTTGTTCTGGTTGCTGTGCCTCTGGGTGTCCATTATGAGACTAAAAAGAGTCTGCGTCTGCTCCTGGCCATCGATCAGCATCCGACCCCGGAAGAACCAGTGACGGCTGTGCTCACTGAGGGACACAAAAATGGCCCAAATTACACACATGCCAAGCATCAACGACAACACAAAGACTAATCTGTTCTGTGCAGACAAACTGTTCAGTTCAATCAGAAACAGTCGGTGCAATCAACGTTTTCAGCTCTGGACTCTGGTTCGGAGGGTTTTAGTTTTTCAGATGGAGCTCCTCCATTGACGACTGAGTCACTACATGTGTCACCTAGTGTGTTAAAGTTTATTACAGGAGATGGTGTTGGAGTCACCACTGTGACATCGAGTGGTGCATTTTAATATTTATTTATAAAGCCCTTGTGCCAATAAATTAACATTCACACAAATCGTTTACTTTATTAGACCCTGAAAGCTTTGTGCTGAATTTCCCAAATGTAGAACAGAGCTGGGAAAAAGCTTTGGTCAAAAGAGATTATAGAAGGTCATAAAAAGACTGATCTGACTTTTTTGGATGATTTTATCTTCTTTCATTGTTAACACCGGTGCACAAATGGTTTACTTTATGTACATTTCTCTTATTTAGATGGATAATACATTTCAGGTTAAATTTGGGTGCAGTTTTCTGGGTTTTAATGGACTTAACAGCATTAAATCCATAGATTTTACCATCATTTTTAGGGATGGTTCATGATTTTTAAGGAACAAGTGCTTCTGTTTGTTGAATAAAAACATTGTTTTAGTTACTCTGACAAACCCATCAATTTCACAGACTGTCTCATGAGGTTTAACCATCACTTCACCATACCTAACCTGTTAGCTACATTAACCGATGTTAGCATTAATGATTTTACCATCACTTTTTAGGATGGTTCATGATTTTTAAGGAGCAAGTCTATTTATTGAATAAGAAAAAAAAGGTTATTAGTTTTTAGAAGTTAATGTGACAAAATGATGAAAATGTTTGCATTTATTTGAATGGACTAACACAGTCTTTCAGCTAGCCTGCTAATTAGCATAGCAACATTAGCGCACTTATACAATATTGGAGTTACTGTTATAAAATACGAGTTCATGTTACTTTTAATTATGCAACTGAAATCGTATGTGTTCTCTCAGTGAGTTAATGTTATCTTTGCGTACCCCCCCCTCCCCATATCCTCCTGTCCAGATATGGGCACAAATTGGCGATGGCCATCTCAAGGTTTGAAAATGACACTTCACATCCCAATTGGTGACGTTACAGAGATTACAGTGAATGTTTTTATACAGCCGTCAAACAGGTGCTGCTCACACTCTGCCGGGTAAACCTGGAGCTCTTGTGTGTAAATAAAGGCTGAACAAATGAAAGAAAGAAGCCTACCTGTTGGACTGGGCCAGGTCAAAACACTCCACACTGGTTGGGTTCCTGTTAACACGCTGGAACATGGATGTGTAGTAGTCCAGATCCCAAGAATCAAAAGCCAGGCCTGTTCATTTCAACACACACACACACACACACACACACACACACACACACACACACACACACACACACACACACACACACACAC
>JAPQRQ010000019.1:27974786-28001457 GCA_037367365.1 Apogon talboti | reverse complement strand
ACACACACACACACACACACACACACACACACACACACACACACACACACACACACACACACACACACACACACGAGTGCTCAATAACAAACTCTAACGTACATTAAGGATGCAGATACTGTACTTTACTGTATATGTTAACGGCAGTGGAAACATCAACCCACACAGTGGTTTGGAAGCATCAAACACTGGTCAAGATGCAAAATGAATCAGCAAACACAGAAACACACACACACACAAGAATATCATAAAACTGCAAAATGTGTAAGTAACTCATACAGTTACTATCTCAGAACAGAACACCGGGAAAAAAAATAAATAAATAAAAAATCAGCTGCACATAGTTAAGAGCTATGTACAGTCTAACCTGAAGATGTACATTTTCTAGCAAATTTGCCTGCACTCCAAAAACAGTTACAAACTGCTTTAAACTGATGCCATCTCATTTACACATATTGACAACTATCAAGTTTTTACTCATCTGTTGATGCACATATTTATCTCAACTAAGGAAGTAAAACAATGAGAGTGAAATAACTCCTTAGGGGGATTGAGCATCTATAGAAAGACTTTCCAGATAAGCCCATTTTAATTAGATCCTCCACTCACCAGTTGAGCAGGGGAGAGTCTACAAAGTGTTGGGTGAAATTATTCTCATTTATTTGAGCAGCTTGTGCATATTAATGAAGGTGGGCAGAAGTGAATAAGCAGACCGTGTGCATACACATGCACACTGTGTTCTACACCACAGCACAGTATGAGGCTGAAACCTGTGCATACTGTATATAGGGAAGAACCGGATTTCAAAGGCTTCATTATGTAAGTTTATTACAGTCAATTTATGAGAATCTTTGATCAGCAAATGTTTTAAGTAGAGTTGCACGAGTAATCGTCTCATAACTGCAGTGTCAGCCTGTGCAATTATATGACCACAAAAGGCTGCGATTTAATGACTGTATGTGTGCAGGTGCATTCAGAATATGCGTCCCGCTTATGAGACAAAAACCCTCTGTGTAAGAGACGAACGCTCCAATGAAAACCCCATATTTCTGTTGGGAAGAGACACACACCTGTTAGTAAACATTATGAAAGAGGATATGAACAGGTGCTTAGATATGCACAGATATGAAAAGGCTGATATTTTCAAAAATGACTTTGAAGGAATCACAGAGGGATAGTGTGAAAGGACCCATTTTTAATCATAGTATGTAAACAGGAATACTGGTTAATACTTGTAATTTTCAAAAAACTTGATTGGAATTTAGTCTTTTTCTAAATTAACGCAAAAAGCAGAACATTTTGTGCATGTTGGACACTGTCAGTGGTTATGAGCAGAAAGCAGTAAGGCCGTTTTTGTGTGTTAATTTTTTATAATAGTTTAAGCTTTTAAGTTTGACTTGGAAAATAATGTATAGTTTTCAGCTGTGTGATGGTACAGAGTCCTGGAGGGCTAAAGCACTCATCCCGTGTGAGGGTGAATACACAGAGTACAGTCAATTTAATATCTGTTTCAAGCCATCAGTACTTTGCCAATACTTTTTTCACCTCTAAAAAGAATCAAAATAAGGAGATGTGACATGTGGACACCTTCGCTCCATATACACCTTCAAACACTGAATGAATTTAATCACAAAAAAGCAATCCAAGTCCAACCAGAGGTGCACTTTACATACTGTACATAAGGGGAACTACCAGGAGGAGAATCCTTCTTCTAACACTGCTACAGGATGAAAGTGTGGGAACAGTTCTATGTATTTTACATCTGGATGGATGGATTGATTATTGCTGTTGACAAAGGAGCGGCTGATTATCTAGTGTCAGCTACGGTAGAGTGACAGGAGAAACGGCCTTGTTAGGTCAACGCTAAATCGTATGACATAAATATAACCTAAGTATGTTTCCAGTGTCAGGTCCCTGCAGTTTAGATAAGTATCCACTAACAGTCTCCAGCTGTTGATGAGGTACTGGTGCCGTTTGTATGCATTGTATGGCAGTATTAGGACAAGTATAAATACATTTTTATGTGTGGGCTTTCTTTCTTAGACAGGATTCTGTAGAAGCATAACTCGGGTTCACCTCGTCCTCTGTTACTACATCAGACTGAGCGACCATGGAGCATTTTAGCAACATCAACCAGGGAAAATAACTGGTGGCCAGTTGAAGAAATCCTTGTCCTCCCTCCAGGCAGGTGTTACCATGAGTGTGATGACATGTGAAAACAACAAATACACCTTTGAAAAATTACCTCTAAAGAATGGAAGTCTCCAAATCCTCTTCCTTTTCAAATGTGGGTCAATGATATGTTGTCATTGATACAGATGGAAAAACTCAGGTCTTTGAGGACATGCTCTGTGGACACTTTTTCAAGTGCTTGGACTCTGTTTCTCGCATACTTGGAGGAAGCTAGATTGGACCAACGACTATATCTGGATACCAGTGACTGTCCACTGCCTCTGCCTGTCTTTAAATAAAGACTGGCTAGTTAATTAATTAGATATCATACACATCTGAGCCTTTGTTTTTGCATTTTAAATAATTGAAAACTGCAAAATAAAATATTATATTAAAAAAAGACCTCTAACCTGTGGGTTTACTCTTCATAATCATCAAAATATGATTTTTTTTCAGCAAATCGTGCAGCTCTTGCTTTGAGAAAAGAAAAAAGTTGTCGTTACTGTTTATTGTTACTGCTGTATTTTTGCCTGTTGTTTCTGTTTCAGGGTCTGTATCAATGTTTGTTTAAGGATAACCCCTGTCCTGTTCTCCCATCAGATAATATCCATACAGTAATAAAAGAATTAAATCCAACCAATAGGAGGAATTGTTCTAAGGTTCATAACTGTCAAGCAACTTGTGGGACCAGTACATTCATATTGGAGGCCAAATTGCTGAACAGGACAGGTTTAAAAAAAAAAAAAAAGAAGAAAAAAGAAAAGTCAACATGAAGCCTTGATTGTTTTAAGTGATTCATTTGCAGTCACGTGTCATTAGGCACAAACACACATGCACGTGTAAGATAATCAGCAGCAGCATCATTACTGTCTGGTGACTTTAACCAGCTAAGTAGTAATGTCATGCATCATGTGACATTATCACCACACAATGTACTCACAGAGAACAGTGAATCTGAGAAGAGGCAGAAATGAGGGAAAAGAGAGGAAGATTTTAGTGGGAACAAATAAAAGAAAGACATAGGGAAACTGGAGAATAGTGGAAAGGGAATTTTCACTACTTTGTTTGTTGTGTAAAGGAAATCTCACCTAGATTATGGTTGACCTCCTCTAAAGCTGCACGACCCCTCCCCAGGATGTCCACTTCAAATACCGGCTGTGGTTTGGCTTCCACAGAGAAGGAGCTGATTGGACGCTGATAAATACACTCTGTCATACTGTCGTACAAACAATCAGTCAGATTCTTTACGTCTCCGTTGAACTTGTCCGGGCCGTCACTGTTAATAGGCTAAAAGAGGACATGGACATAACACATCAGACACAGACACTAACAAGCTGTAAACACCAAAGACTACCGACTACGTGTCTTCAAACCTTGATCAGAAACCTGCGAGACAGTTCAACCCGTGTGACATTAGCGAGTCCGGCGCTCTGGCAGATGGACACAGCATTAGTGGACCAGGCAGTGGAGAAGTTTAATCTGAAAGGCAAAAATATAAGCAGACATTTGGATGAAAACTCTTTGATTCTAGCATCGCCGCAGTTCTGAAAACGTCTGCAATTCAAAACCGTGTTTTCTGTCTTTTTAATTATCCTAAAAAACATACCATATGGTTTGGTTTTTTTCTGCGTAATGGGATTCATTAGAATGCAAATCGTGTTCGCCCACAGCCGGCAGCCTCATCATTCAAGATTTCCATGTGACGTTTCAGGTACTGCAATAAACTTCCATAGTTACACAGTCTATTTATTTTACCATCCTTTGCATGCAATCTGACAGTCGGCCTCCTCTCCTGACTGGAATTGTATATTTATTTAGTTAGATTTTTTTGTGCTCTGCTCAAATCTGATATGATTTTGCTTTCCACACATTAGGTGCGAATAGTCATCAAGCACTGCACATAAAAGTTAATGTTTTTCCTACAGACGGCATCTTATGATACTGCACTCATGTTATACAGGTTTCCCTGAGGAGGATCCTTTACACTTTATACAAACTTCACAAGCTGACTTTCAGCATTTTGACACACCGACTACACGGCTCTACAAAGAGAAAATCAAAGTAGGAATTGATTTTTGTATAGCTGCAATGAACACTACATCTTCTGTGAATAACCAGAGAGATTTCAGACTAGATGTGATGTTGCCCCACAGCTGGTAACAACATGTACATCTCCTCCATTAAGTTTATATTTCAAAGCAGCTGGCGCTTCAGACTATCCTGTCTCACATCACACTTCTCAAAACTCAAGTACTGTGTCTGACAGTGTTTTCATGTACAGTTCATTAGTATCAAAATATCTGCAGTATGTCAAAGATCTAGTCTCGCATATCCAGACCCATCTTCATACTTCATTAGTGCTGAGATCCACTGTCTTCTGTCACTCTGGGATGGAGGAAAAAAAAACACTCTGGGGTTTAATGAATGCCTGTGTATTTCTTTAAACCCAACTTAGACTATGGAGCCATTTTTACTGGGTCGCCAGATGAAGGAGAAAACATAACAATTATATGATATGTAAATTATTTTCTTGATTAAGATTTAAGAACCGTATTTATAAATGTTGACTTCAGCAAAGCCGTGTGAATTGCAGGGAACAGACGTCATTTGAAATATATGTAACAAGACAAAAATAATGTAAAAGATGTGTCAGGACACAAGATCAAAACGACATAAAAAACTAAAATTATGTAAAAGACAAAAATTATACAAAAGACGCAATAAGTTGAAATAATATAATTGATAGAACAAAACATAAATGAAATGACATGAAAATGATGCACAGACAAAATTAATATGAGACATAACAAGGTAAAAATGACAAAAACATAACAATGCAAATATGATGTAAAAGCAACACATCCTTTATGACAAAGACAAAAATGTAAGAGACATAACAAGACAAACAGAAAAATGGCATGAAAAAGGTAAAACAAAACAACAAAAGACTTTATGGCTTTTTGAGTGAGTCAGTCATGTTTATTTTCTTAGTTGGTGACAGTGTGTTTCTGTCTCATCACAATGACTTAATAGAGATAATTGGGAAGGTTGTCTCATTACACAGGACTCATGTTCCAAAACTCACTGGAGATGTAGGACACAAAGACAATTGATGAAGAAATTTTCTACATCTGATCCCGAGGAAACACTGCATCAAAACTGTGGATCTTGAACTGACAAACTGAGAATCACTGCTTTAAACTGGTCAGATTTACAGCGTCGGGGGTTAAATTGGTGCCTTAGAGGTGGATGTTGGTCTTTCACATGGGTAAGCCAGACCATTAAAGAAAAACACAGCCATGTTTCCACCTACAGGACCAAAAACTTTGAACCCAAAAGAGCTCCTAAAGGTGAAGGCTGTGCAACAAAGTAGAACGACGTGAAAAAATGGCGACAGTTTTCACACATCATTTTTGTGTACAACAAAGTTCTTGCAGTGCAAACTTGTCTAATGCTGCCTGTGTGGGTGCAGTGGTTACCTGGGCCCGATCTCCACCAGTGTCTCCTCAATGCCCTCTGTCAGGTTTGGCTTTTCAGACAGCGGCTCTGCCTGCAGGGGAGGACGAAACAACCAAAGGAGAACCTCCCTCTGCTCGGCACTGACACTCTCACAGCCTGCAGCAGATAGCAGGAAAAAACAGAAAAAGCACGCTCAAACAGTGTGTATGTGGAGCATGAGGAGAAAAAGTTTGGGCAGACTAACAGAAACCTCAACACGCAGGGTGAAAGTGTACAATACTGTTCACAGACATTGTGCTGTCCACAGTCTGCATCTAAAATGATTAGCATCTTCATTATTGGTGATACACTCACCTGTCAGCTCCACATTGTAGCACAGCTCCGTAGTGATTGACAGGTGGGGGTAAAGCTTGGCTGCCCTCTGTAAGGCCCGCCCCTTCACAGCTTCATTACTGTAGAACCTCACTACAGCCATGACTGAAGGACGGATGGAGAGAGTCAATTTAAAGAGTGGGGTACACTTTAAATAATATAGATAGACAGATAGATACATAGATAGATAGACAGATAGACAGATAGATAGATAGATAGATAGATAGATAGATAGATAGATAGATAGATAGATAGATAGATAGATAACATAAAACCAAAATAAAATCTTTAATAAAATCAGTAACAGCATGTCAACACTGATGGTCATTTGTTGACTACACTGATTTATCTCCATTTCACAGCATCACAACATGAGCCCTGAGGACAAAATGGACAAGTTAGGACGGTGAATGTTTTCTCACTGAAGCTGACGTCTGCCCAGGTCACGGGAGGCTGATAATCAGCACACAAAAGTCATTAACATCTCTCTAAGCTCATGTTATCAACAACAACCATTCAATTTCATCATTCAGGAGCCATCTGAATAGTTTACACTTAAGGTCAAGGGAGTTATGACTTAATTTTAATTCCTTTTCCAACACTTGTCTCACAGCTTTCAGGTTACATTTTTTTAAATTTCTTTTCTGTCCTCAGATGAACATATATTTCCATATGTGCTGATTGTGAATGTTTGTGATAAACTGAAGGATAAATCTCCCTTTGAAGACCGAGAAAATTCTTCTGAAGCTGAAAAATCTCTTTAAAACCCTTTTGAATTAACAGGAAAATGCATCATCACAAAGCTGCAAACAGGCCCATTTTTCTGTGCTCATGAAAAGTGGACTTTTTAGAAATACAAGACAAGATAGAGACACTGCAAACACATGATGATATTAGAAAATAGGATACACTGCTGTAAATTAAACTCCATATATAAAGTGGTTAAATGCTTAGGTTTTATGCAAATGAGCAAAATGTAAGGTACACATGAATGCAGTATTAATATATAACCAAAAACATCCAATTTTACTACTTATACACTATTTTAAAATTTTACTATTCATTGATTATTTACATGTTTTTAAATAAATGTTTGAATTTGGGAGTATTTAAGTGAAATGTGGTATTAGTACATCCACCACTGTGTAATGTATATCCAAAATAAAGTCAAACACCAAATACACACACAGACTCTTAACAGATAGCTGACAGTGTCCATGATGCAGGTCACACACTGCAGTCAGGAGCTTTCTGTTAATCCTTCACCACATGGACCCCTCTTCCTCCTCCTCTTCAAACACCCACACAGCGTTAGACACACAAAGAAACACTTCTCTGCACAAACACAATGATACGACTTTCTGTATCACATTGCCAGTGTTTAGTAACATCACAGAAGATACTACTTCTTCAGGTGAGGTTGGACTAAGACTAAATAATACCCAGTTTGAGGCCACATCATTGTTAGCCCAAAGTTGTGAAGTTTTTCTGCGTAAAAAACTAAATTAGCTCAAATGTAGCAGCATTAGCATAAAGCTAAGTATGACTTTAGCTAAACTTACGCGCAGTAGCTCGAGCAGTTCAGGTTTTTGTGTCGGATAAAAGTTTAACTCCTGGAGTCCCGGAGGAGATCCTGGTTTTCTTGAATGAAGGTGAAGTGGTTTGAGGAGGTGGATGGGGTCTGCAGGCTGACAGGATGGACCTGACCCACGTGTGGACACCCGGTGTGCGCATGCGCAACTAACTACTTAAACTCCAAGCTGCTGTTAGAGAGCGCAGTCTCGCATCTAATTACCCCTTCTATGTGCAAAACTCTCACTTATGCATACATTTTTACTCAGTTCTCTGTCTGAGCAGCATGGTGCAGCGTCTTTAGCGTACAAGGTCCAGGGACAAACAATTTTATACTTTGTTTAAAAAAAAAAACAAAACTTGTTAGACTTTACAAATAGTTAGGTTTGGCTGCACCTAAAGTTAAAAGTGGTTGATGTATTACTCTGCCTTTCCTTTCCATGTTTTGACTTCATTTGTGTTTTTCATTGCAGTATCAGCTCAGTGATGCTGCTTGAACAGTGCAGAACATAACTACACCCACACACAAAAAAACCCAGAAGCCGCAGTCTTAGATATATTTAATAAATTAAAGCCAAGGTACAAAAAACAATGTACATTTCATATCTCCCTCCCCTCCGCCACCAACTACTCTTTCTTTAAACTGTGACAAACACTGTTTTCTTTCCTCACTATGCCCTTAATAAGACCACAATACAGAACAAGGATTGAACGTCCAATTATTCACAGTTCGGACCAGAGTGAGACAGGACAGGTCACTCTAAAACAGTTTCTTGTCTCAAGTGTCAGCCTAAATAATGTCTTTCTGCAGTATTTCACACACTGTACATGTTCATCCCCTGAACCCCGAAACCCCCACAAAACACATACATGCTACATGTCTGCAGGCACCTCGGATAAGACAGAAGGATTAGACTGAGATTAAGTTTTATCAGAGACCACAAAGTACATTTCGATGCTGAGTATTATTAGGTGTCAACTGGTCCTGCTTGTTCACTGAACAGTCTATTTTACAGCCGTCACATCACTTCACCGACAATGTCTCACAATGGATAAGCACAGAGTGGTGTTAATTATTTGAAATGCTGAAAAACCTTCTCAGAGATGTTGCATTTTGTTACTGAACTCTAATCCTTCTTGGTCCTCTCCAAGGCAGTGACCCAAATAAACCAAAGGGTTTGGGTGGCTTGTTCACAAGCGTTCGTTAAGAGCAATTATTGGTGTGCAGTCAGAAAGTTCAATGATAGATGAGTCTGGTCAATGATTATCGCTGGTTGGTCATTCCAGATGATAAGGAGGTTTAATGTGTGTGTATGTGGTTGCCGGTGATCAGCAGTGATGAAATACTCAATGTGCCTGGTCAGATTTTAAGGAAAAAAAATCATTTAGATGAGTGTAGTGTGAATTAATGAAAGAGCTCTTTGTTTAGAGATAGGAGGAAGTTATGCATGTGTACTGTAGGTCCAATATAAGTGCACTGAACATGTGGAAAAAGATACATCTGTGCACACACAACCTCTCATACATACAGGTATGAACACACGCATACAGTCATAAACACAAGTGTTCAGCAATAACTGTTAATATGCACAACTTGATTAATATTTTTGCACGATTACAGTGACTAAGCTGTCCAAGTTCAGGTTTGGTAATCCCTCCCAATCCTTTCTTGGTTTCCATCTTGTGCCCCTTTCTCACTGACAGCTACTTTATTTTATTTTCCCCTTCCACCATCACTCTAGGCAGTCCTGCTTCACCTCAGGGACCTCTGCATAAAAACCACTCTACAACCTGAGGAGACTGCAGTACGACTGGGTGATTATACATGAGGTACAGCCCTATACAGAGACTGATTTAGTCCAGTTATGTAGTTTAAAATGGTCTTTCTCCACTTAAAAGGCATCTATAACAAAAAAGAAGAAAACAAAAAAAAAAAAGAATATTTTGGCAAATGCAGAGATAACAGGTCATGGCCCTGGTGGGTGTAAATATAATTGTTGTGATTCATTTCTCCTGCAGATTCCTCTCCTGACGTTGGTCCTTCTCTTTTCCCATTAGCAGCAGCAGGACTGACAACAACCATCATTTTATATGTGAATACATATACAGTACATTTATATAATTAATTTGATTTACTTTGAAAAATAATGTCAAGTAGCTACGTACGATACCACTACCATTTCATAATGGATGCTAATCACTAGGAAACAACCTAGGAACCACGGGAAGATCTAGAAAGGCAGAACAAGACAGAGAGAGGAGGAGGCATAAGGCAGCATGCTGGGAGTGCTGCTCATAGCTCTCCCAAAGAAAAGACCTTTAAATTAGAGGAGAGAGGGTAAAAAAACAAAACAAAAAAAAAAAACAAAACAAAAAAAAAATCTGTGTCCCTAAAAGCCAATGTGGATTTAATATTCGTCCATTAATCCGATGGCAGGTTGGTGCTGGAGTGGTTCCATGTCTTGTCCTGCAGCGGGGTGGGTTATCGTTAGTACAATCATTTCATGATATCTTCACTGACGGGGTTTGTGATGACTGTATTGTTGTTGCATCCAGCTCTTTGCACTGAGGGCAGAGGTCATGGGTAGGTGAGAGTTCAAGGGTAAAGTTTCAGTACTCAGCGGCGTACTCTGTACCGTGGAGCCCTCTGCACAGTAGTGTGAACTCCTTGACTATGTCCTTCACTCTCCTTTTGTTCACTCGTTCTCTGAATTTAAAAAAAGAACAGATGGGCGACAATGATGAGATAAATGACTAAATACAGGATAAAATAGATGGAAATTCTATTCCATGTTACATTTATCAGCTGAATTAGTATATTAGTGTATCTACATGGTAAACTAATGCTCAAGTGTATAAATAAACCATAGTTAATGACAACTTGGATTTCTTTTGTAGATATTCTGAAAATTTGATAAAAATTTCGGATACATTTGGATGGAATGTGGCTTAGGTACATTCCTGGGTGTTACCTGAGTATCTGCTGAGAGAAGGTGACTTTCTGTTCAGCTGTGACCCGTGATGATGGGAATCCTGGAGGCTGCAGTGCCTCCTTCAACCACACAGCCAGCAGAGAAAAGCAGTGCTTGTTGAGACAGAAAAGCACCTCTGCAAACTGGTCCATCAGGCTTCGAGATGCCCCGCCTCCAATGCCCTGAAGAGACAGACAGAGAGCGGCATTTCACCACAGGGACTTCCTCACAATAACAGAGGAAGAAAAGAGGAGTGCGTCATAACACAACCAACTGAAGCACTGGTGAAATCAGGGTCCCCTTCCACAGAGAGGCTCAGTGGGTTTTGTAAATAACCTTAAGCCAAATGAACATAAACAGGTATTTGGCCAAAGTGTGGCCGATCTTATCAGTCAAGAAATTCTTAGACAATTAAAGATGAATTAAGTTACATTAGACTGCAAGACTAGATTAGACTCATAGATAGTAGAATGATATTACAACAAGATTCTTCACGTTAAATATCACCAGTATCTATTGTGGCTTTAAGCTAAATATTTAATAATGTACACGTATAGCCGCTTTCTCTGATGAACCTGCTACCCAGAGGGATTATTTCATATAAAAATGCACCACAATGAAGCCTCTGTAACCATAACTTGTGTTTCAACACATTTAATCCTCATACGTATACAGTTTAAGGCAATCCACATACACGTTTTTTAATGCCAACAGGTTATTATCAGGTGAAATTACCAGACTTTTTGCTTTATGTACAACAAACATGATAAGGATGATGGTCAAAAACATTATGCCCTCAAACACCAGCACTTCCCAAAACCTTCTGAAAATGAGGAAAAACCCTGAGAATGATGACAGTTCAGTACTGTTATATGTGATGTGATGTTTCTCACCTCCAACACAGCCTGGACCAGTAGTTTCCCATCGTCCTGTACTATCCTGGCCAGTGGAGGCACATCGGAGCAGTGGGGTAATAATTCAGTCTAAGGCAAACACAAAAACACAGTCAGTATAATGACGGTCAAATGCTTAATTAATATTTGTATTCTTGTAATGTTTCAATTTGTGTATGTGTGTGCTCACAAAGAACAAGCATGTTGACTTGACTGTAGGGGCCTCAGGAAATTTGAGTGACAGAACTCCTGGAAGTGGGAGAGACAGACAGAAACATCAATAAACTAGCAAAGGATGGTGTCAAGCATTTACAGTTTTTGGACTTTGTACTGCCAGACACATATTTCACAGAAATTGCTGCAAAACACCCAGCACAGTGTGTGTGTAAATGATGTGCAAACTCACCACAGTGGAACACTGCTTTGGCATCAAGACTCTCAGACAAGAACAAATCGGGCTTCCGTTTGAGAGCCTAAGAGGCAGATAAAGGCATTAAACAGAGCATGTTTTTGTCGGCCCGACCCAATCGGTACTGCTTCACCACATTCCACTGCATAAGCTCCTTCACAATAATGCTATCAACCATACCCGTTCAGCCTGGTAGCCGGATCTGACAGCAACACAGGACTGAGACCAGATCTGCCTACCAGGCTATAATACTCTGACCATCTGTTAGGAAAACTATATCCAAACTCATACAGACACGCTCCAATGCAGAACTCAGCAGGTATAACAAACAAATTGCAAAAAATCAAACTTTAAAATCATTAGAAACTTAAGTCAAACTAAAGGTAATGGTGGTTTTGCTTTGTTTCTAGAAATTAATTGTAGTTGAAACATTACTTTTGCTTGTTTTTGGTTGACTGGATTGAATATGCAACAGAAGTGTGTAAGTAATTAACATGTGCAGATAAAGAGAAATACAACTCATCTCGTAATGAACTCATTCAGGATGGAGGAGAGGAGAGAGGGAGAGAGGGAAAGGGAGAGAGATGAAGGTCAGATCTATCCAAAGATAGAAAACAAAGGAAGAAGAATGAAGACGGAAGACAAAAATATAAAACAGGAGAGCCATCAGCCAATTTGTCTCAACTGATTAATATTAGTTGAATATTAATTCATGTGGGCTTTGATTGGCTCTGGGCTGGAATGACTTCAGAAGAGGACTGGGCTGAGACTAACCAGTCACATGGGACCACAACACTGATACTGACACTTTTACATCATCCTCCCAAGAGCTCTGCATCAGCGAAAATATTTCATCAAGGACTCGGGGGGTGTTGATGAAAGAAACGTGGCCTGATGTTGACTTTACAGCAACGGAAATAGATCTGATCAAATCTAAGTGCATGAAGCACCAGCATTTCATCTATAGAATGTAGACTTTCCCAAGTGCTCATTTTTCCACTTTCTAAAGAGAGTGCAGACCGATGGAATAATTCAATAAAATTACTTATTAAAGAATTATACACCATCAGTGAGAAGTTAATGTATCAGTGCAATATCAACTAGAAATAATAAGGCTCTTCAGCTTACTGATTTTTAGGACATGGTTAAGAAATTCATTTGAATGAACAGATTTAATGAAATCTACAGCTTTTTTCTGGTGGGTGAGTAAAGCTTTGACCCTTGTAGCCACCGCTGCACTAAAGAAAGCACTTACTGGCCTTGGTCTGTCATATTTGATTAAAAAAAAGAACATTAATGCACCTGCTTTGGGGTCAATTTTTGTAAGTGAACATTAAAATTTGGAAGTTATGCACCAGGTTAGAGGTGCCTTGCACTCATAACCTTTGTCACGTAAAATTAGTATTTTAACTGAAATACTCCTAAATGAGTCAATATTGAATCAAATCACTGGATTATTATGATTCCCAACTGAATTAACTGAGGAAGTCAGCAAGTCTACAAATATATGTGCATGTCCAGCACATTGCTACATGATTTCCTTACAAACAAATCTCAGAAGCACATCACTGCTGTAATTTTTCATTTTCTTCAGGAATTGTATTGTCTTTCTATAAAATACAAATTAACAATAATTAAGTAATTAAAGATTCTGGCAGTTTGTACAGGAAATAATGAATTCCATAACTAGGTTTTGTACAATACTTGTGTGGTTTCGTGACTGTTAGAATCAGCAGCGTTTGAGGAGAGACGGTGGCCTCTTTTTCAAACATTTCCTCATGTGTCATTCCACTGCCTTGCCTATGTGATGGGACACCTTAGGGCCCAGTAACAAGGAACAGAAAGAGATAGAGAGGAAGAGGACAGAGAAACAGGGAGAAATTAGAAAAAGAGAGAAAGAGAGAGAAACCCAAAGTGAATGAAATAAGAAACCAAAAACACACCTGAGCTTGGAGTTGCATAAATGAATCAACAATATCAGGATGATCCCTGGGTCCTAAAATATAATAAAGATGAAACTTAAGAAATCATAAGAGAATAAGAATAATATACAAACAGCAACTGAATAGATTCAACAGTCATGTGGAAATAAAAGAGAACTCAAAAATATTTCATTGAAATAATTCACACGTGAGTAAGGAACGAAGGGGAGAAGGGGGGAGGGGCGTATGAAGCTTTGGCAGAGTCTTGGAAGAACAGACCAACCAAAAACAAAAACAGGCTGAAGACAAAGACATGGGACTGTCTGGAGAAACAAAGAAAGAAGTAACGAGAGAAAAAGAACAAACCTAAAAAAACAAAAGTGGGTTTGGAGTGGGAACCCAGGAGGCACCTCTGTTACTGTTACAGTTTGGAGGAAAAGGGGCACCAAACCTGAATGACCCCCTTTTTACCTCCTCCCCACCAGGCAGCGCTGACAACACTATGATCAGATAACACGAAGATGGATGACGTGCCTAAGGGGAGGAGGTTCCATCAAGGGTCCGTTCAGAACTGGTCTATAAGTTCCCCTTTGCTTCAAAGGTGAACCCAGAGCGATCAGTATGAAATCACACTCAAAGATCAGGAATAGGTTTGGATATCACTTCCTCCCTTATGCTGGACACAGACTACAAGACAGATTGCAAATGATGCACAGTTAAAAACACATTCCTGTTAAGATTTCTGGACTGGAAAATCCACTTCGAGATTCCTGATTGGTGTTGGAGGGACTCCAACAGCAAACATGTCATGAAACGGAACAAATGTCTGTAGTGAGCGCCCAGCCATAGCCGTTCCCAGACTCCAAACACGTTTCCTGCTCAATACCCCCTCCAGACCTCATCCACACACAACCCCTAAAGAGAATACAGCGCTTATTCAGGGGGCTGTGATGGAGAGACCAGCTCTAATCCTAGTACAGCAGTAGCGGCAGCCGTGTTGAGCTGGACCGCCCTGCTATGTTAAATGTCAGCCGACTGAATAAGCTAGTGGTCTGTGCTGTGACTGTATCCTGTACTGACACTGTTTAGTGAAGGGGACCTGCTCAGAAAAGAAAGAGTTTAGAGGCAGGAGGTAAGGCAGCCATTACTTAACCAGTCAAAGCAGGACAGGAGGACAGGAAAAACGGGACAACACAAAGGGAAGGGGACAAGCAGACAGAGCTGGTACAACCACCCTACATCAACAATTTGACTTTATCACCTTATCAAGGAGGAAAAGTCTGGCCCTGGGGGGTCATTTAACATTACATCAGACCACTTCACATAATAAAACCCTGTGACAGTACATCCCGAAACCATTAAATACACTGTAAAATGAATTAACCCATTATTAGATACAGAAAAATAAACATTTAAGGTGAATACCTTTTCATTCAATCACTGGTTAATTTACAGCCGATCAAACATATCCACCATCTTCACATTGCAATGTGTTCCTGCATTTCTCTTCATTACTAGCAACCAGCAATTACTGAGACTTAATAGTTTAGTGACCTTTAGTTTTTTAAATTAGCAACCTTCACATTTGGTCACCAAATCCAATTAATTGTTCCTTGGGTCAAAATCAATGTTTGTGCCAAATTTGAAGATATCCTGAGATATTCTGTTATTAAGTGTACCAGGGACCTACCAATGAAATGGTCACATCAAAATAAATAAATAAATAAAAATGGCATAAATAAACACAAATAAAAATCATTTATATGTGTATAGATTTATATTATAGAATGACTGACATTTTCTCTAACAAACTCAAAACATGGCCTAAAAATGTAATGTACTTCAGAGGTGACTAGGTACTACAGTTGCATATATGTGTTTAGTTTTATTCAGGTCATAAATGAGTAGGAGACCATCTTTGCTTGAAAACACCCTGGCTTTGTGTAAAACAAAGTCGTGGATAATATGCTTTTCTCTGATTTCAAAGAACACGATGGGTCAACAGAAACTGAATCCGCTGTGTAATCCAGCTTCTTCCCATTTCCTGTTTTATACCATCTTAAGCATGTCATGTTACCTATGACGACCCTTGGTCTAAAATAGACATAAATTAATCAATAAAATAACCGTATGCTGGGTAAAGTTACCTCAGCCATTGTCTTTGGTGTTTTGTGACATTCTGACACGTAGATGAAGCGATCAATGGTCCAAATAATTGCCAGATTTATGATAAATTGGTCGTTGCAGGCCTAGACCAAACTACTGTTATCTGAAATCAATCATCAACGCTGTGACAACAATGGTCTACTCTGATAAAACCATCATTTGTGACCTTTTTGTGGTTGCACTTACAATATTGAGTAATGAGAGCAAACGTTTAAAGGTCAACATGTCAGCAGAGTCCAACGACCACCAGCCTTTTTGTTCTTTTACTATTTGTGGCCCCTGGGCTGAAAACCTTTTTGTTGGGACAGAAAAGGAGTCTCTCTCTCTCTGAGCAGTAACAGAAGGAAAATGTTGCATAAATTACCATAACATCCACAGAATATTTGCTGTATTTTGTTTTTGGAAATTTGTTCATAACTCCATCCTTTCCCTGTGATACAGCAGGTGTCTGTTTTGGACCCTGTGGAATCAAATCTAAGCAGAGACATTCAAAGATGTACCAGAGATTTAAACAGAAACATTTCACAGTATTCACAGGCCCACCCCTGCCGCACCCCCTACCTTGTTGGAAGATAGACAGCGTTACCGAGGTAACTAGCTCAAATAGAGCCTTGATGGGCGGGAAGTGGTCTGTCTCGCTGGCAAAGATATGCACCATCTGAAATAGCAAGACTTCAGATCAGACACTCAATGTGTTTACTTGCACTGACATGTCAAAAATGACAGGTTAATGAAGGGAAAACAGGCTGCCATAGAAAATCTGACTGCACATTCTATTACTGTAAAACATGTGTTTAAATAAAGCAGGCAAGTAATGAGAACTCTATCTGTATGTATGAGGATTTGACCTGGTGGGAGCATGGTTTTTTTCTTACAGCTGAATGTGTCTGAATTGTACAAACAGCCTTTTTAGCTGTGGAGACCAACATATTGAGATGTATTGATTTCAGTGTCTGTCTCTGTTGCACTTTGGATCACTGGATACAAGACATGGTGCAATGAATAATGATCTTTCATACATCCACACTGCTGCCATAGCAATACTTTTGTGGTCTGAATTTAGTTTCGTGTATGTACATGTTATGATTATTTGTTGTATATTATGTGCAGGTGATATTTAAACTACAAATAAAGGTATACAAAAACACATTTCTCCAGTATAAATTAAGAAATAAAGTTAACTTTTAAGACATAATATGGTTCATTTACAGCAACGTCATTATAAAAAAAATGGGTTAACTTTAAATAAAAAAACTAGAAAGAACGACGGTGACTCTGTATCAAACTGATCAATATATCAGTAAAAGATTCATATTGTGATTATATGAAACAAGATTGCAATTTCTATTTGGCAAAAGTATCAATAGGTATCAGACACTTTAATTCTAGACTAAATTTAAGATTTTAGAATTGGAAACCAATTTTAAGACAGAGTTTTGGACATATTATCCTTGTTTATTCAAGACTTGAAAGTAAATATGGCAGAAATACCAAGTACTTCTACGGTACATGTACAGATTGTACAGTTTGCCAACATCGAATTGTAAAAGAACAAATAAGAACTGTCACACAGAAAGTACAACATGGATAAATTACACAACACTTTTTTGACAAATAGAATAAATGACTTAGTGAATGTAAAACATTAGATAACATATTAATACTTTGTAAGGCCATCTAGACATTCTGTTAGTATGTTAGGACATTATACAAACCATAACTACAGGTTAAATCTAACATCGTCCAAATTAACTTTTCACTTTAGTTTATTAACACATACACAACCCTTTCTAAAAAGGCTCTTTGCATGTAACCTATGGTAATATAGACATGAGTATGAATATGTCTATTGAGTCTGACGATGTTTATGTGTGTATTTACCTGTCGTGTCAGGTCAAGAGCTGAGGCCTGGGGTATCGTGCTGTACATCTGCCCAAGCATCTCACTAAGCTGAGACACCATTGGAGCAAAATCGTGAAGTAGAGTCTTCACTGATTTCTCAAAGATGGCACACACTGCCTAAGAAAAAAAATGAAAATATTAAACAAAAATACAAGATCATTTTTCCTACAATGTCATGACTACCTTGTATTACTGGCCCTCTAAAGAAGTGGAGGTACGATTATTTGTGGCACATTCTTATGACTCACCTCTACAACCTGTGAGTCATTGAGCCACTTGCTCAGTACAGTCTGAATGAGAGCAAACACCTGTTGCAAAACCACCACCACCTGGAACATACAAACAAAATAATGTCCACAAAATATACAATGAAGTGAAACTAAAGTCAGAAAGAAGTCCTAGCATTACACATTAGCATTTACACATGAATGCACGCCTAGTGGCAGAGTGACTAATGACTACTGTAAGGCTGAATGACAGGACAAGTTTTCCTAGTGGCCATGCTCATCTCTGGACACAGTGTGCTCAGTGGCAGAACGGCACTTAAATGACTGCAAGCACTGCGTCCCCTACTGCACCGCACCACACTGCAGCTGCAGCGTTCTGGATTGCAAAGTAGTCAAATGGCACTGAGAGTGAAATGGACATCATGTGGTAACTGACCGGGTTTGGTCCAGGTGATGGAGGCGTGGCCTTGACAGGTGGTGCAGAGCCTTCCACTGACTCGTCGTCCTGCTTGCTGATGTCAAGCGTAGTGAACAGGTTAGACAGCAGCCCCAAGATATGGATGATTGCTAGTTTATTTGAAGGATTAGGCTGAAAGAAGAACGAAGAAAAACACAAGCAAACTTTACATCATCTTATTTTAGAATTCGCTGGCTTCATTGACTGTCCAACAGAAACATTTACCTCCTAAATGTCAGCCATGTAACACAATATTTAAGAGTGTATACGTGAAAAGACGGAAATGACCCCAAAGTATCGCCTCATATCATACAGTACTAAACCAGACACTTTAATGGACTGATCAATTCAAAAGTATACTAACTGTATGATTAAAAATCATTCAACTTCAAATTTGTCATTAGTTAAATAAAATTATTTGGGTAAGCAGGTTTTTCATTTAAATAAAAACTTGAGGCTAGATTAACAAAAAAATATTAAAATGATACCAGTCCTTATCGCTTGCTTGCTAATAAAATATACAACATGAATCATCCCCATAAGTGGTAATCATCTCCCAAAACCACAGAAAGACAGAACAGAGAGATCGTGAGTGTTGATCAATGCTCTGACTGCATGGTGATGTGTCAGTGTCAAAAGACAAGAACAAAGAAGACAAACACGTCTGCCACACCCTCTATGTGCCGAATCTACGACTCATTCTTCAACACTGATCTCAATACCAGTGTTAGTACTTTAACCATACAGCAGTCAGTCAGCAATAACATCAGTATGTGTGTGTATCTTGTTTGACACCAGCACAGAGTAGCTCCGTCATAATTTGCAGTCAGCCCTCTTCAGGCATCATGGTCATTCACCTCTGATATAATGTAACCTCAAGGTCTTCCCACTAGGTGCCAGTATTTGTCAGGACCAAGACAGAGCACCCAATTTCCTAGTCTGATGTAATGGCAATATATCAAAAAGCCAGACACAAAACAATAAGAAAGGGAGGAAGTGAGAAAAGATCGACAAGACAGCAGGAGTACGGGTGTGCTGTGCGGAAGGTGAGACAGATGCGCAGAGAGAAATGAAAAGCTTCATCTAGGCTGACACCTCTATTCACCCCACACATGGTCTTGACTGATGACAGAGCAAGCAGCTGAGAGACATTTTTCTCTATTCTACATACAATAGATATCAAACTGTGTATTTTTAGATAATGTCAGCTTATTATCTGTGTCTTCCAGCATGACAATCTGAAATCCAGGTTCCGCTAGATCTATCATTCGAGTAGGGTACACAAAAACAGTTCCTCTGTATGACTGTGTGCATGCATGTGTAAAAGCATGCCCTACTGTAAGTACCTCTGTGTAGACACCGTTCTCATTTTCTGAACTCTATTTGTTGTTTCTCTTGCTACAGGGTATGTGTGTGTGCATTGGCATGAGTAAGAGAAAGTGTGTCTTGTGAGTCACTAGCCCATGGTGCAGGGTCAAATCCAATCTGGTCCCGCAGAGAAATGTTCCACTGCAGTGACACCACACAGACACAAGGTCTGTTCCGATTGGCCAGAGCCCAACTGTCCCTGCTCTTTGTGTGTGCGTCCTGTTACATGCGAGTCTGTGTACGTACCGTCTCATCTGCTAGCTTCTCCAGTTGCTGAATGTAGGGGGTGATGAGAGAGTGAAGGTTTCTTAAGATGTCCTCCACAGGGAGAGCGGAGAGCAAGAAGCCGAGAGCCTGCATCAGCCACATACACTGACTTGTCTGCAAGAGATCACAGGTAGCATTGAGCTTAAACAGTTTCACACTCACACCACAGTCTGATATTACACAACTTTCACAAATTTCACTGTCGGACAACAAATGGTAACATATCATGCATTTCTGTCACTCCATGTTATGGTACACTAAGGCTTACCTTATGGATCTGTTTTATAAGCACCTCCTAGAAATGAAAGAGAGCGGTAGATCGATGATGTGAATATTTCAAAACAGAGCCTACTCAAATCTGTTCTAAAAAAAATACACAGAGTTAAAACTGAAGTGATTTCAAAGAGTAAAAGTTATTTCTGGCAGCAAAAACAGTACGGTAGGTGTGAACAATGTAGGTATTAACAGGCGAAGAAGTGAAAAGTGAGATGTTACAACAGACTATTATTGGCTGAATACAAAGATGGTGTGTACACACATACCTGAGAAACAGCTACTATATTGGTTGCGTAGGGTGGCAAGTCATATTTGCATTCCCTACATATTTTCTTGAGTGTAGAAACAGAGGAAACAGAGAGGTCGGGGTTCCCTAAAGCCTGTAGCACCAAAGGCAGGACACTGCTGAGCATCACTGGGTGATCTGCCAACCATTCGGCTAGAGCACCTAATAAGAGATGAAGAGTTCAGCTAATGAGACGAACCGATGTGTATTATTGGTCTAAAAAAAAGATGTTTTCTATCCTACATTGGAGTAAAAATGTACTTAATTTGTTGTATATATTTCATGATCCACAATTCCTAAAAGGTGATTTGCCTCACCTATAGTGAACATAACAGTGTCTGCAAGCTGAACGTTGTTGATGTTGATTCTGGGAATGAGTCCTATCAAACCAGGGATCACATCAGAGTAATTCACATCTATCGTCTCAGCTATGGACTGGAAGCCGTACAGCAAAGCTTCTGTGTGCTGGTAGAAGAGGACACAGTTAGCGTGTGAGTGGACTTAAAAGATGTTCAATGATGTAAAACTGTCCATAACTGTCCAGATAACTGTTCACATATTGCCTCTGCTCATCTGTACATGTGTGTCTCACCCACCTGCCATGATGTGGGCTGTTCTGCATTAGTCAACAGCCTTCCGAGTTTATCATACAGGTTACTCAGCAGTTCTGCACCCAGCATCTCATACACGTACATGAGTGTGTCCGAGATATCCACCCTGAAGGACAGCCATACACAGACAGACATTTTAGGGGTATGCAATCTTGAAAACTTATCTGGTCATTTACTTAGTAGACAGGTTTTACCACTGCCCCCCAGCAGCCAGTCTGGGGAGAGTCTATTAGATAAAAACATGACCAATCATCCTGTCTGCAAGAAATTTCTGAAACACTAAGGCTGTCACTTCCATCCTACAGTGTGCAGCAAATAAATGTGGCCTGTGCAGTACTCACCCAGGGTCATGCATGAAAAAGAACACACACACACACCTGTAAATTCGGAACTGTTCTTTCTCATCTGAGGACCAGGATGCATACTCCTGGTCAGAGGGGAACTGGGCTTTGTGTAGAAGAACATCCACAAGCTGGAAATACACAGGCCTGTAGACCTGCAGATACACTGTCTGCTTGTCTGACTCAAATGACATGATTTCATCCTGCAGCAACGAGAGGGAAAAATATTCTTACAGGAGCTGTAACTCCTGACCATAACATTTTTATGTACTTACAAAATAAAACCAACGGCTATGACATTTATAGAGCTCCCACTGACAAGCTATAAACTGACACCTGAGTACACTTCATGTTTTACTTTTGATTCATTTAGTCAGTCTTTCCCACACAGCTTGGACTGTATCTGTGGTAGGCTGGGAGGTCGGTGCACTTCACTAATACTTCATTTAAATATGGTATTTTACAATGAGCGTTGCATCACGGGTTGTCTTCAGCATTAATGTTTCTAGACGAGTCAGTGCATGAAAGTTTGTTTATAGTGATTCCTTAGAGTGTTTCAGCACTAAAAGTATTTGATTATTCTACTTCAACCAGCTGTAATGTGCTTTTCTGACACTGTACAGTCACAACAAAGGCTTAAATTGAGCTCGGAGAGCTTTCAGTATTAATGGCTTTGCAAAGATGCTTTGCTGAGCCAGCCGTACACAACATAACATTAGGAATCTTTTACGTTATTATGAGAACCATATTGTCAGTTTGTACAATTAATGGTAAACAGTGACTAACCAAAAAAAAGAAAAGACTTCATTTGTCAAACGGGGATATTTTCTCACCAATACAAATCAAGTCTTCAATTACTGTGGATAATGTAGGTGCATATGTTTGTTTTTTAACAGGCTGCTTTATGTGAAAACTGTTCAACTTCTGTTTTATACATAACACTATATTTACACCTGACATTACACTACCAAGGACATGACTTACCTGTAATGTATACCAGAAGGTAAGTGTGAGGGAGCTGGTGGTTTCATTGACTGGGTAGTGGCCAGGGATGCCTGTACAAAACATGATCATGTTGACTAAAGCGAGGAAGCTCTGCCAGTGGTCCACTTGTTCCAATAGAGTCCTGGAGAGGGAGAGAGAAAGTGTGATCTGGCAGCTATCCAATGCACTTAGTACACAGGTAGAATAACAACTTTCTCTGTGCGTCATCTTCCAGCAGAAATAGCAACACATTGTGGAAGTTGAAGCAACACTCCAAGACACAAAAAAAAGCTAGATATTTATTTTAAATTAGTTGTTACAAAGGCCAAGCTTGAGCTTTTTTATTGTTAATTTAGTTCCTCTACACAAACAATTATTTTTCACTATTCATTGAATTGACAATTTTCTCATAATCCTCAGTCAATGTGAAAAAGTTTCTCTGAGCTCACAAAACAAATTTAAAGAGCAAACCTAACAGCAGGATTTGTGACAAAAGAAACTTATTTAGAAACAACCATGATGAAATACACACTTATATGAGTGTGATGTGAAATTCTGAAACCATCACTGCACAAAGTTTATGAGTGGACTTTTGATGAAACAGGAAACATCTACTGCTCATCAGATGGAACTGATATTTGCATATGTAGAGATTCACAATTTTTTAAGAAGAAAATATCGATACAATATTTTTTTCATTTGATTTAATTTTCAGAATTCCTCACTTTCAATCATTTCAGTTACATATTAAACTTAAAGTTATCCAATGCAGAGTATTTTTGTTGTATGGTATAAAATGACTGAAGGTGGTATTAAACAATAAAACAACTTTCATGAGTTACAAGATGATGTAATTTGATTCTTAAGTCTTAGAATTAATAAAACACATACTGTACATGGAAATCACTGGCCATTGTTTTTACAAATTACATAGAAAGTCATGTCACCGCAAACACACACCTGGAGTGGTTTTCTCCCAGTGTGACGGCGATACGGCAAATACCATGGCAGGTCTCCATGTCTCCATTCTGAACAGCCTCTCGGAGCTGATCTTGGAGGGCCAGCACTTGAGGAACCAGTTTCAGCAAGGTGTTCACATATCTACACCGGAGAAAAACAACCAGACAAAATAAACACAAGAAATATAGAGGTAACAGTTAACAGTCACACTCATCATAAAAGTGTAAATCTACCTCAACATGCACAAGCAGGGATACTGCACTGGAGAATATAAACCTGACTCACATTGCTCAAGGCTAGGATGTATTTATTGCTGTTTCTCGAGACAAGTGTTTATTTCAAATGAAACTGTAGACCAAGACAGTTCAATCTGTGATTCTGGACACCCACCTCCCCTAAAACATACACCTACTGGATAATCAGAAACTATGTTCAAAGCTCCTGCTTGGAGCTGTGCTGCTGTCAGTTATTATTCTGTCTTCTTCCTGCTGTGTCAGCCATCTTTAATATCCCCTCACTCCAGCTGAAACACATGCATGTGCTGACACATAGAAATACACACACACACACACACACACACACACACTCCTCAGCACAGGGTCAGATATACTCAAGTCAAAATATCACAGAGCATCTTCCTGTCCAACTTACTGACAGCAAGTGAAGGGGTGACATTTGGAGAAGAAGCTGCATGTGTGTGTGTGAATGTCACTGAGGATATTCTGTTCATCTGTGAATATAAACCCTATAACATGTTCCAGTCCCAGGGGGTTTATAGTATGTAGGCAGTGCTTCGTCTTTCAGTCAATAAATGTATATGATGAATATTAATCAATGACACCGCAAGGTTGCATGACTTCACCACCAACATAAATTCATCTTTGAAGACAAATCCTTACACTGAAAAGACCATAAATTCCTTGTCCATCGTAAACACTGATTATTACACTGCTAATGTTGCTCCTTAAGAATACAAAGTGGCCAGAAACAAATAAACATTTGTAGAGTCCTTATTCAGCATGTTAAAAGCATTTGCTACCATGAAGCATTAAAGCATTTTTATTCTAATTTCCCTCAGGTCCTCTTATGAGCCAAGGAGTCTAGTCCCCCTACATAACAGCCCACGCTGATTCAGCCTTCTGTGGAGAGAGCTCCACCCTGCTGAGATCTGATGTGTATGAATCTGGACTCTGTTTAATAAGCTCATAACTGTGCATGTTGCTCTCCATCCAACGTGTTTGGCTGTCTGTGTAACTGTATGAGAGCAGTGCTGGGACTGACTTCATGTTACTGTTTGTGTGCGCTCATATGAGTGGCAGATTGTACTCTTGCACTCAAAGATCATTCATTTTTAACAAGGTGCTTTAGAGATGCAGGTCATGCACTCTTTGCTTAGGAAAAGGGGACTGTGTGTGTTACAAGATTAAAAGACCAAAGTGGATTTGTATTCTTTTCCCATTTCTCTCATAAAACATGACATTATGGTGATTCCTCTGAGAGATGGTGCTGCAGTCGTCTCTAACTCACAGTTGTCTCCTCTCCTTTCTTGCTCCCTGCCCTGCTATTACACACTTTCTGCCTCCTTCCTGACTCCTCCTTTATTCTCTCCCTCACCTCCCTCACCACCCTCACCCCACCACACCCCCTCCCACCCATGATCCCCTCTGCAATTACTGCAATGCACTCAGAGGCTGGGGAAATGGGTTGCCTGGCAACAGGATGCAGCTGGACCAATAGCATCCCCCCAAATGAGTTGACTGTAATGTGTTTAAACAGAGGAAGAGAACAAGAGACAGGGAGGAGGGCTTAGTAGTGATGAGAGAAAAGAAAAAGGGAAAGCACAAAGAAACAGAGGCAGAGTGGGAGAGAAGATATAAATAGTTAAAATCAGAAAAACTGGCAGAATGTACAGATGGAAAAGGTAGCCTATGAGTTTCTAGAAAGAAAAGACAATATATATCAGGCTATCAAACTGATTCAAACACTTAAAAGCTGCTCAAATGTAGCAGCCAAACACATTAAACAGACTCAGCGTGATGCTTTACTCAGTGCTGGATGCCACATGAAAAAAGTGAAGCGTAAAGGAGAAAGTGTAGTAAGTAAAGCTGGTCCATTTAATTGTTCAGCTTCAATTAATGAAGCCTTAGCTTGATGCTCATTTAATTTGACTGCTCATTAGAGTGTTATCAAATTAGCTGCTAAAGAAAGAGACCAAGAATCAAAAACCTGGTTAAGTCCACTTTCTTTCACTACATCAGTTTCCTGACACATCAAAAAAAAAACAAAAAAAAAAAAAAACAAATAAGGAAGAAAAAATATTAGCTTCCACAATTACCATGCATGCACAACTACCAAGAAACAATACAATGGCTACCTCGTCCCAAATACAGAAATACAAACATTTTTATACTTTTCAATTGTTTATCCAGTAAGTGCAAGAAATAAAAAATGACTTTTTACATTAGTCTCCACATTTATCTATGAACACATCAGGCACTGGAAATGTTAGGGCTGTGCACTGGCACGAATTTGGCATTGCAATATACAATGATTCAGACTCAACATATTGCAAAATACTGTGATATTATGAGCAAGGCAAAACAGAGCAGTTTTTAAAATTGATTTTAAGAGAAATACCATAATGTAAAGAACATACCACAAAAAGGATAGAAATTGGGGTTTAAAAAAACCAGTTGGCCGACTTTCTGTCTTGGATTTCACATGTAAATTATTAATTAAAAATCGATTATATCAATATATTTTACCAATAAACTGCATTTAGGCACTTATATTAATGAAAAAATAAGAACAACCTGATCTCTCAGGCACTCAATTTGAAGTACTCAGCGTTGTTGAAACACTCACTGAAGCTGTAGCCCTCCAACTCAACTACCATTAACTGCCTTCCCACCATCAGCTCAGCATAGCATCAGTGTCTTTAAACTGTCCTGTCAGCAGTAACTTCACAGATATGACCCTTCCGTGTATGATGCAGGATAGGAAGGAATGTTTTTTTATTACGCTTTCACACCTTGCACTGCCCCCCCCCCCCCTT